>OZ005743.1:25844987-26012507 GCA_963930735.1 Dioctria linearis | reverse complement strand
CTACTAACATACATTTGTTTAAATTCATAACATCCAACCTTTTATTTCAAGTATGCAACATGTAGTCCCCCACAAGTTCGCTAATCTTATAAAGCCTTTCTGTTCGTGTGCAATGATGGGTATGTTTTGAAAGTAAGCTAACGCCTCAATTGCCTAAGAGCAAGATATATTACATCTAGCATTTTGCACACCTTTCAAGACTTCCAAAATGCACCACCTGCTTCCATTTACTAATCACAGATGTAATCAGCGCGCATCACAAGATAATAGGAAAAAATATGGTCTAACTCGTTCCTGAACTGAACAATATGGGTCCTGCCGAAAGCATCTTGTGACTTTTGAGAGCCACAACAATAATACAGGTCGTCAAAATCTCGAGGTGTATTACTTTTATATCTAAATAAGTGAAGATGGCTGAGCCTGGACCGGTAGTGCAAAACTATTACAACTTACATGTGCAGTAGTAATGTTAGTACAATGTACATTAGTATGATGTGCCTCTGTATATTGGCTTAAAAATAATAAAGACACGAAGAATCATACTCGTATATGTAGAACTTCAGTAGTGAAACTCTTTCGCATTCAACTGAGCTTGTTCTATGCCTCCAACCTCTTAATTTTATATTTGAGGGAAATTTTCTTATTTTGCGTAATTTTGGGCTTTTAGAGAAGAAGGATTCTCCCATCCAGGAAGAGAAACACGTCTCGAAATCTTATTGATTATTTATATATATAGATCAGGGCCACAGTGGGAAGAGGTTGGCGAAAGGGACCGGTCACCAAGGGGTAAGATTTTACTAAATTTCATAAAATGTTCACTTGACACATATGCACCCCCCCCCACCAAAGCCAAATCCCTGGTGCGCTACTGATATAGATGTTAGCAAGACATTTACGTGTTGGAAAGGCAATGTCGCTACTTGTAATAAATGTGATAGAAACTTTTATTTAATGGTAGAAATATTTCCAGAATATAAAATTCAAAATGGTTTAAAAACTATTTCAAAAATACTCTTCAAAATTATTTTTACAAGAAGCTTTAAAGCTAGAAATAACAAGCGAATAAAAATTGTCGACATGTCCTTTTTACCAACGTAAATTATTCTGGGTACATCTATATATAATTAGTTGAATGTACATACTTGCGCAATTAGTGTGGGGGTGTCATATTCATTCCATTGAAAACCACGAAATCATAGGTTTCTTCGTCTGGTTTTTCCGCAATTTGTCAATTCCTTCTGTGCCGAGAACTAGAGGACACAGACTAAATAAAAGGGCTAAATGTGGGAAGTTGAAATTAAGAAGAAGAAAAATATTAGTCTGGAAAAAGAAGGGTTTCTATAGTGTTGGCTTTTAATCGGTTAAAACTGTTTCTGCTATTTGAACCCTGGTCGCAAACAATTTTTTCTTATACGTATTCCAATACTTTAGAGTTTTTCTCCGATATTGGACGTTCAGTAGCAAAATAAACTTTATAACATATGTATAGTTCAAAATTGCGCCACGGACCACGAAAACAGATATATATTTTTCAAACTTTTCATCTTTATAATCAACATATTCAAGAGTTTCATCAAATTATACGTCGTACACTAATTCGGTCGCATTTAATCGAATGTAAAGAAATGCTTCCTTCATTGCTGGCGTCCACAACCACATAATAGGCTTCTCAAATATTCTGTAATCCTTAATATCCTTAATTGGTTGCCACCAATTTATTAAACAAAACGATGAATAGTTTTAAATATCGAAACATTTTCTTAAGTATCTATAAGCGGGTGGAGATCTAACGACAGATTACTTTTATATTTAGTTGCCTTTTCATTCGATAAAACTATTTTACAAAATGTTTAGCATGTGGAAAAATATTTTGAGGAGCATCAATATAGTCATTGATAAAGATGTTTCTTTATTTTGTGAGCATAATTGTTTTTCGTATTTCTGAATTTATTTTGCTAACTACTTATTATAAATCTTTAAAAGCAATACTTTTAAAATACTAAAAAAGTTGTAGTGCAGAACAATTATTAAAGATTTTTTCTCAATTGGGTCTTATTAAAACGAAAAATTTATCGAATGGAAATTCAAATCTAAAAGTACAGCACATACCAGACATAGGCTCAAAGTGCCCATAGTTGGTGCGATGGTATCAAAGGCATGCCGATATCACCCTACACAGCTTGAAATTCGTTATATAAGGAAGGAGATGAAGTCTATCCGTCATATAAGACCTCTTAGGGCAAAAAGTAAGAATCTCCTTTGAGAACGCTCTCAATTCTATCGAAATGATTTTTGTAAGAGGGAGACCATAGAGGACTGGCATGTTTCAACAAATATTATCTAATTCTTTTGCCAGCGCTTCACATTGACATTGAGTTCGCCCTTTTTTTAACGATGTGATCTAAGTAGAAGTTAGTGGTAAGTTTGGAGTCAAAAAAAGATCTTCAACTCGCATTTTATTATTATCATTTTATCAACTTTCGAAAGTAACAACCCATTCGTAACATAGAAAATATTCCAAGAGACTCGCTTACAGAGAGAAATGGTTATCCTACATTTATCAACGTTAAAAGGAGAGAGCTCTTTGTACACTATTCAAGGAGTTTGTCCAGGTTATCCTGCAATTTGAGACAATGGCAATGCGATTCGATAGATTTCCACAGTTGTAAATCATCTGCCCTATATACTAGCAATCAGATTTTGAACTTTTTTCAATAATATGAAGAGAAGAGGCTCTAAGTGGTTACCCTGTGGGACACCGAAGTAAGCCATTATTTCTTCAGATGGAGTATAAATTAATTGTATACTAAGATTGCGATCTTTAAAATTTAAATTTTAAATTACAAAAGGAGTTAGGAAGCTTGTCAAAAACCTTGCTGAAGTCTGTATAAAATATAGTGAGTTTCGCAACTACGCTCAAACGAGCAGATACAGGTATGTAGATGTAAACCTTGCCTTCATAAAACCATGCTGATGAGGATTAATAGCTCCAACTACAAAAAAAAATACAAGAATTATATATAAGAAGCTTCAAACAGTTTGGGAATACAAGACATTTATTTTAACAATAGGATGGTAGTTGGTAATATTTATTACAAAGAAGCTTTAGACGCGACGGTGAAACACGTTACCTTCTGGCCATTTAATATGCCTTTGAGCGTATAAAAATATGTAGAAACAAATCAACCGACGCAAGGTATATGACGGCACGATCCGATTCCGGTTGTTACAACATTTCAAAAATCTCCAGAATTTCTTTTACTATAGTAGCAGGCGTAATATAATCCGCCGAAAGTTTACATATAAAAACAAAAAAGCTTTAAGTGGTCTAAAATCAATAATAATACACCATAGAAGAAAATAAGGTGAAATAAAGTGAAAAATGAAAGTTTTGTATGGCAACACCAAAAAAGTGTTACTGGATTTAGTTCTTTTTTCAAGTTTTTTTTTACTTATTTTTATGAAAACGCTGTTCACTTAATTTAGGCACGCCCTCTAAGTCATTTTCCAAATATATAGTAGAAAACTTAAGTTTTGTATGGCAACACCAACAAAGGGTTAAGCGATTTGATCCATTTTTGAGCTTGTATTGGCAATTTTGATAAAAACACCATGTACCAAATTTTAGTTTTCTACGTTGACGTGTTTCCAATCTCAGTGCCTATGTATAGTGAAAATCGAAATTTTTATATGGCAACTCTACGAAGGAGCTGCTCGATTGGTCAAATTTTGGAAGTTAAATTAAGATTTTTTTAATAGGGCCAGTGTGCGAAATTTTAGAACTTTAAGTGAACACGTCTCAGACTACACTTTTTTAATACAGTACCAGGAATACCATCAGGATCCGGATTCTGTAACTCAGAGAGTTTGGGAGAAGAGAACTTTCGTTTTCTCCGATGAAAACTCCCTAACTCTCCATTTGAGATTCTCTAACATACTTGGGGAGTTAAAGAAAACGTGAGAAGTATCGATATATTGAAGGACGGCTCCCTCTGTGTGGGAGGGTCGTAGAGCATTGGAGTTTTTACCTACGGATTTAGGCTCTAGAGTACAAAAATATAGGTGAACAATTCCTGGGAGAGGGGCTTTTGGGAATGGGGGTCGTACCACCCCCATTGCGGTTTGTCCAAACAACGTCATGTTTGATACCAAATTAAAGAAGGAGAAGCGGATAATTGAGTGGTGTAGTTTTTTTTTGATAATTTTAAGTTCATAACTGACTTTTACCGCCGATAGACGGACTTTTTGCACTTGGGTCATATACACCACAGTTCCTATATTTTTCATATATTTCTTCCGTTCTTTGTTTCACATCCATTAGTACTCTGTTGTGACCATTTTCTCATGCAAAGTGAATTTCCATGACTTACCAGTTCTTCATAATGATGACTTGAAAATATGTCCATTTTTGTTCCAAAAAACTGCCTTTTTTTTCATCTTAAGAAGCACTGATTCACTTCTTTTGCAGTTATCTCCAAAACAGTTCACGGGACTCAAAAACTAATTACATATCTTATTATGGGACCAAATATAGATACGATTTCATCCTACATACAAACTTTAACGTGCATATTTAAAATTTTTATAGCACCTCTTCTGTACTGGAAGACGTCCAAATTGACCTTTTACCGGTACTTTGAGATAACAAAATCCTTACTTCTCTGTATGTGTTGCAAGGCTTCCCATAATTTGTTTTTGTAAACATAGCCAGGATATGAAATGAATCCCTAAATCTATTTGAAAATCCTAGGTACCTTCACAAAACACAACAAAAACAGCCAACACTGTTAGTTTAGAAATATTCTTCTTACTTCTCCACAAATAACACAGCCGAGAGTTTTGTCGAATGGAATAGGAGTTTGGTAATTCTCAATACAAATTCCCCTAGTTACAAAATTCCGAGTGAAGAGTTAAGTGTCAAAAGAACTCTCATCTCCACAACTCCGCAACTCTCCGAGTTAGTGAATCCGGCCACAGGACCACTGGATTAACTCTCGGATATGGCTGATATTCGGGGTAAAACAGTTGCTTCATCAAATACAACATCTTTTGTCAAATCATTAAAATTACTAATACTACTAAAACACTGTCAATATCAGAAAAGGCGGTCCCAAATAAGTCACCAAAGAACTTGGAGATTATGGTAGGATTACTGCTGTCAAAACTTAGAGGGCTTATATACCATCAAACTTGTTCTTTGAATTCGTAAACCTTCCAGACCTGCTTCGGCTCAGTACGTAAACACAGCTTAATTCTATTAATAGAGTCGGTACAAATAACGATAGAAGATCCCGAGTATGCTATATAGTCCTCGTTACTTCACTTTCCGAGCCACAAAACTTCTTCGCAGCCCTATTTTTGAACACACTTCACGGAGTTATTAAACCAAGGTTGACATGAATGATAAACGTTATTATTCTAAAGTCTTATATTTCGCACTGGACACTCTCAAGGGTCAGCTACACATGGTGGGATTTGTTGGACAACTGTTATGCAGAGGTTGTGGAAAGAAGATGTGAGAAGGGATACTTGGCGCCAATTCTAAATTTTCGTTAAAGCGTTCCCCTTAGATTTGTAAGTAATTTTTTGTAAACATTTAAAGTTGAACAATGGGCCTTGTTGTGATCTAAGTTCAAGGTACCTCCTAAGCATCTCGTAGATTATAGTGATTTACATATAGTATAAAAAAAAACATATACAAATAAATTTGATTACGCGTAAAAGAGACCACGATTATTTCTCTGAAACGGAGGGAGAAAGAGAAAAAGTTCAGATTCCCCTTAATGATATGATTTGGTATCTCAAATTGTAGTATTATTGTTACAGAGGGCGGTAACTTTGTAAAAACAAAAATGGATATGTTTAATTCTAAATTTTATTATATAGAAAGTCAAATGTCAAAACTTTTATTTTAAAATTCAATTATATTTCAGTAGGTAAACTATGCGGGTTCTGGATCAAGTGCATGTGTACTTGATGTAGTACGTGGTCTTGTAGGGTATAATGTGACCTTTGTTTGACCTTGAAAATGGGGGCGGTGTTTGGGGCGTGGTCTTGTAGGCTACAATTTGACCTTGAGGGTTTAAAGATGGCGGTAGAACGTGATCTTGTAGGGTACAATGTGACCTTTGTTTGACTTTGAAAATGGCGTCGGTGTTTGGGGCGTGGTCTTGTAGGCTACAATTTGACCTTGAGGGTTTAAAGATGGCGGTGGTGTTGTGGGTGGTGACGTAAGTTGGGTTTTGGTCAATGTGGTGGTGGTGGTTGTGTTGGGTGTGTAGTAAGTGAGGATCATAAGAGGTGGGGGTGGCATGGGTTCGTGGAAAGCATTCGACCAATGAGGGCATGGTTGCGCATACACATGTCCATGCATGAATCGTTGCAATAAAGCATTCAGCCAATCGAGACCGCCGGATGTGTGCACGAATTTAATTTAAACAAAACAGGAAATGTGTGGGTGGAACACCTGGGCCGCGATAATGTACAAGAACAACACCGGATGTTTTTCAAAGTTTGAATTGGGAATAACAGGAAATGTGTGGGTGTACAAACGGGGCCGCCGGATGTTTGCGTGAATTTATTTTGGGCAAAACAGGAAATGTGTGGGTGGAACACCTGCACAATATTTCCACTTGTTTCGAAATTCATGCTATGACTCATACATATTCAAACACTCATACATTGTGCAAGAACAACACCGGATGTTTTTCAAAGTTTGAATTGGGAATAACAGGAAATGTGTGGGTGTACAAACGGGGCCGCCGGATGTTTGCGCGAATTTATTTTGGACAAAACAGGAAATGTGTGGGTCGAACACCTGCACAATATTTCCACTTGTTGCGAAATTCATGCTATGACTCATAGATTGTGCAAGAACAACACCAGATGTTTTTCAAAGTTTGAATTGGGAATAACAGGAAATGTGTGGGTGTACAAACGGGGCCGCCGGATGTTTGCGCAAATTTATTTTGAGCAAAACAGGAAATGTGTGGGTGGAACACCTGGGCCGCGAGAATGTGCAAGAACAACATCGGATATTTTTCAAAGCTTGAATTGGGAACAACAGGAAATGTGTGGGTGTACAAAAGGGGCCGCCGGATGTTTGCGCGAATTTTAGGTATTAGGACGGTTGAGCGTGGGAAAATTTTGGGGACCGTGGGAACTTTTTATACAAGTTGGGAATTTTTAGTTGCTAGCTAAATGGGAATGATGTATATTTTTAAAAATAGAAAATTTTATATTGCGGTTATTTTTAGCTCAATTGAGACTTTTTCTCGCGCTAAAGCTTATCAGCAAAAAAAAACAGCGTGTATAATTTATTTTTAGCTTGGAATAAGGTATATAAGGTAAAAGATATAATTTGAACTTTATCAGTATAAGATAAGATTCCTCGGAAGCTACATCAACGTTTATTTTATTTTAAATTTATCTGATTTAGAAGAAATAATGGACCAGCAACAAAGAATAAATAGAGTTTTAAACAAGGTCAACGCTTGCAGCACCTACAAGGAAATTAATTTTGAAAGTAAAGGATATGCTGATTAATAAAGCATATACGGTATTAAAGGCACGGAGATGTTCAACCCAATATGGTCAAAGGATTTTATTGGAACTGGAGGCGAATGTCATTTACCTACCACAACGTTTCAATAATTTATCTGATGAGGTTCTCGAAGATATCAACAAAGTAGCAAGTTTCTGTATAGTTAATGAGGGTGAATTTGGAAAATCGTTTAATCTTAAGATTTCACATCCTGTTGAATTAATGAATTCATTGAACCAGTGAATTTTTATAACCAAACATATTAAATATGTATTTTATATAAAAAAAACAAAATAAAATAACAAAAAGTTGACTCATAATATGGTTGTTGTTTTTTTTACCAAGAAATTGGTGCAGGGTGTTTGCAGCATTAGAGGGGGGTGGTTATATTTCAACATTTTTTGTATAGGTGTTTGCAGTATTAGAGGGCGTGGTTATATTTTTGTATAAAACTGGACGCTCATGCACTAATTGTCAAAGTTTGTGGTAATATATAAAAGCAGAAGGTTATTTGTGCATTCAATTCGTTGTTACAAACAATTAACTATGCATATATCAACTATCAAAGTTTGTGATAATACCTAAAGCCAAAGGTTATTTGTGTATTTAATCCGTTATTGGTGCAATTTTTTCATTTTGTTTAACAACAATGGCTTCAATTAAAAAGAACGTAGTGAATATGGTTGATGAAATTAAAAAGGCTTTGAGAAATATAAAGGGTCCTACGGATGACCAAATCAATGATGTTCTTAAAAAATGCAGATTATATATTCAGCGATCGTGTTCAGTGTTACGGATGAGTTCCAATATGGGAACTAAAAGGTGTCTTCAACAACATTCACTGTTGCATCGTGGTCGGGGTAATAGTTCTCAAGGAGAGTCTAGAAAATCTCGTGTAGTTTGGGAGGATGTGGAATCAGCATTTATGGATCGAATCAGGACAGGAGTAGTAGTTAATTTAATTCATAAGGACCCCAAAATATTTTTAGAAGATGCTCAACATTTATTTTCACGACGAATTCAAAACATTTTAAAGAAGTATAACACACTTAAAATTAATACTACGTTCTGTGGAGAGTTTAAAATTACTCAAAAGGATGATGATGCACTTGAATTTAAATATTTTAATACAAAGAATGTGGTAGTAGATCGTGGCACAGATTTAAAGCAATGGTTTTTTGAAAATATTCAACAATATATTAGTTCAACTAGAAGAATTTCAAGAGCGTGATAGTGGATGGGCTTTATCAAGTATTATTAATTTAGCCGTCAATATTAATAAGTACGAACCCTTTCGAGGGTCATCATATATCGACTTACCACCTGAAATAAAGTGTAAACATGCGTGCATTAACATTAATAATAAGGATTCTGCATGCTTTGCATGGGCTATAGTTTCAGCACTTTACCCAGCCGAACATAATTCAAATAGAGTATCAAGTTATCCACATTACAGCGAGATCTTGAATTTGAATGGAATTGGTTTACCTCCTGAAATAAATGAAATAACTAAATTTGAAAAGGTGAATGCTATATCCGTAAACATATTTGCTTTGGAAAAAAGAAAAAAAACAACTTCACACAGTTCCAGTTCGTCTAAGAAAAGACCGGCAAGATAAACACGTTAATTTATTATTAATTCAGAATTATTATGAAGATGATGATGATGATGATGATGATGATGATGATGATGATGATGATGATGATGATGATGATGATGAGGAGGAGGATTCTAACTTTGAAATGAAATACCATTATTGTTGGATTAAAGACTTGTCACGCCTAGTTTCGTATCAACTCTCTAAAACAAATAGAAAACAGTATATTTGTGATAGATGCCTTCATTACTTCTATTCAGAAGAAAAACTAGCTGCACATCTTGATGACTGTGCGAAAATGAATGAGTGCAAAATTCTCTTGCCAACAGAATACAATAAATGGTTGAAATTTAAAAATTTTAATTTTAAGGAAAGCACACCTTTTATAATATATGCCGATTTAGAATGTTTGTTGAAACCTGTTTTCTAATGATGAGTTGGGGAAAACAACAAGATACCAAAAACATGAGGTCTACAGTGTGGGATATTATTTCAACTGTTCTTTTAATAGCAGCCTGAGTGCCTTTCGTTCTTATAGAGGTGCTGATTGTCAGCATTGGTTCGTAGACCAACTACAGCAGATTCTGAGAAAGGTAGAGGACATATTTTCAGAGATTAAACCACTCATTAGGTTAACTGAAGATGAGAAAGTGCAATTTACACAAGGCAGATATTGTCATATTTGTGAACAACCTTTTGCAATTGGAATAAAACGTGTACGAGATCATTGCCATCTAACTGGAAAATATAGAGGTCCAGCTCATGAAGAATGTAATCTTAATTATCAAGATACACGTATAATTCCGGTAGTATTCCACAATTTGAACGGTTATGATGCTCACTTTATAATAAAGGAAGTTGCAACTGCATTTGAAGGCAGAGTGGATCTTTTGCCAATTAATAAAGAACGATATATATCATTTACAAAGAATGTTAAAGCTAGTGAAATTAAATTCCGTTTTATTGATTCATTCAAATTTATGGCATCATCTTTAGATAAACTGGCGTCATATTTACCTAAAGAGCAGTTGCTTATAACAAAAAAGGAGTGGAACCATTTGAATTCTTCAGAATTTGAGCTAGTAACGAGAAAAGGTGTATTTCCTTATGATTACACCAGCGACTGGGGAAAATTGGATGAGGTAACATTACCACCCCAGGAAGCGTTTTATAGTCAATTAAATGAGTCTGATATTTCTTATGATGATTACTTACATGCACAAACTGTGTGGAAAACATTTCGCATACAAACTCTTGGTGAATATTCAGATTTGTATTTAAAGATCGATGTTCTACTTTTAGCCGACGTTTTTGAGAATTTTAGAAAGGTATGTGCAAAAACATATGGTTTGGATCCTGCGCACTATTTTACTCTACTAGGATTAACATGGGATGCTATGCTGAAATATACCAAAATAGAGCTGGAGTTATTAACGGATATCGATATGGTTATGTTCATAGAACGAGGAATTCGAGGTGGAATAAGTCAGTGTTCAAATCGATATAGCAAAGCGAATAATAGCTATATGATAAACTATAACGATCAAGAGGATTCCAAATATCTCATGTACTTTGATGTTAATAATTTATATGGTTGGGCAATGTCCCAGTATCTTCCAACACATGATTTCAAATGGGTGAATACAGATATAGAAATTACTCATGTATCGGATGAATCACCATTAGGTTACATATTAGAAGTCGATCTTGAGTACCCACAACATCTGCATGATAAACATTCAGATTTACCATTTTGTTCAACACATGAAGCACCTGTAGGATCTAAGGAACAAAAACTGATGACTACATTATTTCATAAAGAAACGTATGTTATTCATTATAAAAATCTGAAGCAGTGCATAGCTCATGGACTTATTTTGAAAAAAGTACATCGAGTTCTTCAATTCAATCAGTCTCCGTGGTTAAAGAAATATATTGACTTAAATACTGAAATGCGTAAGAAAGCTAGAAATGAATTTGATAAAAACAAATATAAGCTTATGAATAATGCAGTGTTTGGAAAAACCATGGAAAACGTACGTAAACATTCAATAGTAAAATTGCTTACTAAATGGGAAGGTCGATATGGGGCCAAAGTTATGATAGCTAAACCGAACTTCCACAGCAGATCTATTTTCGATAGAAATTTGGTTGCCATTGAATTAAATAAGACTGAAGTGTATTTTAATAAACCCATTTACATAGGAATGTGTATACTTGATATCTCTAAAACATGTGTTTATAAATTTCATTATGATTATATTTTACCAAAAATGGAGAAAAATTGTAAATTGTTGTATACTGATACCGACTCTCTAATTTATGAATTTAAATGTGATGATATTTATAGAATCATAAGATCTGATGTTAATTATTTTGATACTAGCGATTATCCGCAGAATAATGTATATAATATACCTTTAGTAAATAAAAAAGTTCCTGGGGTTATGAAAGATGAATTGAATGGGAAAATAATGACTGAATTTATAGGATTAAGATCAAAAATGTATAGTCTAAGAGTAAATAATGAAGATTCGATAAAAGAAGCCAAAGGCGTCAAATTAAATGTAATAAAAAATAGTATTACTTTTGATGATTACTTAATATGTTTGAATAACTCCATTGAACAGATAAGAACCCAACAATGCATTCGATCAGATAAGCACAATGTATATAGTATAAGACAAAGTAAGATAGCATTAAGTTCTCATGATAATAAGCGGTTTTTAAAAGAAAATTCAACAGACACACTTGCTTGGGGGCATTTTAGTATAAAGAAATAAAAGATGGTTTGATAACTTAAAATGTTATTTTTTTTTATTTATACAACAAATTTATAATATTTCATTTTTATCGACCCATGAATTGTGTTTTGCAGAGAACCCTAGCCACTTTACAAAAAAATTATTCTGTTTCTTCTTCAATACTTTTTCAACAAGGTAATCATGTGGATATTTCGTCTTTAGTAGTTCTTTTTCATAAAATCCTCCTTTGATTGGATGTTCCTCATAATCCTCTAGAAGATATGTCACCGGATTCGTATTTTGTATGGTTTTAATTTTAAAGATCTCGGTCGTCCAGTTCGGCGTGTATCCCTTTTCAAATATATGTTTGTGCTTGCTGATGCGAACATAGTCATCAACCTTATATTTTGCTCTCCCCACCATTTTTATGTGATTATATACTGTTTGTAGTAGAAGATTTTTATTAATGTGATTAACATCGGAGGGGCGCATTTTAATGGTCCTATGCTTTTTATTATTGTATTCATGAACAAGATTGTGTACAAAATCAATCCAACGATAGGAACCATTCTTACTGAATTCTTTCCACATCATGCCTTTCAACGTCCTATTAAATCTTTCAACTATTGAGGCTTTCATTATACTAAAAGTCGAATAGTGTTTGATTCCATACTTTACCATTACTGTCTGGAATATTTTATTATAAAACTCTTTACCATCATCTGTCTGCAAATGTTTAGGTATCCGACCGCTTTTTAAAACTTTTTTCATTGCACCCGTTACCTCTTTTCCAGTTTTATTTTTAATAGGTTCTACCCAAGCATATTTTGAAAATGTATCAATTACTGTTAGTAAATAGTAGTATCCATTATTTTCGCGAACATAAGCACCCATTTCAACCAAACCTGCTTGCCAGAGATCATCCAAATCTTTCATAATGACTCAACGTCGAGGAAAATTTCGACGAGCTGCTTTGTGCAGCTCACTCACAAGGGCCTCTTTGCTCATTGTTAGGTTTGACTATAAGTGATTCTACATTTATAAGTCCACGTAAACTCTTTTCAATGGCTTCGCACTTTGTATCAATATAAACTTTTAACTTTTCAAATGACTTATTTATGTGTAATTGGGTCAATGTTTCAAGTTTTTCTCTAGTTATTTTAATAATATTATGTACATTCGCAAGCTCTTCCTCTAATTCACTCTTAGCTGTTTTTGTTTCTAAACTACTATGGCATTTGCATAAATCTAAATATTTATCTATTGTCTCATCTATATATAGCTTGTTTACAGCATCACTATCTTCTTCTGGATTTTTGAGATTCTTAATATTGCTGAATTGCATATCATAGTTTTTATCTGATGTTAGCAGAAAACCCACTCCAGCAGGTCCGGTGGAACCCTTTTCACCTGGTGGTCCTGAAGGACCCGGTTCTCCTCTAGGTCCAGGAGAACCTCGCCCAATATTACCATCTCTTAGCGATCGTCCGAACTTGTCAACACTCATTTCATGAATAAATATATAAAAAGCAGAAGGAGGGTTTTTATAAAATTATATCAGACTCTCTTAACTCCTCAATAATGGAAACAATTTCATTGTTATGACTATTATTCCCAGCTACTTGAGAGCCAATTAAAAGCCGTAATCTGTCCACCAATTCATTTGGATCATCCCAGTAAACATAGTCAATAGCCTCTCTGGGAAGCTTCATGAGACCCATACCTTCATGAGTGATAAATTTTCTAATAATTCTCTTATATTTAGGTCCTTTACTACCTTTTATTTGCCCATCTGCACTATAATCACGTCTATGGGCATTAGAATCTTCCAGCATTTCTCGATAATTAGCCAAGTCTTTTCCATCATATAATCTGTTTGATGGTTCTTTCATAAAAAGTAGTTCGCATAAGCCAGCTGTTATGTTATAGTGCTTCCCATTAATGACAAAATTTTGTGCATCAATGTCAATGCTAGATTTTCCAATTTTCCACCTCCCATTATCCATATAAACACCATAAGTTCGGTCAATTTTAGGACTTTTGGCTTGGTAAAATCCTAAATATTTATTAACTAACCCAGTTGATAAGTTGAGAGTGGAATCTGATTTATTAGCTAAGGTTCTTGAATGAGTTGGTGTTCCATACTCGTCTTGTGATGACATTAAAGAAGAGTCTCTATACTTCAGTGGTGTGCTTGTTGGTTCCATTTTTATATACATTTGTTTTGGGTTTAACTCGAAGCCATCATAATCATCATCATCATCATTTATTTTATTTTCCTTTTTAGGTTCTGATTTGATATCAGCATGAAGTCCCTGTTTTACTTTTGTTTCACTTATAAGCTCTTTAAGTGGTTTTGTTATGGGCTTAAATGTTTCTTCAAGTTGAGATTCAACATCGATTCGCCCCGTTTTTAAAGTTCGATACTTTTTCTTGATAGCATTCCTAGTTTTAATAATATCCCTAATTAACTCCCTCTTTTTACCCATTTGTATTGATAATTTTTTTCAAAACCGATCCGGTCTATTCACAGCTTTATTAACTGGTCTGTTAACAGCTTTAACTGCTTTGCTAACTGCTTTAACTGATCTGTTAACAGCTTCAACTGCTCTCCTAACTGCTTTATCTGATCTGTTGACTGCTTTAATGGATCTGTTATATTTATAGGGAAATAAATGTATCGAATCCCTGACGGTAACGTCCCTTGCTTACGGGGCTGTCTTTGTCTACTGCCAGAAACCCATATTTATCCTTCCAACACTTAGCACACATATCTCGGAAAGTATCAAAGCTCATATCCGTATTCACATGATCATCATAAGCATGCCTAAGATTTGTGTCATCTTGTTTAAATAAAATGAGAAAGTTAGCATTATCTCGTATCAAGTGTTTTGGTATATGAGTATAAGTCTGGCAAAGATAGAAACTATCAATGTTATTATGTCGACCCATGCAAAAATAAGAGCGTATGTTTTCTTGTTTCCCACATGCTACATCATCAAAAATAAAAATTGAATTTTGTTTTGCCTCATCAAATGGTATAACATCATCATTTTTAGAAAATGTATAATAGCCTAATCCTTTTATGGGTGACAAAAGTTTTCTTAAGTATAAATATTTTGATTGATAGAGTGATTTTGAATACACATAAACGTTTTCATAGCTCAAACCATTAGGATGCTCCAGCAAACTAATCATAACATTTGTTTTTCCACAATTGGAAGGGCCAACTATTAGTGCACGTATACTATTTGGTAATAATGAACTATGTCTACCAATTTCTGTAATATTGCCCCGAAAATCATTATTTCTTATTGACAGCGATAGATTTTGCTTAGTGAACTTCATTTTGAATACTAACTCCAATCTATAAATGCATACTAAATTTAAATACTTTTTTAGTTTGTATCTGAATGTTGAAGGTTAAAGTCATTCATACTTATGCTTGAGCATAATAAGAAAGGTTCGGGGGTAATTAATACACTGATTAATATACTGCCGTTTGAATTACACTTACCAGGCTACCAGTATTGTGGACCTGGTACGAAGCTAGCAAAAAGATTAGCTCGTGGTGACCCTGGTATTAATCCCTTAGATAGTGCATGTAAAGAACACGATATTGCTTATTCTAAATTCAAAAGTACACCAGATCGCAACATAGCAGATCGGATTTTGGCTGAAAAGGCTTGGAGTCGAGTTAAATCTACTGACGCAAACCTAGGTGAACGTGCGAACGCATTGCTAGTTACCAATATCATGAATGCTAAGGCTAAATTTGGGATGGGTATGGCGAAAATGAGGAGTAAGAAGAAAACGAGCACACGAAAGAAAAATAAAAAAGTTAAGAAGAACATTACCCTGAGAACGGTTATCTCAAAGGCACGTAAATCAATTCAAAGGCAAAAACCTGATTCTTTGAACAGAGCCATTGCGTTAGCACGAAAGGAAGTAGGAGATATAATTAAATATAGGAAGAAAAATGTGAAAGTTCCACGAGTCATACCTATACCAAAAACTGGAGGTATTTTACCATTCCTCGTTCCTTTATTTGCTGGCCTTTCTGCTTTAGGATCTTTAGGAGGAGGTGCTGCTACAATTGTTAAAGCTACTAATGCTGTTAAGGAAGCAAAGGAGCAGCTTAAAGAGAGTAAGAGGCATAATGAAGAAATGGAATCCCGTCTAATAGGGAAAGGTCTTTATCTCAAACCTCATAAAAAAGGATTGGGGCTATACTTAAACCCAGAGCCAAAAAACTATTGAAAACGCCACCTAAAAGACCATTAACTGAGGTAGATTTGCATAAATATGCAAAAGATCTACCATATTTTCGAGGAGTTTTCATGCGAAATAAGCTTCCAAAGAAACTAAACAAGAAGGAATGCGGTATTATCAACTTGGATATATCATCAGGTCCAAGAACTCATTGGGTAGCGTACTATAAAAATGATGAAGATATTCAGTACTTTGATAGCTTTGGAAATTTACAGCCACCATTAGAAATTAGAAAATATTTAACTAGTAATGTAAGGTATAATTATGCCCCATATCAAACATATAACTCAGTAATATGCGGCCATTTATGTTTGAAATTTTTGTATGATTGTTACAATAAATAAAAGAATATGATTATATGTATGTATTTTTATTTAAAATATATCCTTTATACAATAGGAACAACAAGGTCCCTTAATTCTATTATATAACTTCAATAGTTTGGTTATTCGCAAAAATTCTCTTTTAATATACTGGCAGTTACAAGTATCTGGACCTGATGTTGAAGTATTGTAAGCCCAACTGCAGGATTCATAATGCTCCCCATATTTTGAAGTCATAATGTTCATTTCTCTATATTCACCCAAAAAGCGGTAGGATTTTTCTATTTCCTGCTTATGTTCTTCTAGTAACAACTTGTCATACTCTTGCAAGAATTTGCTAATATCGAAATTTTTAACAAATATTTGTACTTCCTCATTTAATCTTTCCATATTATTTTATTTCTTCCTTGTCTTAAATTTTTATACTACTGAATCCACCTGTGATTAAAACTGAAATGATTCTCATGCCCTTGTAAATCTATATAAATGAGGAGGAAACCACATAATTGTATCATTTTAAATTACACCACAATGTCATTAACACTTACATTAAGCGGAAATTCATCTATATTAACAACTGAGTATTTCCCACCCATAGATTTGTCAAGGGATTATGTATGTGGGTTAATTGATTTCCAAACTTACAATTCAATACCAAATATTGAGAATAAAAAAATAATCTATTTCACATTGGGAATGTGGTTATAGAAATACCTACAGGATCATATGAGATAGATGACATAGGTGAATATCTTGAGAATCAATTAACTAAATTAAGTAAAGAGAGTTACTATATAAAATTGCGTGCGAACAATAACACTTTGAAAAGTGAAATCAAATCTAGTGGACCTATTTACTTTAACAAAGAGGGTACAGTTGGATCACTTTTAGGGTTTAGTAGGCGACTACTGGAAGCTATTAAATTGCATGTGTCAGATTTACCAGTTAATATAATTAAAGTTAATACAATAAGAGTAGAATGTAATATAATAAGTGGATCATTCATGAACGATACACAAGTACATACACTACACGAATTCTCTCCAAAGGTGGGGCCTGGTTATAAGATTGTTGAGGTACCAAAGAACGTCATTTATTTACTGCTAACCACTCGAAGAATTACTTCCATTAGCTTAAAGCTACTTGATCAGGACGGTGATTTAATAAATTTTAGGGGTGAAACAATAACAGCTCGGTTACATCTTAAACCACAACATGATATTGTATAATAAGGATAAATTACGTACGTTACCTGCCATCAAGAACAGTTCTTCTGCAACTCTCATCGAATTTAGACCTCAAAGAGAAAAACGGTTCAAACTTACCCCACAAAATAAGAAATACTTGAGTACTTTAGGATTTATCATAAAAGACAAGCAATGAGTGAAGTTTTGAGTATAAAGGATGCTGTAAGCTATGATAATAGTGTTGCAAAAATTGAATATCATAGTTACTCACCCTTCACGAACTCTTTCAAAAATAATGATGTAATAGGTATAGCTATTCAACATCAAGATATCTATGTACTTCCAAGTGAAAGTTTTATTTACATTGAAGGGAAATTGGAATGTACTCCTAAGCCTGACAAAACTGCAGATGTAAAGTTAACTAATAATGCGATGGCATTTTTATTTGAGGAGATCCGGTATGAAATAAATGGAGTACAAATTGATCGCAATAAAAATTCAGGATGGTCTCTCACGAATATATCTCTTAACTCAGAAGGAAACTTTAATTTTTGTATACCACTAAAATATCTTCTTGGATTTGCTGAAGACTATAAGAAAATAGTTATTAATGCCAAACATGAACTAGTTTTGATTCGTTCTAGAACGGACCTAAATGCAATTTATGCTAAAGATTGTGATGGCTCAGTAAATATACTTAAATTACAATGGCATCTGCCGCATGTTACTGTAGCTGATATGGAAAAGTTGTCTCTATTGAAAATTACTGAAAGCAATCACCCAATTGAAATGGTATTTCGAAGTTGGGATTTGTATGAATATCCATCACCACCACAGTCCACCCGCCATACATGGACTGTTAAAACAGTTAATTAACTAGAAAAACCAAGATATGTGATTTTTGCTTTACAAACTGACCGTAAAGATTCAAGTGAAAAAGATGCATCCAAATTTGATCATTGCAACCTAACAGACCTAAAAGTTTATCTAAATTCTGAAAAATATCCATACAATGATTTGAATATAAAATATAATATAGATCAATACGCTATATTATATGAGATGTATTGTAAATTCCAACAGTCATATTACAACCGCCGATCTGAACCATTACTCACTAAAGAGCAGTTCAAAAATTTGGCTCCTTTAGTTGTTATTGATTGCTCACGTCAAAATGAATATCTCAAAACTGGTCCTGTAGATGTAAGCATAGAGTTTCAAACATCTGTGAATATACCGAAAAATACTGCTGCATACTGTCTACTTATACATGATAGAATAGTTCAGTACAATCCGCTAACTAGTGAAGTTCATAAACTGTAGAAAAAATGAATTGCATCATTGATATTCAAGGGTTCAAAGGACCTAGAAATACGTTCATCTTAAAGGAAATTGCCATTATAACTCAGAATAATCAACTACAGCACTTTATTTTGAAACCAATATACAACTTTGAAAATCTACCGCCGGAGCTACAGAATCAAGCAAAATGGCTAAATCAATATCACCATGGATTTGTTTGGAATGGAGGATTTACTTCACAAGATAGTGTCACTACCCTTTTTAAAGATATTCTCCAAGACAAAATCATATATGTGAAAGGAAATGAAAAAATCAAGTGGATTACCGATATATTAAAGTTGGAAAATAATGTACCAATTTACAATTTAGATGAAAAGGGATGTCCTATATCAGAAGAATTAAGAAAAAAATAAATTGATGTACCACGATGTATGATACATAATGGTGTATGTGCATTACAAAATGTTTTCCTGTATAAGAAATTTATGGATAATTTTTAATAAAATACAATTTTTTAAAAAAAAAATCAATTGTTTTATTCACATAATATTATAAACTTTTGTTTTTATTCACTTCAACTGGATCTCTACAGTTTATGAAATGTCCATATTGTAAGTCTGCTTCATTTTCCTCAAATCAACAGATGTAATATCAGATTTATATGTGGAGTCATTTTCTCGGAAGTATTCAATTTCACCATTACTCAAAATTCGTTCTCCTTCAAGTTCATGATATTCATAACAGGATATTTTTAGAGTTCTATGCTCATAGTTGCTATCATATGTACATCGAACTCTCATTGATTTGTCCTCCTCAAAGTTTAATTTAAAATGCCTGTAAAACACACGATCACTCTCTATAATTCCACCTATATCTTTTTCTTTGTTTATTAAGTTTTGCCTAAATCCTTCAATTGCCTCCTCAACACTCACTACACTATTTTCTGGTATTAATTCCACATCAGTTTCCTTAGGTGATTCAGTTCCATTTTCTGAAGAGATAACAGAAGAATCGTCATCATTTAAGGGTATATTAGTTGTTGTTGTAGGTAATGCATCATAAGTAGCATTACTTAGTGTAAGTAGCCGAAATGATAAAGAAATTTGAATGGAATCATTATTTGGCAACTGTATATTAAAATCAATATTATCGCTTGATTTTTGTCTTAAGTTTAAATTGATTGGGAGTGCTAAGCAATTTGCATATAAAGAGCATGCAAATGCAAATGAAATAAAAGTTTTTAATGACATAATATCTCTTTATTTGTTTAGTTGTTGATTGCTCAAAACGTTGACAAAGACTATGCATTATTACGGTAATTTAATTGATTATATACAATTCCACCCTATCACTCAATTTTCATATCAGAATTTGTTTGGGTATTACTGCTTTCACACTCTTTTACATCTTTTATTTTTTCTGATTTATTTGCTTCTTGTTGCTTTATTGGTTTACGATACCACTCCTCCTCACCTGCAAACGGGCAGTTATGTAGGAAGAAATTGGTACTTGGACGTCTGATCGTCCCATCTTGTAGCCAGCCTACTACAGTTATTTCTCCTCCCTTGACTTCAATCTTAACATGTTCAAATGGATTGATGCGCATCTCCCCAAAATTTGAGGGAATTGGTTGACCTCTAGTCAAAGTTAATACCTTGCATCTTTTACCATTTTCAGCAGTCATATATACTTTCATTAAGTCACATCTTACAACTGAATGCACAATCTTCATATACATCAAACCATTCAGACAGGTACAAAAATGTGTTTCATCCCATATAGAATCAGCCCAAAACATTTTTTTTTATGTCCCCCTTTGAAACTATGTTAACCTATCTATTGTCAGATTACCAATGATCAGGTGTTAAAAATGAAAATATATTTATACATTTTCTTTCCTCCATACACCTGAATAATTGATGCTGAGATTTGGGTACATTCATATCAACGTGGATGATATTACGTTATTTTTGAACTTATGTAAAAATATAATTAATGGTATTATACTAGGATTAAATGCTTTTCATGGGTGAATTGTAAAAACACAGTTTATTCTAATAAATTTACTGCTGAAAAATATGATTGTGAAATATTTTTGCAAAATTCCAGAAACTCCAAATCTTCATTAGCATTTAAATCAGCGCATTTAGCTAGCAACTAAAAACTCCCAACTTGTATAAAAATTTCCCACGGTCCCCAAAATTTTCCCACGCTCAACCGTCCTAATACCTAAAATTCGCGCAAACATCCGGCGGCCCCTTTTGTACACCCACACATTTCCTGTTATTCCCAATTCAAGCTTTGAAAAATATCCGATGTTGTTCTTGCACATTCTCGCGGCCCAGGTGTTCCACCCACACATTTCCTGTTTTGTTCAAAATAAATTTGCGCAAACATCCGGCGGCCCCGTTTGTACACCCACACATTTCCTGTTATTCCCAATTCAAACTTTGAAAAACATCTGGTGTTGTTCTTGCACAATGTATGAGTCATAGCATGAATTTCGCAACAAGTGGAAATATTGTGCAGGTGTTCCACCCACACATTTCCTGTTTTGTCCAAAATAAATTCGCGCATACATCCGGCGGCCTCGTTTGTACACCCACACATTTCCTGTTATTCCCAATTCAAACTTTGAAAAACATCTGGTGTTGTTCTTGCACAATGTATGAGTCATAGCATGAATTTCGCAACAAGTGGAAATATTGTGCAGGTGTTCCACCCACACATTTCCTGTTTTGTCCAAAATAAATTCGCGCAAACATCCGGCGGCCCCGTTTGTACACCCACACATTTCCTGTTATTCCCAATTCAAACTTTGAAAAACATCCGGTGTTGTTCTTGCACAATGTATGAGTGTTTGAATATGTATGAGTCATAGCATGAATTTCGCAACAAGTGGAAATATTGTGCAGGTGTTCCACCCACACATTTCCTGTTTTGCCCAAAATAAATTCACGCAAACATCCGGCGGCCCCGTTTGTACACCCACACATTTCCTGTTATTCCCAATTCAAACTTTGAAAAACATCCGGTGTTGTTCTTGCACATTATCGCGGCCCAGGTGTTCCACCCACACATTTCCTGTTTTGTTTAAATTAAATTCGTGCACACATCCGGCGGTCTCGATTGGCTGAATGCTTTATTACAACGATTCATGCATGGACATGTGTATGCGCAACCATGCCCTCATTGGTCGAATGCTTTCCACGAACCCATGCCACCCCCACCTCTTATGATCCTCACTTACTACACACCCAACACAACCACCACCACCACATTGACCAAAACCCAACTTACGTCACCACCCACAACACCACCGCCATCTTTAAACCCTCAAGGTCAAATTGTAGCCTACAAGACCACGCCCCAAACACCGACGCCATTTTCAAAGTCAAACAAAGGTCACATTGTACCCTACAATATCACGTTCTACCGCCATCTTTAAACCCTCACGGTCAAATTGTAGCCTACAAGACCACGCCCCAAACACCGCCCCCATTTTCAAGGTCAAACAAAGGTCACATTGTACCCTACAAGACCACGTACTACATCAAGTACACATGCACTTGATCCAGAACCCGCATAGTTTACCTACTTATTTCCCTAATTGTGACCAATATTGACTTAACGTAAATAATATTGTTGAAGGCGCAAAGAAAGCTTTTAAAACGATTCCATTATTTGATTGAAAAAATCCGCAAATACAAATTTTAGGTTCCTTCAATGTAGTCGCAACATACAACATTTCAACCTGTTAATAAAACGGTCATAAGTATTCATCATCATCACCATAATCAATCTTAAATTCATCAACTTACATTTTGATCAATTTTTCTGTTAAAAGGAAATTTACGAATACCTTGAACTTTAAATTGAAATTTCGATTCTTTCAACAATAGATTTACCAAAAAAATTACCATGATGACTTCTGCCAGTTCTAAAAATACGTTGGAGAGCAACATAATCGACTTTCCAGTGATTAAAATGAAGAACACATGAACCAAATGGTTGTAGAAGCCTGTGGTATCGATAAAGAAAATTGGAATTTTGAAAATATAATGAAAATCGTCAACAATTTCACAAAGTTTGAAGTCAAGTTTTGAAAATTCTGCAGTTCTACTTTCGTTTCTGGTAATCGAATTGATTCATTTCATTGCAAATCCTTTTCACGTGTATATTGAAATGTTTAAATTGTAATGTCACCACAATACGACGAACATTAAATATTTCAAATCGATAAAGTCTTGCACTGCTAGACAATTACGAGTTTCTCTAAAATTTCTAATTATCCGATGGTATGAATACCATAGATTTACGTTCGATAATTTGTTGTATTAAAGTTGCTATGATGTTTGTATAGTCCTGAGTTGATTTGAATTGCAAGAAAACTACATAGTAGAAAGTTATTAGGACTTTTCATTACAACACAAATTATAATACCGGGGAGACTTGTGATAAAAAGAAATCCGCAATCCACAAATCAATTAAATTTCCATCCGTATCCAATTTAAAAACCGTCAGACCTAAATATTGCGAACAATAATATAAAAAAGAAATTATAAATTAGAATATTGTGTGAGTGCGAATCGACTTGTCTTATAGAACTGAATTATACTGCTAATATACGAAAAGTGACAAAATATGTGAAATGTGTACATGACTATTGTGTAGGAAAATTCATTTCTTGATAAGTTGTGGAAATAATTCATTTAAAAATTTTCCAACCTTAGGAAAGCCTTTTAAGTAATTGAATTCTTAATATTGTAACTACGTGCGTTTTCCCCTTTACAATTTTTGTTTATTCTTGGATAACTCCTTGGTAGTTATTCAATATGAATACTTCGTTCATCAAAACAGCGCCGTTTTTTTTTTTACTATTGCATACATATCGATCTCAATGATTTGATTGCCATACGAAATATAGGTATATGAAAAACGAATTAAGTACGAATATTTATTTACTGATTTCGGCGCATCAACAAATAAATTACTACAAAAAAATTTTATAAATAATTTCAAAATTAATGATGCACTGAGATAAAATAGCAGAAACGCCTCATAGCTAAGATGATCTCTAAATTGCCCCTTTAGATAAAGTGAAATATGGCAAAGAACTGCAATTGAATAACACAATTTGTGCAGAAATATGGAATTTAAAAGAACTTACAGTACTTCAAGAAATGAGAAGGAATAGAAATTCGAGACCCAACAATTCAGAAGAATCGACGATGGATCAAACAAGCACAACAACAAATCACGGGCTTAAATACGTTTTGATGTCGTACTATGCCTGGAAAATTCGTCAAAATAGAAAATGTTGATAAGGAAGGTTTTCCATCCATTTGTGAGTAATGATGTCTCCAAGGAGTTGAGTGTTGACCTAGATTTGGCTTTAAAAGTAGTGCTGCTATATGAGGAAAAAAAGACACTTAAAGTTTGGAAAAAACAGAAGACTGTGAGGGATTGCCATAAGAAAAGGTAGCTGACAAAATACAAACCAGCCAATTATATAAAAAAAGTTACTCTGACTAAAAAATGGACACCACAAGTTTTAATGTATAAGTAACTACCTTTTAGTTTTTTGTTAATATGTCAGTTTTTAAATAAAAAGTCATTTGTTAAAATTTAAGGAGGCTAAATGAAGTTTGCAAAGATGATTAATATGTCACGAAGGATAGACAAAAGGAAGACAACACAGAAAACAGTTTGGTTAGGTTCTGACAAAAGGAAGGGATGAGTAATAGTTATAAAGTACATAGTAAGTATTACAATCATAAACTGTATGGTTACCTATGAATACTGCCCTTAAATAATAGCAGAAATAAGTAAATATATACAGAATAGGAAAATTGAAAATCAGAAGTCAGATACATGTTGGGTTGTAAGTCAATTAAAAAAAATTGCAACGTCTCGCTCGAATATAACATTGACGATGTCTAGACTTGATATAAGAAAGCCTCAATTCTTTCTTAGAAATATACTGGAAATATTTTCTTAGAAATTTGTTGGAAAATTGTTCCTTAGAAGTTTTGTGCATTATTGAAGGCTGATAACGGCCGAAGAAATGAATGCTTATTGACAACTGAAAGGCACAAATGAACGTATTGTATCAGAAAATAAAGTGAATAAAAATTCTACCGAAACATTTTCTGTAAAGTTTTAAAAAAACAAAATACTTATTGCATATTTATGCTTTTACGCTCAAAAATTGTTGTCGGTCTCCAAAAATACGTATAAGTTCTAAGAAAAAATTTCCGGTAACTTTCTCAGTAAAACATGCCTGAGCATTATTAATACTTTCGTTAATAACAACATTTCTTAGCTACAATTTTCGTCGTAGCTAACCAACGCGATCTCAAGTAGTGCCCTAATTATATAGTGAAAAACGACGTTTTTGTATAGTAACTCTACGAAGGAGTTGCCCGATTTGTCCCATATAAACACGTTCTCGAGTAACCGAGAGGACGGACATTTGGGCGGACGGATAGATGGACATACAAAAATCAGAATAGCTTCTATTATTATGCGTGGGTGTCCAATGCAATTTGCTCTACAATAATTATTTCTATGCGTTAGAAAACGGAATGACGAACTTGATGATTTCATCAAATAGGGTAGAATAACTACTCCAACGTTCTCCTTAAGGAATCATGATTTCTTCTGCGGTATGCATTCCATTCCATTCCATTCCATTCCATTAAATGTCTCGTCTCTTCAACAACCAGTTCATTGCATAGATGTTTCTGTATATAAAACTCAAATAACGGCATCAACTGATTGAAGTAATCGTCAAAATTTGTAGTACAAAATCATTCAAATAAATGCCACAGAATCGATCGTTATTGCAGCCTCCGATGTCTTCCAAAATATTTCAAAATTTTTGCTATTTTACTTATTTTTTTGTGCGCAAGCTTTGCCCCCATTTCCAGAACGAAAACTATTCTAAGGAGAGAGAACCGTATTTCGTTAAGTTGTTACCTTTCACAGAATGAACACATCCTCATGGTTCCTATTTTTTTCTTTGGCAGCTGTAAAATCCTCCAGGATCCTGAGCACGTTGAGAATTTTATTCACTTTTGGGGGAGGGGTGATTAGAAGGAAATAAACTTTGGTGTTTCTACTGCTGCTGTTGTTACTTTAGTGAGATCTAGAATTCCACAACTGAAATAATGTAGGCAGCCGGAAATTGAATAATCTCAATAGCATCAAAGATAGAATTTTGGGTTGAATTTATTCTCCTTGACCGATTCTATATTAGTGTGGAGGATCGGAATTTATACGTGCGTTACGCTATCCAAAAGTGTTTGACGATGCCTTAACTTTTATCATGGTTAGACGGGGAGGAACTGAATTTGACGATGACTGGGAGGAGGTAGGGGATTCTTTTTTTATTCGACATCTATATCTCAAATTAAGGTTGGGTTTTATTTCAAAGTTCAAATATTCGCCAGCAGGCTCATAGTACAGGAAAGAGAGATAGATGGAGAGAGAGAGGGAGGAGTATGGTAAATAATTAATTTGAGCTCCGAAAACTTACCTATTTGGATATCGGAATTTGTAACCTACTCTTGTATAATTTATTGACCAGTTCATATTATTTACTAAATGCAGTGGAAAATGTTTCTTGGATATTTTGTAAAATCTAACGAATCTAACGATTTTACTTGTCAAAAGTCATCTGTGACCTTTTATCTACAAGTAAAAGTCTAAGATGTAAGAAATTCTTATCGCCTTGAGAATGTATGTAATATAAGTCCTCTATTATCTATATATAGAGTACATACATATGTAAAAAATAAGGTTCTTGAAAACATAAATGTGTCTTTTTAAAAAGTAAGCAGACTTCTTGCAACATTTTTCAGATGGAGCCGGTCTATAATTTTCTTTCGTATTTTATACACTTTATACTTTGAAATATTTTCTGCACGTGTTTTTTTGAGTATATGGCACAGAAAGTTGAAAGCTAAAAAAGTGAGGAAAAAAAGGATAATCTCAAGAAAAAGCAAATGCATCAAGTAAAAGGACATATGTGGAAATTTGATTTATTGTTTGCCTACGACCATTCAAGTCAAGTACTACGTATCTTAAAATGTATATCTAGAAAATCTTTCTTTCAAGTTAAACTTTTTCGGTGATGTATGGTTGTATGTTTATCATATGTGCATACGAGTATGTAAAATATATTTACATATGCAGCTATTTGAATTTTTGTTTTTTAAACATGTATAAAAAGTTATGGATAATAGCAAGATTGTTTGCGTTGTTATGATTGTACTATATTGAAAAATACTGAATATTATAAAAAAAAATGATGTGGCTATTTATACATACAGTATGTATACGTAATCGGCTATTTATACATACAGTAGTTATACGCTATAGTTGAAAAGGCGGTGGGTGGGGGGGGGGGGGGGGGCACCCGCGCGAGTACGTGTCACTGAGCTGTACCAAAACCTTCGAGAATATTTCACGAACCATGAAACAGGTTCCCCCACTCCACCCCTACCACATGAGAGGCCCAACGGAGTCCTAACATTCAATATTTGCAGTGTTCTTATGTAAAACTGACAAAAGTTTGATTTGAATAGCTCCTCCGCCCTAAATTACTATTCATACAGAGAAAAGGTGTTCTGATAATCTTAAGCTTGCTGTCTTATCTTCCGAACCGAAATACAATTTTTATACCTTTCCTAACAAAATTATTTAATAAATTTATCTGAATCAAATGACTACTATTCCTTAAACAAAAACTCTCAGCTGAGTAGCCATTGTATATGGTGATGTGCGAGCGTGGCATGCCGTGGCCTGATGAAATTGAATGTAACTGCCTAAAGATTCGGACTCCTTCCACACAAACACACATGCAACTATTATTCAGCTGAGAAGTAGCGACCGTAAAATGGTAAGGTTTCTTTGTTATCAAAACTATTTTATTATTTTGTTCAGTAAGGTATATAGTAAGTGGAACCAAAATTGAAATTACTGGAAGACTATTTTCCTGTTTGGATAGTAGTTTAGGCTGTATAGCATATGTAAAGTCAATGCTTGGCACTTTTCCATAAGTATCAATAGAGAACATTTTAGAAAACGGACTCCCAACGCACACATATAGATTTCTGTTTCATGGCTTGGGAAGTATTCTCGAGGGTTTTGGCTTTGCGCACTGAAATCTGTGACATCTTTTGAGATGCCACGCCCATGCGAAATCGAGGTCTTTTGTAAAACCTATAATGTTTTGGGCCTTCCTTTAACATCCTCTGGCAATGGGAAAGCCTTTTGTAGATCTTTTAGCTTTATGGGCCAAGAGCTTCGCACCTGTAGAGGGTTTTGTCATCCTCCTTGCAAAAGTAGTTGCGACGACCGACGACTATTGCAGTAATTGGAACAATTTTCTTTACGAACGTTCTATGGAGCGTATATTGGATAGTAATCTTCAGTGGTCAGTGTTAGAAGGGTACTAGAAGAGAGTCGCAGTCGCCGAACTCCAGCAAGTATTTTTGATATGATCTTACCAATATTGTAACAGAATTTAATCCTGAAATTAAGACGTACACGCAAGTTACGTGCCCTGTCCATATACTGCAGGGATGTGGTTTCTAACGTAAAATTGGTAAATGAGGTTAAATTATCAATACGGGAGTGGAACCCTATGCCTTGTGATTCCCCTGCATTTATGCACAGACAATTCCTAAAGACCAATCGTGGATTCTCTGTTGATCACAGTTGATTCGTTCAATCGTGCAATCTTTAATTAGACCGATTAGACCGCTTAGACCGCTCATGACCGCTGTTATTTATTTAGTTGATATAGATTAATTTTTCACGTACTTATGAAAGGAAGCACAACAAACTAATGGGCCGAAAGTCTGATAAGTCTTTGGGAGAAGGTTTTTTTGGAATTAGGGAATTAGTACTGCATTAGCAATCTTCCACAAAACAGCAAATGTAGACAAAGTTAGGATATGTATCGCATTGGCCAAATGATCCAGGACAAGATAAGTCTGAGAAATTTCAGCGAGATATTATCTGCACTAGCGGCGCGATAGACTTGATAGATAGAAAAGCCTTCAACACGCAGCGAAAACTGAAACCATTATAGTTATACATAAAATATTCGCCCCACTTGACAATGATGTCGAATCGACAAGGCGTCGCTGGAGACGAAATTTTTTTTCGCATTGTCAGTATTGGTGAAACGATGATTTGGATGGATAGATAACGGGAAATGACCTTTCAAAAATTCGAAATCTCGAGATCGACTGTGAAGTTGTGGACCACTGTTTATAGGAATTTTAGACGATTTTTTCTACTCGAGTAGGTACCTTCCTAGCGGTTCTATGATTAGTGGAAAGTAGTACGCTGTCTTTTCGACGAAAAGGCGGCAATCGAGAAAGAAATGCCAAAGTTCGGAAAAAAAATCAGGTTAGAGCCAGTTTACACCTCCTGAATTGAAAATTCAAAAATTTGTATTGAGCTAGCGGCGACTTTTGATTTCAATTTTGGCTTTTAATGCAGTTTAGAATTTGTTAGCCTTCTCTTGTATACCTACATATTTGGTGCAGTTTCCTTAGCTGCCAAATCTGTAGTCGAAAAAAATTTTGTGTGAAATGTAGGACTTTTTATTTATTTATAAATTATGAAATTTTATTGCAGCAGTTTTTGTTTTTTTTATACAATGTTATTAATATGTAAAGCCATAAGTTATTCAGTTATGCGAGAGCGTTCATTATTAGTTGATCAAAAGTTTCTTAATAAACTTCATTGTTCCTCTTGTATGTCCTCCTAGGTATGCGACATACGTAAGTTAGAGTAGCTGCTAAGAAGTTTATGAACTATTCAAACTTAAAATTATAACTATATGTGTGCCATTATAATGACATGAACGCGTCAAAATTCAGATCTTCCTCCACTCAGCAAGCGCAAACACACCCACACAAACACATGCGGTAGTCTATTCTTGAAGAAAACGCCAGGAATTCTAAATAATTGAAAAATTTGTCTTTTAATAATCTCTTTGTCGAATGCCTAAAGACCTAAACTAACCGCAAAACCAGCTGTCATTCTAATCGCGTTCTCAAGCATGCAAAACTTAAATTAAATTTTTACATCGACAGAGAGGTGGATTTTATTAAAAAGTTTTTAACCTGGTTCAGCACGAAACTTTTCTTATTCCGACGAACAGAGGAAATGGAAAACTTTATATGAACCCGTAGCAGAAATTTCATGCAGTTATATGTGTACATAAATGAGGCTTCAAAAGTGTCAATTATAGCTTTCATTTTCGCTGGAAATCTTTTTCTTCTGTCGTCCATAGTGCTTCAATTCTATCTAAGGAACACAATTATACAATTTTTGAACTTTAGAACAATTTCAGTTAGTTGCGAAGTAGACATTTGACTTTCAGGTGAATATTATTTTAGTTTCTTGGGATTTATTAATTCATGAAATGTGTTTAATCGAGATTATTGCTTGGCTTGTGTGGAATATAGATTCAACATAAGTATATTCAATTGGTGGTGACTTGGTTATAACAATATAGTCTAAGATATGCTAAAACGTACCACCCCCAACCCTCCACTTTCGATCTCCTAGCTTTCTAAAGCTCAAATTTTGATATTATCAGAATTAAGAGGAATTTTTTTGTCAGTCTAATAGTTACCGAAATCACATTTTTTTATGGATAACTATTGCTAATAAAATCAACTGTTATAAGATCACGCTCGCTTCCGTCATCACTGAAATCTGACAAAACTGTAGCATTTAAAAGATATGAAATGTAAAGGTTATTAAATTGGAAACACAAAAATATGTTTATTTATTTATTTTACCAATGTTTCAGCGAAATGTGGTATAATTCGTTAATTTTTCAGGTATAACAGCAAAATTGGATTAGATGTAAATACACCTAAATTCGGTCGATCGACTGTTCGTTGATAAGATTCCAGTACGGAATTCTATGTGCGCGGGCCCAATTCGAAATTGGTCGATTTACTTTGGGATTATTTTAATTTTTTTCCAGTAGTACTGATAAACGTGACGTGGGGCAACTATACCCAATTAAAAATTTGTATTAAAAATTTATTTATCAATTATTGAAGAAAAACACGACTCTTAGTTTTCCAAACACTTAAATTATATAAAAGTAGAGATTACTCTTTCGGACTTTTTACCGGGGTAAAGTTATATTTGTTCAAGAAGGAATTTTTTTAGATTCTCCGGTATATAGCAAAAGCTAACAAATGTTTTTTATTTTGTTATTCCATCACACAACCCATTATATTTTTGGTGGCAAGTTTCAAGTCTTGGTGTGACTCATCAACAGGTCCCCAAATAGCGATATTGAGTGACTTGAAAAACAAATGAAAAATTGGAATAAAGAAAAGAAATGAAAAATGTGAAAGATTTTTTTTTCTATTTTTCTCAATTTTTTTGGTTAAATTAAAGAGGAGACTCTGGGCTTTCGAAATTTTGTAAGAAAAAGTGTATCCCATTGTGGATATTTAAAAAAAAACCGAAATTGGGGTGGCATATTGGGTTCAGAAGAAAGACCCCCCGGTTGTGCATACAACAACAGAATTATATTCATAAAAATAAAAAATACAAAAAGAGTAAAAAAAAAATTACATTATGGTTTATAAGACTTAAGAAGTTAAGCGGAAAATTTAACGCAGAAAAAACATAAAAATTCCGAAACACAAAGCAGACAAAATGTTTAAAGGAAATTTATTTCTTTGCTATTCATTGCCCCCTTGGCAGCAATCCGTTTGATTCTGAATGGAGAACTCCTCTAAAACTTTTATATCTTTCAGCCTTGCCATTTGACGTACCCCTTTGTCAGGACGAATTATATACCCTGTAATGGATAATATAAGGAAGTCACAGATTTCTGGTGGAACTGGAAATGCTAACCCGGTTTTGCATTTCATTGTAAGTACTTATGGATATATATGTATGTAGTACACGTACAGTATACATAAACCCCTTTACTTGGAATACTTTCTTCATCCCAATACTTTTAGTGCTTCTCTTCCTTTTGCTCCTGAATCATCATGATCCTTCTTTTCTATACTACACAGAACTCTGTCTTCAGTGATATTTTTCCCTATCGATTCTGTCTTGTTTTTTTTTTTTTTTTTTGTTATTCGCTGGCAGTTGGAAAAACAATTTGCTCACAAAGAACTCTATCGTTAGGTGGTAGTAAATATACAATTTGATTTAAATTAGACATATTACGCTGTGAAGCTGTAGACCGAGGAGATTTGTAAAGTACTTTGTAATTTGTGATACTTTCGTGTGACTGGAATTTGGGAGAAATCGGTTTATGTATATATATACACGTCGTTAATAAAAATTAATGACGCTAATTCAACGTTTTATCACCAACAAGAGCACCACAAAAATTTGGTCTGAAACGATGCCATTTTGTGCACATATTAAACGCCTGTATTGGACAAAAATTACGCCAGCTTATCATCTATTTTTCGAAAGTTTAATGCAGTAATTACAATAAATAGTAAAAAGAAAAAGTGCGTAAGACTATTGTATAGGTCGCAAATATCACCATAATCATTGCGAAAACTGCGGCTGCTGATGGTGCTTCTTAGACCTTAGATTATTTGGAAGACAGCTCCACTAGACAAAGGATTGGCTGTCACTAGTCCGCAAACAGACCCGTTTGTAAAACACACCACAGCCATAAGTTATTAAAGGGGCTAGAAATGATTTCACTAGCATTACGCGGGTATTAACAGGTGTAAAGGCTGCAGATTCTTACACGTTTTCAAGAATTACGTTATGTAGAAAAGGTGGAGATATCTAACTGAGTTTTGTATACAATTATATCGTCAGGTTTGGCAGCGTAAGTCAAGCGAATTATCAAATTCCCATTTAGAGACTTTTGTAAGAGCCTCATTCATTCTGCACACAGCATCCCCCTTAAATCCTAAAGGTAGATATATAGAGTTGAATGTCATCTGCATAGATACAGTCACGCAAAATAAGTGGAAGGTCGTTAATTAAAATGGAAAATAATAATGGGTCGACAATATATCCTTGGAGCACTCCACTATGAATGGCTAGAAATTCAGAGGCAGTATCCCCACAAAACACCCTTTGTATTTTTCCGTTTAGGTATGACGGTATAAATTGCAGGCAGGATAAGAGCAAGTAAATATTGTACGCGGTTTATTTAAAAGAAGCCTTTGGTTAACCTTATCAAAGATTTTGAAAAATCTAGAAAAACGAGCATAATGAGTTTATCACTGTCCAACGAAGTTTTGATATCACCCATTATCTTTAATACTGCGCTGCGCTTTGATCTAAATCCCGAATGCAGGATGGACAACAAATGTCTGCTATTTGCAAAATTCAATCAAGTGATTATGCAGTTTTTTTTTTAATCCTTAAGCACGAAAGGCAATATGCTGACTCAGGAGAGCTGCAAGGCCTTTTGGGGATTGGTATAATTTTGGAGACTTTCCATACAGAAAGAATGCAGGATCTTAAAAGAAAGTTGTTAAAGAATTATGCCAGGCTTGTAGTTAAAAGAGCTAGTAAATTTTTAACAAATTTTGGATGCACATCGGCAAGTCCAACTGCATTTGATTTCGTAGAAATCACTCCTGCATAACTATCCATCTCATTGACCAGAGTAAAAGAAAATCCTTCAGATTGATCAAGTCCATTAAAAATGGTTTTTAAATAATCAATTGTATCAGAGTCATCAACTTCAGCTGGATATGAAGAGAATGAAAACATTTTATTTATTTATTTATTTTACATTAGATGTAGTTATATAGAACTAAAAATTAGCCTAACCTAACTATCAACTAATGATTTGGGCCCACGGCTACTAGGTCATCTGGGCAGCTACATGGTGTTTTATCTGACTTAATATTCTTAACATTTACAGTTCAATATATTGCAACCATACAATTTTTACAATTTTTAAGTTTTATTTGACAGATTTATATTTTTAGCTGTAATACAGGGCTTAGCCTGCCGTAATGCTAAGGAACTTAATTAAAAGGGATAAAGAAAATAAAAACTAAAACTACTCCAAGAATAATAAGGGGAACACACGCTAGAGGAGGAAATAATAGATGTGCAAAACAAAAGAGGGAACTAAGAGCTTAGTATTATTAATGCTAAAAGTAAGAGGCTTGTTCCTAATGTTTATTCTTATGTAGTATAAATTTCATCTCTTTTTTTTTGCAATGATCTGCAGAAAAGAAGCTTGGACAGATCTCACAAAATAGGATTGAGCAATTTAAATTTAATTCAACTTAGATCTTCAATTTGCTACTTCGCCAATTTGTGCTTATCTAGATTTAGCACTTTTTCTTGATAATTCATGTTAAAATTATGAACCAGAATAAGTCAAAACAAGTACCCTTGTCTTAGTTTTGTTATATTTGTGGCGGGGTTGATTTATAAATTGACACTCGTGTAGCTGGTTTCCACCTTTTTATTTTAAAACGATAGAAATAAAGAAAAAATTGTAAAGTGTCATTTTGTACAAAAGGAACGGTATCGATAAAGGAAAGATTGTAAGGTGTTATCTATAAAGTTTTAATTATAAAAAAAAGGAATTGTAAAGGAAAATTTGTAGTTGTTGTGAGTTAAATAAAATAAAAAGGTGGAAACCAACTACACGAGTGTCAGTTTATAAATCAACCCCGCCACAAATATAACAATTGGCGCAGCCGGTAGGATAGGGGAAGCCTGTTTTTCATAAAATATACGAAAAATTTAAGAGCTTCAAAACCCTCTATCTTACGAGAGAATCGAAGGGGTTAATCAGACAAGAGTAAACACTGGACAAGACACCCTACCCTCGCCTGGAGCTGAGTCTGGCTTCGGGGGTGTTTAGATCTTGTCGCCCCCAACGCTCGGGGTTGATCAAGTTTTACTGCCTCTGTTAGGAAAACAAGCAGCCACCCCTCAGCAAAGTGCAAAGCACCAACGCCAGAGTTCAGGAAGTACTCAGCAACTGAAAAATTGCCGCAACTCAGCCATCTCTGGAGGTACAGCACTGTCAACGCACCACTTCAGCAAAAAAAAACAACTCTTCGTTCCTGAATTGAGAGGGAATACGAAGATGGCAAAAGCCCCCTCTCAGTTAGATCCAAGGGAACTAAGACGGCAGGAGCCCCCCTAGCTGCTAATCACATATACGGCGGTAAATGAACGATAAAGGCTCTCGCCAAGAAACACCGCTGGAAAGCCAATTATCAACTTCACCACAAACTTCCTCGCCGGGCGACGCGCAGGAAGTTCCGCCCCGGTACAAAGGAAGCAACGAGGGGGCAACAGCTACAATAGAGGAGCGACGCCAATAGCCCCCACAACCCAAGGAGTAACACTCAGAAGCGGGACAACCCTGACAGGTCCCCGACAAGTAAGAGAAAAAAAATTCAGATTTAGAATCCTATTTAAAAATAATAGAAGAGAAAGTGCGAAATTCCTCCGAACTCTCTGTAATCCAGTGCGACTTAATTGACAAAAACCTCGCAAAGTCTCGCAAACAAAGGCTTGCACAGATAGCGAAATTTAAAGAAAATACAGAGAAGTTCAAGGAGAGCTTAAAAGAATTTGGAGAATTTTCGCACTCGATCGAGTTAGAAATATATCAAAATAGTGGTTACTTAAGTGAAAGTGAAGTCAGTGGTAGCGAGCCATCCGCGAGTGAAGTAGTTTTGAATTGGCTGGGCGATTCCCTTCTGGAAACGAGTTTAGACGAAACTAGAATCGGAACAGTGTCATATACTCACCAACCAGGTGATATTGAAAAAGGGTCGAAGTCAAACATGACAGATTACGCTAAAATAGCCAAACTGGCAGCACAGTTGATTCCTCTTTTTTCGGGCGAACCACACCCAAAATTTAGCTTAGAGCTCCAAGCCTTTCTGGGTTGCTGTAGGCAGGTGACCCAGTGCATCTCAGTGGAAGAGCAGACAGCTCTTCTTCAAATTTTCCCCACTAGACTTCGGGGCGAAGCATACGAGTTATTCGCCTCAAATATCCCGACCACATTCAAAGAGGTAGAAGAACGCCTCCATCGAGCATACCTACCTCGAGGAACTTATCAAGAGTTAGTAAATAAATTAATTACTACTCGCCAATATTCGCAGGAAGCCCTGGCCACTTTCACATCGAGATTGAAACAATCGCTAGCTCTCTGCGAAGATGCGGCAGAAACTAAGTACAGTGAAACAGATGCCCCAGCTGTTAAAAACAGTTGGAGGACTTTGCTAAAAATGCACTTAAGACTGGTGTTCATAATCCACATTTATGTCAATAGTTGTTGACGTTAGGAAATGAAACACTCGAAACCCTAATACAACAAGTGAAAAAGCTAGAAATGGTCTAAGACCAATTCTTATGATACCCTAGATGAATGCACGTATGAAATTTCGTATGATCACCGTTTCAGCAATTTTGATTTTTTGCATTGGTTTCTCGCATATATTTCTAGAACGGCTCGTCGGACAGAAAAAATGATTATAACCAAATTTATAGGATTTCCTATTCTGAAGATGTTTTTAGTAAATTAAAAATGTCTAGGACTGATCGTTTTCAAAGTATATGTAAAAAACCAAAAATTTTATATGGCAACACCAAGAAGGGGTTGCCCGATTTAGTCCATTTCTGAAATTTTTTTTGCTATTAGGATAAAAACACAATGTACCAAATGTCAGCTTTCTATGTCGACATGTTCTCAGGTAGTGTCCAAATATATCGTGGAAAACGAAATTTTTGTATGGCAACCCCACGAAGGAGTTGCCCGATTTGTCTCATTTTCACTTAATTTTACCTTTTCTTTTTGATGTCCGTGTACAAAATTTCAGCTTTCTAAGTGAACGCGTTCTCGAGTAATCGTGCTCACGGACGGACGGACAGACGGACATGCAAAAATCAAAATAACTTTTAATTTTTTGCGGGGGTGTCCAATCCATTTTGCTCTAGCATCATTATTTCTGTGCGTTACAAACGGAATGACAAACTTAGTATACCCCTTAGATTTCATCTAGGGTATAAAAAGCGTTGGATATGGAAAGGCTCCAACAAAGCGCATTTCAGCTCCACTCACCAACACTAATTCCGCCAGGTTATTATGAACAGTTAGTTACGAACTCTCCACAAGCTTATTCACCCACCCAAATTGCTTATCAGGCACCTGCAGTTCCAGCAATGCACTCAATTACGAACGCCTCACAGTACACACAAGCCTCCAACGCAAAAAATACACGAGGCAGAGAATACCATTACAGACAAGAAAATACAAATGTAATAAATAACAAGAGAAAAAGCTATAATTGGTCTAAGACCAATTCTTATGATACCCTAAATGAATGCCCGTATGAAATTTCGTGTGGTCACCCACTTGAGATTTTTTGCATTGGTTTCTCGCATATATTTCTAGAACGGCTCGTCGGACAGAAAAAATGATTATTACCAATTTTATAGGATTTCTTATTCTGAAGAAGTTTTTAGTACAATAAATATGTGTAAGACTGATCGTGTTCACAGTATATGTAAAAAATCAAAATTTTTAAATGGCAACACCAGGAAGGGGTTGCCCGATTTAGTCCATTTTTGAAATTTTCGTTGCTATTACTATGAAAACACAATGTATTAATTTTCAGCTTTCTATGTCGACGTGTTCTCACGAAGTGTCCAAATATATCGTGGAAAACGAAATTTTTGTGTGGCAACCCCACGAAGGAGTTGCCCGATTTGTCTCATTTTCGAACTTAATTTTACTTTTTATTTTTAATGTCCGTGTACAAAATTTCAGCTTTTTAGGTGAACGCGTTCTCGAGTTATCGTGCGCACGGACGGACAGACGGACATGCAAAAATCAAAATAACTTTTAATTTTATGCGGGGTGTCCAATCCATTTTGCTCTAGCATCATTATTTCTGTGCGTTACAAACGGAATGGCAAACTTAGTATACCCTATATATTTCATCTTGGGTATAATAAAAATAACCTTCCAAACATCAACTTTAGTTTTTATAATAAAGGAGGACACACGTACACTGACTGTTTCAAGCGAAAAAATACGCCGTATTGTGAAAAGTGCAAAGCATACGGTCATGACGTTCGCGAATGTAATCGCAACCGTGAACTCCCAACAAATACTCAACACCCCCAAAAACCCAGAGATTCTCGTGATCAGCAAAAACCCCGTGTCTACAATATGCGGCTCAAATGTGACTTCTGTGGTCGAAGTGGACATACTTTAAACGAATGCCGGCAAAAGCAAAAATGGGAAGCTCAGAGTCAGGGAAACGACGTACAGTCGGCCCAAAACTCCCCGGCTCGACTTTAAAAACCGCATTAAGTAAATTAGGGTCCCTTCATTCGCCCAAAATGGGTGTACCTACAGTAAATCTTCCATTAGACATCGGCCTGAAAGGCCCAGCAAAATTAGTAGTAGACACTGGCGCTGAGGTTAGTTTAATAAAGAAAAATGCATTAAAAGGTCTCGATTCAATCAATACAGAAGAAACCTATAAATTGCAGACCCCTTTTGGGACTGGAAAGACACTGGGGAGCTGTCAAGGAAATTTCAATTTAAAAAACAAAATTGCCTGCAGATTCCAAGTTGTGCAAAACTTGCCCGGTCTTTCCGACGACGGACTTTTAGGTAATGACTTCCTATTGAAAAACTGTAATGTTTAAGGTCCTAACCGCACCCTAAGATTCCCTCGCACCGAAACCAATCCAGAGGAATTCGCATTGCCTCTATCTTTAGCAACGGAAAAACCGCACCCGCAGAAAACAGTCGAAGTGAGAGAACAGACAGATAAGATAGAACCTGTAACGGTACAATTATCCACCTGTAGTACCTCCAAGGCATCCCCAACGAGAAATGCTGGCTGTCAAACTCAAAATGAGTTGCGGGAATACGAAACTAACAATCCGGATAACATCAATGGAACCGACGTAATAAGGAAGTATAAGGTCTCTTTGAAAGAACCTATTTGCCTACCTGCTCGGTCACACATTGTTGCCAGAATCCCATTGCAAGTGGAGGAAGAAATGCTCTGTCTATCTCAAGAGATGGAAGGCGTAGTTTTCCAGGCAAATAGCTTACTTCGTACTGGGGAAGAAACAGCGCTAGTAGGTATTCTCAATATTGCTAACCATCAAGTAATTCTTTCAGAATTGGCATTACAAGTAGTCCCTACAAAAGACTACAAAATAAACCCCCTCAATCCACCAAGAAGTTCTGATAAACCCTCGAGTGTCAATAATAGCACACAGCAGTTCAAAGGCGCGTGGGAGAATAATTCAAAATCTACGGTACAAAAATCTCCACCACCTCGTAGTGATAAGTTTGCGACATGGCCACAAGAGCCACCCAAAATTGCAAACAGACACTCTCAAAGTCCTGAACAACCAGTCGGTTACACGGAACAACGAACCTCATCGTCCGTAAGTGATAAAACATATTACCTACTTTTAATTTCTATTTTAAGTTATCTTTTTCACTACATCTATCCCTCAAAAAAAGGCACAACTAATGCACTGTGTAAAGAATCCGCAAAATCTGACCTCAAAAGTAGCCCCAAGGTACGTATGGCTTCCCATCCAGCAAAGTTTAGATCTAAGTGCTCAACGCGGCCGAAGTGCCCCAATAACACCCATGGAAACCGCACTAAGCCTGATAAAACTTATAAAATGTATAACGGCCTCATGTCATCTAAAGAAAAAGATAAATTCGTATCCTCAAGGGAAATCAATGATAATTATAAGTCCCAAGCAGTGAAGAAGATAAAAGCTCTGGAAACAACAGATTCTACAGAAAAAACGGCCATATTACAGCACGTGAGATATTTATACCCGACATATGACGAGCCGGATTAGACAATCACCCGCGTTTCGAGATGTTAGAGCAGGAACTCAAGCTAGACGAAACTTTACACAGATGAAAAATCGTCGATATCGACACTCTGTCATGAATATAATGATATTTTTTTCCTCAAGGGCGATAAACTCACCCACACCAATACTATCACGCACAGAATACCTTAGGTGCAAGATCAAGCACCAATTAACCATGAAATGTACAGGTTACCTGAGACTCAAAGGAAAGTCATAAACGAGCAACTGAAAGAAATGCTGGAGGGTGACATTGTCGCGCAAAGTACAAGCCCTTGGAATTCACCTCTTCTAATGGTCCCCAAGAAGGCGGGCCCAGAGGGTGAGAAAAGGTGGCGAGTCATAGTTGATTTTCGTAAAGTAAACGAAAAGACAATAGGCGACGCTTTTCCACTCCCTGGAATCGAGGGCATTCTCGATCAGTTGGGCCACGCAAGGTATTTCAGGACGCTCGACTTAGCAAACGCATATCACCAAGTGCTCGTCGATCCCGTAGATAGACCACAAACAGCCTTCAGCGCAAGTTATGGGCACTACGAGTTTAAACGAATGCCATTCGGGCTAAAAGGAGCCCCATCTACGTTCCAAAGGTTAATGAACTTGGTATTAACAGGCCTACAAGGCCTGGAGTGCTTCGTTTATCTGAATGATATCGTCATCTACGGTAAAAATTTAGAAGATCACAACAACAAACTTCGAAAAGACTTCGATAGACTAAGAGAAAATAATCTCAAATTACAGCCTGAAAAGTGTCAGTTTCTGAGAAAAGAGGTCTTTTATTTGGGACATAAATGCTCTAACGACGGAGCACTTCCTGATCCCAGTAAAACGGCCTGCGTCCAAACTTTCCCTGTTCCGCGAACTGTCAGGCAAGTCCAATCATTCCTAGGACTTGCCTATTATTATAGGAAATTTATACCAGACTTCTCAAGAATAGTACGTCCAATAACGAATTTACTTCGAAAAGATGTAAAATTCACTTGGACTGAGAAATGTCAGGAAGCATTTGAAACCATTAGCAAAGCTTTAGTCTCTCCACCACTTTTAATTTATCCGGACTTTTCGAAACCATTCAATCTCACTACGGACGCTAGTAATGAGGCCATAGGAGCTGTTCTTTCTCAAGGAGAAGTGGAAAATGACCAGCCCATCGCCTATGCCAGCCGTACTCTAAACAAGGCCGAAAAAAACTACTCCACTATTGAAAAGGAGTTATTGGCCATTGTATGGACAACTAGAAATTTCCGATGCTACCTTCAAGGTCGCAAATTCACGGTCTATACTGACCATAAGCCCTTGAAAGGAGTCTTTAATGTTAAAGACCCTACTTCCCGTTTGGTGAGATTTCACCACAAGCTGTCAGAATTCGACTATAACATCGAATACAATACGAATGCGGACGAACTAAGTCGAATCCCACAAGAAGTCAAAGAAGACAATTCAGGCAACACATTAACGATAAAGGCTACAGTCCACCATCGTATGGAATCCGATGTGGTGGACAGCAAACCACCCACAAGAAAAAAACAACCCACTAAATGCTACGTAGTAACCCGAGCAAAAAACAAAAGGCACAGGAGGAAAAACAGAATCGTACAAAGAAAAATAAGGAACACTCTTCAGAAACAGATGAATTCCAATCAACAGAGTTGATTGCGTGGAGTCAGTCCGATCGGACGTTGCCTCGTGTTGTAGATCTAATCGATTAATCTAAACATAGCTAATCAATTAATTTAAAACAAGTTGTAGTGTTGTGTTAAACAATTTCCATATAAATCGTTAACTATAATTATTTAAAATTCGACGCGACCGTTAAATAAATAAATTATCAAAATTAAATTTTATCCGCCAAGTTAAGGGCTCTTCTATGCCCTATCAACATTCAATAAGCCAGCAGCACGGTAACGTTTCCTTTCCTTCTCTTCATCTGTGATCAGTGCAAATGCATTAGCACTTGCCACTGATCAGCAATCCGGGTGCACCCAGCAATAGGCATAACACTATTGTTGTTTTTTTTTTACCTCGCTGTGTCGTTGACTGCTGCTGGTGGCGCCCAAATATTTGTGTTGTTGTGTGTCAATTTTTTTCTTAAACTTTAAACGCACTAAATTCAAAGGTAAAGGAAAATAGGTACAGTATTCATAACCGAAATGATATATGGATATGTATACGCTTAATGCACTAAAATATAAACACAATTACTTTATAGAATTAAACAAAAGAAAAAGGGGCCTAGATTCAAATATAAATTAGACACAGGAAATAAAATAGAGTAAATACCCACTTAAAATAATAAAAGTGACCAACATGAACCATCCAAGCCACGTGGGACCGACCGCAAATCACTGTTGTCATTCCCACTCAGCTTCCCATGTACTTTTAAAAAAAGTAAGGAAAAGATACAAAGACCCCACCAAAGGAAGAACAAAATGATAATATTTATATAATTTTTCTTTTTGTTTATTTTAATTACTCTTTTTGTAAGTAATACAAATTTCTAAAGAAAAAAAAATGTAGCAATGATGGGGTGACCCCGCATTCAAGCTTCGTCCTGGTCCCGAGCAGCGTCAGCTTCATCGGGGGGAGGGGTAGCCGCGATACGCCTGATAACCGCGGTTAGCTCCAGACTGAAGACGAGGTGACAACACGCACATAAGCCGTACTCCCCATTGATGTCAAGAGCTCCCCCTGGAAAAGCAAACACAAATTTTTTTTTTTTTTAAATATAACAATTTCAAGGACGGACAATAAATCCTACCTGCGGCAACCCAGGCTTGCCCCCGGTGCGGATACAATGGTATCAAGACCCGATGAGTTGACCAGCCACGGCCGGGGCGCTTCAAATAGTAAAAGGACGTTGTCCCCGCCTCAAAAGTACCCTGCGGATGGGTCCTCGCCAAGAGGGGTTCACATGCACGATGGTGATTAAGCACGCCATAGAAGTGAGCCCCGCCGGGCTATGATAGGGCGGTTGGTCTTCTAATCGGAGGGTAATCAACATTCTCACAAAGTCAAGGTACGCAAATTTCTTTTCTGGTCAAACAAACTAAAAATCACGAGGTTTAAATATAAAATAATTATTTAAAATCATAAATTTTCATATAAGCTAATCATGCTTAAAAGCATGAATAGCTTATCAATTTAATCAGTGACGAAAATTGCATCAGCAATTTCCTTCACATACCATATCGTTTTATAAAAATGTTCCCATGACAAATTTTGCCTTCAGCAAAATTTGCCAGTAGAAATATTTAATTTAAAAAATAAAAGAAAAGACAAATCGTACCTTCAGTAGGATTTGTCGTGAAAATTACAATATGTATATACGAACGTACATACATATCACAAAAGAGCTTTCGCGATAAGAAATGCGCGCCGCGAAAATACATTATACGCAATTTCAAGCGACGGGACGGTGGCTGATGTTTATAAAAACATCATATTACAGTTTTTTTTTAAGCCACCGTCCAACGAAAAATATTCTGGACTTGTTTAAATGAGTCCAGAATAAATGAAAATTTTTCTCAGGGTATGCAACTATGAATTTTCTACCCTGACCGACGGCTGTTGATCGCGATGGAAATGATCAAGAGCGCAGTCGAATTTTAACACGAAAGGCAGTCGATTTTAAAAAACGAAACGGAGTTGATTAAAAAAATCTTGATCGTAGTTGTCTCGAGGTAGTTGTGATTCGGTCTAATTAAAAAAAAATTTAATTAATTAAAAAAAAAAAAAAGGGTTTTGGTGTAGGAAGGTTCGGTTAGGTTGAGAACTGAGACCGGATTAAGTGAAATAAGCAACGTTTTTATTTAAAGAAAAATTATTATTATTAAAAAAGAGAAAGTTTTGTTTGGAAAAAATTTTAAAAATTAAAAAAAAAACAGACAAAAAGTGGTTTTAAAGTGACCCCAAAAGAGTATATAACAATAGACTACAAAATAGCTTAGTAAACTAACAAAAGTTCAATAATAATAATATAAGTATACTTATTCAAATTTGTTGACACTCCAAAGTTTTAATAAAATAAAAATTAACGCGGCGTTTTGTTATTCACAAACAAATTAACATGCACAACACAGCTGTCTGCTGTCAGGCTCTATGACACAGGTCAATAAGTACGTTTTCAGTATGTTTTCATTTCACTTTAGGTGTACACTCTCAAATGCTTAGAGGGTATCCACGTTTTCTGCATAACAACGCGAACTCATCGATTAAAACTCCTACATATTTGACATCCCACTCTATGGCTATCGTTTCGCACTCTCACTACTCACCGACAATTTTTCTCTGGGTGACTTCTTTTTATTTCCAAAAATGAAGTTGACAAAACTCAAGGGGCGAACTTTTAAGAGTATTGAAGAAGTTGAATCTGATAAGTAGGCAGGCGATGCTTGACCAGCTTAAAAAAGTAGACATTTTGGGAGCTTTTGAAAAATGACAGAAACGTCGGATTCACTGGACTAATGCAAGAGGGCATTATTTTGAAGATGATATAACCTAAATGCTAATTTAATAACAAAGGTGGTTTTAAAGTCAGTCCGTATATTTATTGATAACTACTCGAACGTAGGTTGATGCATAAAATAAAATGAAAAGAATCATTCAATCTTTGCACCTCAAACCATTAGAAACCACTCTTCACGTGTTCCACTTTTGTTTTTTTTACATGACTTACATATACTATATATATTTGTATTTGACGACCACCCTCTGATATGATTTTATCTATCGTACAAAACAAAAAATATTTCAGTAGTAAAAACTACAAAACAGTTCGATTAAAAGAAAAGTTCTCGATCTTTTCCACTTCCTTTTTTCCTATGCACATACTATCTCCTCCAAAAAAGTCTATCGTAATATTCAAAAATAACTTTCAAAAGATTCAACGAAATTAATTTTGTGAAACAGTATCAACATCAAGGCAGTCATATTTTATGCAGCCATCCTTAAATGTCCCTCTGGAGCTATGTATGTAGGGTCTGAAGTTTACAGCAAAGTTATTGAAACATGAAGTTTAAGAGAGACGAAAAAAATAACTCTCAAAGGATTCATACGTTTTAAGGTAGATACCTGAGGCACAGGACGAGTAAATGTAACAAATTAAATTTGTGATGAGCAGTACATGTACAAAAGAATTCCACCAGAAGAACAAAATTAAATATTAAAAATTCATGTGGAAATCTGAATCGGCTGTCCCTAATCAAATGGTTAACACTGTAATTTGGAAGTACTAAACAACTTTCATATACATCTAACACTGTAATTTGGAAGTACTAAACAACTTTCATATACATCTACTCCTAGAGATTTGTAAGGTTAAAATTAATTTGGTTTTGAATAAAAAAACTATGAACGAATCCTTAAATTTTCTTTTAAATGGGTCGGGTAATATCTTCTTTAGTATTGGACCGTCGATGTGTTCACCTCTATACTTATGCTTAAACATATGGCAGGTAAAAGTGCTATCCGGTTTTATCATGAGCGCACATCTGTTTTAATCAGTCCAGTTTTCAGCGAATATTATTACTCCTAGGCAAAGCTCATCTACATATATATATACTGGAAAACCTTTTCCATGATCCTATCTTAAGAAATTATTTGGTGGCGATACAAATTTTCTTTGTTGAAATATATACTTTTGCGAAAAACGCACTAGGATGCGCACTAGGACACTTAGGTGGTAAGGTATAGGGAGTACAGGAAAATCGAAAAAGTTCAGTTAAATGCTCACCTAGCGAGTAATTCAATTCTTTGACTTCCAGGTTCGAATTATAGAAAAACTACCTTTGAAAGTATGAATTTTTGGGAGTGAGGAGGAGTGCTACAGTGGAACCGTTTTGGGAGGGATGTGGGGAGTAAGCGATCTTTTATTATTTAATACGAATTACTATAGTTTCTGAATAATGCATTGAAGATTAGCCAGGGATCTATTTAGATCCCCTACTATCCTCTTTTCAAAAGCCATGACTCCTCATTAAGAGTCATGAAATTAAAAATAAGAATTTGAAGCTTAAGCCCTAACCTAACCTATCCAATAAATTTTAAATTATCATCACAGGATGTCAGAGTGTACGATTAAGGCGTTGTGCTAAAAGAAATGCGAAATTTTTTAAACTGTAGCTACGCGGAATTATATTTACTACCATATACGTTCTCTTGAGGAGCATTTAATCAAAATTACAGATTTTTCTTAATCCGGAATTTACGTAAGTCCATATATATAAATGTTATCAAGCTTTAGATAAAGAAAAATCATAACCCAGGTTAGCCTATTCGTCTTCATTAAGAATAACACATTACCAAGCACTTTAGAAATTTCCGTATTGGGTTGTTGATTGTTGAAACATTAAACCCTGCGCGATATATATACGTCCAATAAAATCTTAAAAGAATGAAACATTCGATTGCACATTTTCTTCTCAACCTCGCTATGGTGGGTTTTCCAGGTCCAGAGGGGTTTTCTTTCATCCCTTTTGATATAAAACTTTATTATGAGATATAAGACTGTCATTATACCTCGTCTTAATCCTCCTTTATTGCTAACGGAATGAAAACAAATAGAGCCATTGTTTGTTCAAACTGAAAAAAATGCACTGAAGTAAATCTCCTAGCTACATACGTATGGAGTCGATTTTTATATGACATACATAATATGTAAATCGTCATCCTAAAGCGGGGGAGGTATAGAAGAGCAGACGGAGAACCTTAACAAAAATGCTACTTATTCATTCTAACACCCGTAGATATCTGCAATTCTGCCTCTATGTGAAATAGCTCCATTTTTATTTGATATGGGTTAGGGAAACGTTACCCTTCTTAACGGCTATTGCGTGTAAATTCTGCATGGGATGAATGTTGGCGGGGATGGTACTTTCGTCTTGTCTGAATACTCTGAAATTGATTAAACCCAGAAGCTTTGATGCAGAGGCGAATTGATGACAGAATTGATTTTGTATTTTATAAAAGGTTCGGTAGGAGGTAATCATTCTGGGAAATTGACTCTTAGATTTTGGTAGATTTGTTAAAGAAAAAAAAAAGAAAGCTTTATGTAATGTAGATACGAGAAGACGTCAAGGAAAAGCAATTAACCTCTTTATGTAAATATAACAGAAAAATAGAAGAGAAACAGATAGGTATTAAATCGCAAACAAGGTCATGTCATGGCATCTGTCATTTAAGAAGGATTAGAGTTCAGTAGCAGCTAATTTAGGACGGGTTGGGTTCGAATGCCGGTCCACATTATTGAAACACGTCGCTCTATCCTTTTTTTTGTAATATGTTTCTTAAATGGACACACACAATATTTAATTGGGTCCATCTGAAATTCCAATAGGATAGCAATCTGTAATCATTATGCTTTGTTCGAGATATCATTTTGGGTTTGTTTCTTCCTATTGAATGGTTATATTATTTCAATGCGAGTTAAAAAATTCACTATTATATAAAAAATTAAAGTGTTAGTAATGTTAGAAATGGAATAATCAAAGAAAATTCAATATTAGATTATCCTTTTGTCTTGGTGCATTTATTTTATTGGTGTTGAATTGCAAAAATTTACTTAATGCATTTTCTTTTAAAAATTTAATATATTTCTACACTATACCTACTTCGAATATGTATTTTCGAATTTCGAAATATGAAGTCATATTATCGAAAAATTCGAAATTTATAAATATGTTGTCAGGTAGATAGATGTCGATATGTCGTATATTTAGGTCAAGTAGGAGCCGAACCAAGATATCTGGGATCAGCACTGAAGGGTGGTGTTTACTGTTGATTAAGGGGTAATTCCATAGAATATCGACAAAATTACATAAAGTTTTACATGACCATCACATTTTTTTAAATTTTGATATAAGTATTTGAAGGGATTGTGAAAATCAAAATACGAATTAAAAATTTTCCGTATATATTGGGTTATTTGCCAGTTATACTATTTTAAATATTTCGAAAAGTGTTGTCCTGGTGTTCTTTAAAAATTCATACATATTTTTCTATTTATAGTACAATGAAAGATGGATCATTTATTAGTTAGGATGTCCATTTATCTATGAATAATAGTATGCTAAAAATATATGTGAACAAGTAAAAAAGCTAGAATTGGTGTATGATAAATTCATATGATACTTTATATGAATGTTTCTATGAAATTTCGTATGCTAAGGGTATGGTTCTGGGCAGGTTTGATATTTGAAGTGGTTTTTCTCATAAATTTCTAAAACGATTCGTCGGACAGTAAAAATGGTTATAACTAATTTTATAGAATTTCATATTATCAAGAACAATAAATAACGTCTAGAACTGATCATTTTGACAGTATACGAAAAATTCCTAAATTTTTATAAGGCAACACCAAAAATAGGTTTACCGATTTAGTTAATTTTTAAAATGTTTCTTGCTATTTTTGTTAAAAAAGCTGTATGCTCTCTACGTCGATGAGTTCCCAGGTAGTGTCCAAATATAAAGTGAAAAACGATATTTTTGTATGGCAACCCTACGAGGGAGTTGCCCTATTGGTTTCATTTTCGAACTTAAATTTACTTTTTTTTTAAAGCCAGTGTGTAAAACGTCAGCTCTCTAAACGCACGCGTTCTAGAGTTATCATGAGGACGGAAAAAATCAAAATAAATGCTTGAGTGTCACTGACTTATAACAATACAATACAATAACATTTTCTTATAGGAAAGAATGGCACAAGTTGTATAGTTTTCACTTTCGCGTTATGGCAGAGTTGGAGCTACCAGCATAAAATGACTTGATGTTTTTATGTTGGCTGCAGATGCAATCATCGCAGGAAGAATAAGGTAAAGATAGTGTCCGTTTCTCTTACCCATACGCAGATTTAATTCGATTTTCGGGTGCAAAATTTCATCTTTTTGGTTGTGTTTTATATGTTTTTATGTAATAAATGTTTTAAAGGGTGCTTAAACATTCAAGAAATACAGTATTTTTTGTGCCACATGAAATAGCAAATCGCCCAGTCCATTGTTATAACTCAGTATTGGGTGTCCAACGCATTTTAGCTACAAACGGAATGACAAACTTTTTATACCCTATGAATTCATCATCTAGGGTATAAAAAAGACGCCAAGGATAAGAATTTTATCGTTTACTCATTTCCTTTTCGTTTTTTAACTTATAAAGCACTAAAGCATATCAAAATTTTAACTTGGGAAAATCATGAAAGTCTTACTAATGTTACATTGCAAAAACTATAGCACGTTAGATTTTGTACAAAAAACAAATACAAAAATTTTAAATGTAATAAATTCGCAATGGCAAGACGAGTTTGCGCAACCGTGATTTTAATTTAAGTATTGTTTACTTCAGTATTCTTTACAAAAAGAATTTTTCTAAATTTCATTAATCTCTAAAACCAATGGAACAGAAGCATTTTGATGAACTTTTTATTTTAACTACTCTCAATTAAATCAATTACAAGTAAAAAGGCTAGAATTGGTCTAACAATAAGACCAATTCTTATGATGCCCTAGATAAATACCCGTATGAAATTTTGTATGGTCACCCATTTGAGCAGTTTTGATTTGCTGGTGGTTTTACGCATATATTTCTGGAACGGTTCGTCAGACAGAAAAAATGATTATAACCAATTTTATAGAATTTCATATTTTGAAGAAGGTTTTGGTACAATAAAAATGTCTAGGACTAATCGTTTTCACAGTATCCGTAAAAAACCTAAATTTTTATATGGGAACACCAATAAGGGGCTGCCCGATTTATTCAATTTTTGAAGCTTTATTTGCTACTACTATGTAAAAAATACGTACAACATTTCAGCTCTTTATGTCAACGCGTTCTCTGGCAGTGTCTAAATATATAGTAAAAAACGAAATTTTTGAATGGCAACCCCACGAAGTAGTACCCGATATATATCATTTTTGAACTTAATTTTACTTTTTTTTAAATCCGTGCACAGAATTTGAGCTCTCTAAGTATTCGCGTTAGCGAGTTATTGTACACTCGGATGGACGGATGGACACACGGATATGCAAACATCAAAAGAACTTTTAATATTATACGTGGGTGTCTACTCTATTTTGCTCTACCCTATGGATTTCATCTAGGGTATAATAAATACAAGAGAAAAACAACCGCCTCATTCGGATTTCGAAGTCGGACCGTCCGCTTTCCAGGCGATTGCTATTACCATAAAATTCTTCTATTCCATCTATGACCAATTCAAAAATTGTTAGTTCGGGTCCCACATAGGACAAAATAAAAATAGTAAATTAAAATTTTTAAAACCAATGTTTATCTTTTTTGCTTTCTACTCAACTATAATTAGACTTTCATTTTTATGTGGGTGTTGGCATTTGGAACGCTCTTCCAGTTTCAATCCAGCGGGAGCTCGGCCACTTCATTGAAAGAGTTACTCTGGCAGCACACATCATTAGGTAATGATATCCATATTAATTATATTCCATTGACTGCACACTCATTTGGATTTTCTTAAGTTGCTTAGTGAGTTTTATTTTTGTTTCCCATAATTTTCTTTGTTATGTTATCTTAGTCCTACTTTAGAGTTATAGAAATTGTATCATGAATCCTATTATTTATATTATTATTATCATTATTCATATCTGTCAATCCTGTCTGGTGTCCCTCTTACAAAAATCACTCCGGTCGTATTGAGAGCGTACAGAGGAGATTCTTACTTCATGCTCGAGGTCTCTCTTAATTGTAATACACCTACCTACTCTTTAGACTCGTAGAAAAATGTGTGATATAAGCTTTGTATTTCAACTTATGAAGGATGACATCGACATGCCTTTAATGCTTGAGAAACTTAATTTCAATTCACCATCCCGATATTTGCGAGCTAATGGCTATATTTATGTGTTCCCTTTGCACCAACTGTGAATGCTTTGTGCTTATGACTAGAATATGCTGTACTTTTAATTTGAGTTTCCATTCGATTATTTTAATATTATTAAGAAAAATCCTCAATTATTGTTCTGTACTTTAGCTTTAGTTTAAGTATTGTGTCCTGGGGCCATTGTAGCTGGTATTTAGAGAAATAAATAAATATTCGATACGTACCTTTATTGCTATAGTTAGTTTTAGAATTTGTGAACTTTAGTAGAACTAATGCAGAAGCTATTTTCTTATTGTACTTTTTTGATAAATAAAATTTACTTACTAACATACTTACTAATTGTAATTGGGTAAAACTAATACAGAGAAAGAGTATGACTATAATAAGAGAGTACTAGAGCTCAATCGGGAATATATAGGATGTTCATTTTCAAACACTTTATCTTTCTGTGAAATTCAACGACATCTAGTGACTAATTTAAAAAAAATATCTCTGTACATATGTGTCATTTATCTTTTGTATTATTATATCTAAGCTGGTAGTTACTTTGTTTTATAAATCTATCTTGGTTTTATATGATGTCACGATTATTCGCTATCACAGTATATAGATTAAAAATATTTTATTTGGAAATAAAATTTTCTTTTTCTACGGATTTTGAGTATTTTTTTCTTTCTTTACACTTTTCAGAAACTACAAAGATCATTAATGGAGATTGTCTATACAACGCAACGGCGTAACTATGTCCATGCAACCAATGCGGTACATGGTGGCCCCTGATTCTAGGGTCCCCAGCGAGCCACAAATGATTCTTTTATCTCGAAACTTAACTAACACCCGCTAGATTACTATCCGCGACCGACCAAAAAACAGCAGCAAATGCTGCCCAATATTGTAAGCGTTTCCACTTCAGGTTCTGATGTGTGTTAAAACACTACGGCCGGAAACTGGAAGGATATACACCATCAATGAATTGGCCGAACTTATAAGCTGTGTTCTTTTGTACTGTTCGCTTCATTTATAAATCTTCTATGAAAATGTATGAAGCGTTCCTTTGTGTATCTTTTGATCTGCCCTGTTCTGCGGACACAAAAGAACACAGTTATAGTCATTAACTTCAATGATATGAGTTCGAGTTTCTACGAATTTTATTACAGTAATAAGTAGAGTTTAGGTAGTTAAAGTATACTTCAGTTTCTTTTTCTGCCAATTTTGTTCTTTGAATTATTATTTTTTCTGAAATATCTCTTTTAGTTTTTGTTTTGATTATTTTTTATTAATATTGATAGTTAAATTTAAGCAAATTTAGAAATATGTATATTGTTAACTTTTAGGACGATCAATAAACGAGGGCAGGTTGTTTTTTTTTCAATTGTACCCAAAGTTTGATTAGTTCTTATGTACAACTGCAGGTTGTACCACTCCCTAAGTATTTTTGACATAACAATCTCTAGTAGATAGCCTATGTTTGTAATTGCGAAATATGCAAAGAAGTACATTGCCTTCATCCAAATATTTCTCTTCATCAAATCTTGCAATTTTATACATGCAAGTTTCATACCGGGCTAGTTTGAAACATAATTCCTACACTTAGGCAGAGCTAAGAGCACTGCGTTAGTTATACTGATCGCTTCCTACATGAAGGTCTATATCGGCGCATTGGTAAGAAATCAATAATATGAACAAGGAAACGGTCTACTGACGTTATTTCGATAAAATTTGTGTTAATGGAATGTAATTTTGGCCGTATCCCATTATTTTCTAATCCAAATTTTGCGTTTGTGGAACAACATGCCATCGGATTTTTTTTCATCCTCATGTCCAGGTATCTGTTTATGGGAAATATATATCTGCTTTACCTATAAAATCATTTATATGCATTTCTTGCTGAAGTTGTATATTGCATCAAGGAATATCTTTTGAAATTTGTGTATAGTATAAAAGAAAATCGTGTTTTACTTCACAGAACAATAAAAGCTAAATAATAATTTTCAAATAATATTAAATTTCTTCTACTTATTTAGTTAAGAACATTAAATTCGGTGATTCCTTCCAAAATTTATATAACTAATTAACACAAACAGCTCCCATATTCGTTAGCGACAGTTCAGGAAAATACCTAAAAAAATGCAACTTAAATTTTTCGTGGCGTATAGATATTTCTTGAAAGGTCTCGGCTAGTATATTTTTTAGAAATATAATTTTGTGCTCTGTTTTTTTCCTAAATATTATTCAAGGTGGGCCATGAATTAGTGTACATTTAAATTTGGTTTCCCGCGCAAACTGGAACGGTGTGGGCGGGGGAGGGATCTAACCGTTAGCTCGTTCTCTGAAATTTAGTCACAATGGAACGGTTTACTGGGGCACAGCGCACCTATTGTGTGAAGCAATTTTATTATACCCTAGATGAAATCTATAGAGTATACTAAGTTTGCCATTCCGTTTGTAACGGACAGAAATAAGGATGGTAGAGCAAAATGGATTGGACACCCTCGCATAAAATAAAAAGTTATTTTGATTTTTGCATGTCCGTCTGTCCGTCCGTCCGTCCGTGCGTATGATAACTCGAGAACGCGTTCACTTAGAAAGCTGAAATTTTGTACACGGACATTAAAAAAAAAGTAAAATTAAGTTCGAAAATAAGACAAATCGGGCAACTCCTTCGTGGGGTTGCCATACAAAAATTTCGTTTTCCACTATATATTTGGACACTACCTGAGAACACGTCGAAATAGAAAGCTGAAATGCGGTACATTGTGTTTTCATAGTAATACCAAATACTAAATCGGGCAACCCCTTCTTGGTGTTGCCATATAATTTTTTTTGTTTTTTACATATACTTTGAAAACCATCAGTCCTCGACATATTTATTGTACTAAAGGCTTCTTCAGAATAATAAATTCTATAAAATTGGTTATAATCATTTTTGCTGTCCGACGAGCCGTTCTAGAAATATATGCTATAAACCAATGCAAAAAATCAAAATTGCTCAAATGGGTGACCATACGAAATTACATACGGGCATTCATCTAGGGTATCATAAGAATTGGCCTTAGACCAATTCTAGCTTTTTCACTTGTTTAAATAACAGTTCGTTCATTATTGTGAGGTGCTTGTTTCGCATTGAGTACGATTTACAGGACGTCAATCAGTGTCGGAGTGCTGTTTTAATAAAGAAATGGATAAAGAAATTCGAAGAGACGGGGTCGACACTAAATGTGAAAAAAACCGTGGGCGCAAGAACATCTCGTAGTGAAGAGAATGTGCAGAAAGTTTCCGCATCTGTTCGACGCGATCCAGATTTATTGACGCGGGAACGTTCGGCTTAATTAGGAATATCACGCACATCATTACGCCAAGTTTTCAAATTAGATCTAAAATTACATCCATACAAGATCCAGCTAGTGCAAGAACTAAGACCGAATGACTTAAATTTATGCATGTTGTATGCCGAAACAAAGTTGGCTTGTTATCCGATGAAACCCATTTCCACATTAACGGACACGTTAATAAAAAAATATGCAAATATTGGAGCAGTGAAAAACCCAAAACTAAAAATAAAAGTTCAATGAATTCGCTTGAGACTGTACGGACAGCAATTTTAGCTAGAGGAATCATTAGGCTCTATTTTTACGAAGATGTTCGCAGCTGGACGGTCACTGTTAACTCTAAAGAGCATATGAGAATATTGCGGGAGTTTATGGTACCCCAGATACAGAAATTTGATGGCTACAATCGTAACATTTGGAATCGTGGTTTCAGTAATACGGAGCAACTTGCCACACCTCAAACGATTCCCTGCCGGCTGTTAACAAAAGGTTTCCGGAAAAGCTGATTTCCAAGCGAGGCGATATCCCGTGGCCACCCTGGAGTCCTGATTTGACAGCAAAGCTAAAAGCGAGAGAGAACCATTTAATTGAGTATTTATTTGCGTGACTACTTATTCAGAACTAGACCGTTTGTTAATGACGCCGGCAGAGACAGTACAGCTTGTTGTCTGCAAATCATCCCTGTTCCAAAACATATTCCAGAAGTAACGACAAGTTTGGCATGTAAATATATATACATATATATATATATATATACAGGGTGTCCCGTCGAAATGGTAAAAAAAATTTAAGTGTCGAAAGTATTATTTGAGGGATGTTTTCTATGAGAACCGGATCATCTGTTGGCATGGTTACTTTTCGAGATTTATGACTTTAAAGACAAATGAATTTTCTGACAAAAAAAATGTTTTGGCAACAAATCGCCGATTTTTCAATTATGTGTGAACGTTTTCAAAACTGAGTTACACCGAATAAGAGCCTGTAATATTACGAATAAAACACAAGAAACACGATCGTCCTGTGAACAGTCTGAACTGAGTTATGGTCTAAAAGGTGACTTAAGGTTCAAAATTTCGAAAAAATCGAAAATCGCCTATAACTTCGAAAATAGTGCGAACTCGAAAAAATGTTATATAACATTTTCGATCGCAAATAGGCTGTTCTTTCGACACTTAAAATTTTTTACCATCTCGACGGGACACCTTGTATATATATATAGACGAGATTCAGATCTTGTCAGTTTTAGTTGATATAAATGACAATGGATAAAGGTACATATCAGGTATGTGTATACCTCGTATATATAGGTGTTAATTAATTGCTATCTTTATCATCACAGCCGGATAGAATTAAAAATTTGCGATAGAGAATAGGGGACATACCAACTCATATATAGGAGAAATACATTTCACGTTAAAATTATTTTATTGCTTGTGACAAAAGTCAAGGTATTGGTTCCTGTCTCTACTGTCTTAAGGACTTTTAAGGCTGCGAGAGATTGCAAGTGAAAATATTTAAGCAAATTCAGATATTAGAAGTTATTTATGAGGCACAGAATACTGATTTTCTCTGCCCTTAACAAATTTGTCGCACTAATGAGAACGTTTTAATTCCACCTTTAAATTCGTCAAGTGCTCTGTATAGCATGATACAGAGCTATAATTTGCAGGGAAATTTTTTTATTGATTATAGATTTGACGTCGAAATCGAATATCGATTTTGTATAGGCGATGTTTCATCAAAATATTTTATAGATGCCCAAGACTCTTTCACCTAGCTAATACCATTTTTGACATTAGCATGATCTTTCAAAGTCCTTTTTTTAGAATTTGTTTGCAGCAATTACAACAGTTTTGGATAACTATCGGCTGCACGACGAAAGTGTCGCCACAGCTTTACCTATTTCTGTTTGGGTATTACTTCTAAAAGCTGTAAATGGTAAAATTACCGCGAAAATTTAAGGCTCCAAGCCTACCTACGAAGATCAATATAATTACAGCTTCGATTGTAAGCGTCTGCTCTGGTTACTGTTGTCTTCAAAGGCTTTCAGTTCTTCATACTGCTGATGCCGTCGATTAAAATAGTCCAGGTGAACTATAGTCTTTTCTTTCTATAGTTATTTGCAAGTCGGAAATTTATGAGAAAAAACATAGTGAACTACATCTGCAAATCCAGCAAATAATAACACTACTTATTCACGAACGACTACACTCTCTATTTTATACTTCTCTGCATATTTTTTTAAAATCTTTCGTTGAATAGGGTGAGAGCGCCTACTTCACCGTATCTGGTCCAAAATTCCCAGCCACTCTCTCGCCACGATTTTCCTACCTGTTATCAAGTTTTCTATATTTCGTGAATTTCATGAGAATATTTCCATAAAAAGCCTGCTGCGCAATGTCATTACATTTGTTTTTAAATATGTAATTAATACTGTTCAGTGCTGAACAATAACTTTTCCATTCCAGTTCAATGTGTACAAGAACTCACGCTAAATTCATCTACCTATAACTCAGTAACAAATTCGTAATAATCTGTGTTAACCTACATATAGCATGGGCGATGAGTTTAGTGTGATGTAATATAATGCACATATGCTTTGTTAACTTGGTTGTTGCTATTTCTTAATATTTTGTTGTGTACTTTTTATCATGTCACTTTTGTGTTCCAATATATTTTTGTAATGCATTCTTTAATACTTCTGTTCTAAATGTGTAACTCATCATTTTTTATTATAAATCAAGTGTACTAGTCAAATAAAATCACGGTTAAAATGGAACGCGACGAGTTTCATTTACCAGAACTTTTTGACCTCTCCATACGTTGTAGGAATTCAAGAACCATTGCATTCTCCTACACAAACACATTGTTACTTATAACGCAGTTGTTTATACAAGCACGGTAAATTTGGCTTAGTGTATGCCCTATGTAAGTTAGCGTTGGTAATTACCTGCAGCAAATGGATAGAAGGGTTAATGTGGTCTCTGTATGAAAAAAATGCATGAAATCCAGTCTAATAGTGATTGCAATATATAGTGCTGTACTCTACGTTTGATAAGAATTAAACTTATTTTGTCCATCACTGCTTACTAACTAAGCAATTAGAAGATAGATGCCGCCACAGTTGCTATACAATTTCTCAAGTGCAGATTTTTAGGAATCTTCAAGGCAACTTTTTCAACTTAGAGGGATATGTTCCGGTTGTTGAACACTTTTGAGCTATGAGGAGGATAATATTAACTGCAGCAAATCCATCCATCTTAAGTAGGTATACTGAGACTTCATCTATCCCACAATAGTCTTACAGAGCTCCATCATTCTGATTTCGTCCATCACCCTTACGATAAAAGGAGGTCTGATGATATTTGTAGACACTCTCCTACCTATTTCATGGGAGTTTTGTATAAGTTTATACAATCCGACTACGATAGATCACTTCTTCTGCTTTTTCTCTTACCGTATTGATATAACTATACTCTTGCCACGTTTTCCAGTTCTCTGGCCGCTTTTCTGAAGTAAGTAAGATGTCAAAAGGCAAAATATAACTTAATGTTATTTCACTTGGTCATATTTAAAAAGTAAAAACGAAAATGAACATGGAGCAACGTTAAATTTTATAAAGAAGTAGGAAATAATGTAAGCATGTCTTTATTGAAAGAGAATTGAATTGAATTGAATTTTTTGCGCTGTGTAATTAAAAGCGGAGCAATTAGGAAATTTTCATCGTAGCTCGGAGAGTTGTGGAGTTATGGAGATGAGAGTTCTTTTGCCACTTAACTCTCCACTCGGAATTCTGTAACTCGTGAAATTTGTTTTGAGATTTACCAAACTCTCTATTCAACTCGGCAAAACTCTCGGCTGTGTTAGTAGTGGAGAGGTAAGAAAAATATTTCTCAACTGACAGTATTGGCTGCTTTTATTGTCCTTTGTGAAGGTAGCAATGTACCTAGGATTTTCAAATTGATTTATGGATTCACAGTATATCCTGGCCATGTTTACAAAAACAAATTATGGAAATAATTGCAATACTTACAGAGAAATAAGGATTTCTATGTCTCAAGCTACCAAATAAAAATTGTAATTCACGCGAATATGGTCAATTTGGTCGTCTTCCAGTAGAGAAAAGATGCTTTACAAATTTTAAATATGCACGTTAAAGCTTGTATGTAGGATAAAATCGCATCTACATTTTGTCCCCTAATTAGATATGTAATTAGTTTTTGACTCCGGTAAATAGTTTTGGAGATAACTGCAAAAGAAGTGAATCAGTCCTTCTGGTACAAAAACTCAACTCATCATTATGAAGAACTGGTAGGTCGTGGAAATTCACTTTCTATGAGCAAAATGTTCACAACGGAGTACTAATGGATGTGAAACAAAGAAAGGAAGAAATATATGCAAAATATAGGAAATGGCGTGTATATGACCCACGTGCATAAAATCCGTCTTTCGGCGGTAAAAGGTCCGTTATGAAGTTAAAATGTTCAAAAACTAAACTACGCCACTCGATTACCCGTTTCTCCATCTTTAATTTGATACCAAATATGACGTATTTTGGACAACCCCCGTTTGGGGGTGGTACTACCCCCCATCCCAAAAAGCCCCTCCTTCAGAAATTGTTCACCTATATTTTTGTACTCTTGACCCTAAATCCGTAGGAATAAACCGCAATGCTCTACGATCCTTCCACACGGAGTTATCCGTCTTTTAATATTTCGATACTTCTCACCTTTTCTTTAACTGCTCAAGTATGTTAGAGAATAGTTAGGGAGTTTTAACCGAGGAAAACGAAAATTCTCATCTCCCAAACTCCAAAACTCTCCGAGTTAGTGAATCCGACCCCAGAGGGGCCAATACATGATTTCGTGTTGCCTACCATCTGCTGGGGTTCAGGAAGGGGTGGGGGGGGGGGGGCGGTTCCTCTGTTGAAGCTGAAGATTTACCGAAGAACTTTAAGTCCTTCTGGTTCCTAGTGTACATAGTACATGACCTATTTTAAAAAAGGACTTCAATAGTTCTATTCGAAAGCCATAAAGATATAAAACTCTTCAATAACGATAGCCATTAAAAGATAGAATTAACGATAGTCACATCAAGTAAGTGATTCGGCTAATGTACCTCCCTTTAGACTTTATTTTTATTTCGTTGTATTCAATAAATACCAAGTCACAGTAAAAATGACACAATATTGTCGCCGTAAGTCTGTTGCTGTCAATCATTCGAATATAGTGGTCCGATTATACTTAACAGAATAACGGTGACGAGAAAGTTGCGAGCAAAAAGCTTGCGAAAATTCCAAAATTGTCCCAACAATTTTAGGGATGAAGGGCAGAAATAGATGGCAGTGTTTTCCGGACCAGTATGTGGGAGAACTACGCAAACAGGAAGTTCAGGAAGTAGTGCATTTGTAGGGAGCCAGTGGAAGTATTTCGAATTAGTGCATTTCTTCCGAGTATTAAGAGAGGAGGGTATTAATTCAAACGCATAGTCTACTAACACAAATTTATTCTTCCTATCTTTTTTTTATTTTAAGGTTTATATTCACAAACAGGACCATAAGCCTAGGGTCAGTTTTTATTTGAATTCCTTGAATTCCGGATACCATTGGATGCATCATGCGACTATGTAGGAAAACAGAACCGTAAAATACTACTTCTACCTTCAGACAATTAAATTGTTTTTCCCTGAAAACCAAGGTCGCTTACCATGACCATTTCATTAATGTGACACGAGATTTCGTAGCTCCAAGACAGTGAGTGTAAACGTACAAAGTAGCATGTGAATTCATCTCTCATCATCAAATAATTTTACTGCAAGGCATTAGCAGAACTACGAGCCGGCATTCGAAGATAGACACGATAATTCAATAGTATTACTTGCTGCAGAAAATGCATTTAATCCAATTCTGGAAGATACGCTGAACAATTCCAGCTTTTTGCCGGAGTCAAACAGTAAGGGGAAGTCAGGGGCCAACTGTATCCCCATCAAATATCGACAGTTGGACTGATAAAGACTTTCAAATATTTTTGCATACCATGGTTAATAAAATGAACGAAGAAAAATGAGAGGACTCCACCGATACTCTTTCAGGTCTTTGGCAATCTTGGTAAACAGATTACAAAGAAGAAGAAGTTTCTCAGTTGTCAAAATCAAGTTACTATTTATAAATCTTAATTTCTCTTGTTTTTAGTAAGAAGTAAACATTTAATTAGTTGAAATTCAAATTTTTATACAATTTTATCGGCTGTACATTGGAGATTCCACTGGTGAGTTAGTCTTGCAGTAGTTTTAGCATCGACCAATATTCTTGGACTGGATCTCATACATCCATTCATTAAAACATCAACAATATATTCTACAAGTGCTTCCCTTCACCTCACGCAGAGTGCATCCTGCTGAAATTGATAACTAGGATTCATATATGGAAGTTGGATTCTTATTCATTCACTCATCCATCTATCTCCCAGGAGCCGTGGATTTGTTTTTTTCCTTTTTGGAAGTGTATATCGAAGTCAACTCGCAGAGGGTATTAATCTCTTTTATACTATATTTGTAAATTTCTGGCTTTCCAAGAGAATATTTGCATTTTTACTGCATTTCTGGTCTTATGAACCTCCTGCTATAATTAACTGCTAAAATTAACTTAATAATTAATTGCTAAAATTAACATAACCTATAAGGCAAATAATCTACGGACTTCAACCAATTCCAATCCAGCTTTACATTCTATTCCGAATTTCGGGCAAATCAACAACTACCTTCTGCTAAAAGCGCTTGATTGGTGTATAAACTACCTACATACTTCGATTAAACAATCTAAGCTATATATATTATGGCGCCTAAGTGTATGCTCTGTTCTGCCTACCTAAATAAACAGAAAACTGGATTTAAATGCGTTGACTGTCGGAACGACTTCCACGCCACTTGTTGTAAGCTATCAAATGAAATTACATCGGGTATCATGAGCGGCACTGATGCCTTTCGATGTGCCGGCTGTATTAAAAAAAATTTTATTGATGATTGCGTTTTTGATAGCGATGAAAGTGAAACATCTAATATTTTAGCAGCCGTCCAAAGCATGTCTAAAGAAATTGATGTTATTAAATTAAGACAAGCAGAATTCAATAATTCAATTAATGTTTTGTTGCATGGATTTGACGAGATTAAAAAACTTCTGACCACAGTTGAGGATAACAAGAAGAGAATTAAAACTCTGGAAGCGGAAAACTCGCGTATGAGTAAAGACATGGAAGCCAGGGGAGAGCGTATAAAAATATTAGAGGAAAGATCCCTAACTAATTTTATTGAGATTAAAACATTCGTCTTCGCCCGGACGAACTACCACATGATACTGCCAAAAAACTTCATGATCTCCTAAAGTTATCTTTACAAGACACTGATGTATTGAAGGTTTATCGTAGTAAGAGTAGAGCGAGTAATAAAAATTCTTTTAGTTCATTAATTGTTAAGTACTGTAATCAGTTGGTCAGGGATCGTGTGTTAATAGCTAGTAAGGTTGCCGGAGGTGTGACAGCCGATATGCTTGGATGTAGGGAAAAGAATATTATTTATTTTAATGAATTCCTATCGAAAGATAAGAAAATTCTTTTACATAAAACGAAGCAGTTTAAGAAAGAAAATGAGTTTAAATTCGTTTGGGTAAAAAATTCGAAAATTTATTTAAAAAATGATGACAACTCTTCTCCCTTTGTTATCTCAAACGAAAAAAGCCTCGATCTCGTTAGGATCAGTATTCAAGCTAGTCCCAAATAATAATCTTAAGTAATGTCACTATATATGTATTATCAAAATGTCAGAGGATTACGTACCAAAACGAAATACTTTCGATTAAATATAATGTCTAACCATTATGACGTAATCTGCTTTACAGAAACATTTCTGCAAGCGGGTGTTCATAGTTCAGAAATCTTGGATGATAGGTATATGGTTTATCGAATAGATAGAAATTTGAGAATATCTGGGCGTGAGGATGGCAGTGGATGTCTAATCGCAGTTAAGGGTACTTACAATTCATTTAGAGTCGAGTCTTTTGAAACGGACCATGAGGTGCTAAAGGTGGCAATAAAAGAAAATAACTTTACTCTTTATTTATGTTGTGTTTATATCCGTCCCCAAGAATCTTACGAATCCTATAATTCCCTTTTTTTCAGTGTTGCTGATAAAATATTACAGCTTCCTGCACAATAGTAGTCTTCTTAAGTGATTTCAACTTACCGCATCTCAATTGGGCTTATGAGACGCCTGACAATTGTATGCGTCCCTCAGCAGCCTATAGTCTTTCCTCACATTCCCTTCTTAATAATATGGAATTATGTAATCTAAAGCAATTTAATAATAAATTTAATATAAACAAGACTTCTCGATTTAGTTTGGACAAACATTTCTCATTCCAAAGTTAGTATTACTTCATCCTTATGTCCACTATCTAAGATAGACCCCCATCATCCTCCGCTCGATATTATATTAGATTTGGCACATTCAAGAAATGCCCGTAATGAGTTTACTAAAAAAAGAAATTTTCAAGGAGGCAATTACACTGGCCTCTCTGAATTTTTAGAAAATTTTGATTTCTCTCCCATCTTTTTACTTGATGTTGACCTATCATTTAATAAATTCTATGAAGCACTTAATACTGGAATAGGCCTGTTTATCCCTGAAATAAATAAACGCAATCAGAATCATTTTCCGAAATGGCATAGCTCCCAACTGATTAAAGTCCTGAAGGCAAAGGATAAATATAGGCGTCTATACAAAAAAGTCCCCACTCTGAGATTTATAAAACTTTTTCTTATTTAAGGAAGCTATCTAAATCCTTGATTACTCAATGTTATCAAAAGCAAGTCGAAAGCACTGAACACTCGCTAAAACGCAACCCCAAGGCATTTTGGGCTTTCAGTAAAAACCTAAATAGATCGAACACGTATCCTAAAGAACTACCATTTAATGATGATACATCGTCATCTCCTCCTCTTATATGTGAGATGTTTTCCACGTACTTTACATCCATATACTCTGAAAAAGACCCCGACATTATTCTTTCCCCCTCTCCGGACAGTTCCAATATGAATATTATGTTGAGCTTTATTTCTTCAGAATCTGTTCTTAATGTATTGAGTAATCTTGATTGTGACAAAAACCCGGGACCTGACGGGATTCCAAATATTATTTTTAAGAGATGCGCACAAAGTCTAGCGGAACCGCTTAGTAGTTTATTCAATCTTTCAATCACTAATAAAATCTACCTAGTATCTCTTAAAAATTGTTTCGTTATGCCGATTTATAAATCTGGTGACCCTAAACTCGTTATAAACTATAGGCCTATTTCTATCTCTAACGCTCTTGCACTTATTTTCGAAAAGGTCGTTTAAAATCAACTCCTATTCCAAATAAAACCATTTATCTCTGAAGAACAGCATGGTTATTTACCGGGGCGGTCTACGATCACCAACTTATCTTTATTCACAGACAAAATCGCGTGTGCTCTCGATGAAAATACACAAATAGATTCTATCCACACTGACTTTGCTAAAGCTTTTGATAAGATTAATCACAAGCACTGCCTATCGAAAATGGCACTAATTCAAACAGATACCATATCTTGGTTCCACTCCTATCTAACTAGCAGGGATATTAGCGTTGTATTTAATGGGCTGCAATCCCCCTCATTTAAGCAAATCTCCGGAGTGCCCCAAGGTACAATACTTGGACCATTGATCTTTCTCATATACATCAACGACATGCCTTCTTGTTTTATGTCTGTTTATTATACGCAGATGATGCCAAGATTTTTAGAAAAATTAATAACGTGACGGATTGTGTCCATCTTCAAAAGGATATACTACGACTAGAAAAATGTTGCCACCTGAACTGTATTGAAATCAACGTAAGCAAATGTAAATGCATTTCATTTCACCGTAAAAAATACCCCATACTCTTTGACTATACCATTCACTACACTGCTGTATCACGTGTTGATGAGATAAAAGATTTGGGCGTGTTTTTCGACCGTAAGCTTCTCTTCATTACTCACATCAATTTTATTACTTCCAGATCATTTCGTTTATTAGGCTTTATCTTTCTCACCTGTAAATCGTTTAGGTCGGCATCCTCTTATATCAGTCTCTATTATTCTTTAGTAAGGAGTACTCTCGAGTATGCTAGTCAGGTTATTAACATCTTTTCTGTTTTGCATTACTCTCTTTTTACTGATTCGCTTTACTAATTCGCTTTACTAATTTCCTAACTCCTTAGCATTTGTTGGCTTCCGCTTTCCAACTGTATTATAGTTTTACTTTCACTATTTGCTTTTTCTTATTTTCTAGTTTGTTCATTCACGCTCTTTAGATTTTAGATTTAACTTAATTATTTTTTGTATTTTTTCTATTTTATTTTTCATCCTCTCTTTTTTTTACATTATGTTTTTAGTTTTATTTCTTTAGTTATTAGTCTATTTTATTATTATTATTTTTTTTGTTTTCTTTTCATTTACTTCTAAACATTATTATTACTTTATCTTCGTCTTTAAATTTATTAAAATTCATTACCCTTCTAATTGTAAGGTAGTATATTATTCGAAATTTCTGTTTACTATCTTTTTAACTTACAAGATAAATAAATAAATAAATAAAATAAATACATTTATCGTCATTATATTTATAAAATTTTCAGGTGAAAATAATTGCGATGAGGTCGGAGTAAATGTAGATAATATGTTTAAGAACTGTATAGCGTTTCTCGGAGACTAAATGCTTAACAAGAAACATTATTAGCTATGCTTATTCGTACACTAGGAGAAAGCTGGGAAAAGTAGCCACCCTACGGAAAATCATTTTTCACACGACATTCTAAATTAAGAAAATTAAAAAAAAATATTACCAGCAGCAATTGTAAACAGTTTAGAGCATTTTAATATTTTTATTTTCTGTTAAATAATCATTTTGTATGGTAGATGTGAGTGCTACCTCAAGTATGCAAAATGGCCACCTTACGCGAACAGGTCCGGTAAAGCGGCCAGTGACTGGCCGTTTTATCCACATAGGTTAATTAAAGCAGTAAATAGTTCGGGCGTGCCAAAGATATATCTGTTTGTTGAAAAAAATATTGAAATTCAAGGAAACCATATGAAAACTATATATTTTTTTAAACACATTTAAAAGCTAAATTAATTCAGCAAAAGTCAAACAAACTATTTACCTACTGCTTATAGTTCATTTACAAAATTCGCACTCAAACTCGTCATGTTCTTCTGCGCAACTATTACAGTCGTGGAACGTCTAATCCAACCCTAGTTATCCTTAAATTTAGAGAAAGCCCCATTGCAATAAAAATTTTCGACATCCTCATCTTCTTCGTCATCTAGGTCAAAATGCATTTTCATTGCAGTAGCCCGTGCTTCCATTTTGGTTTGTGTTTTTGATTTTTTGATTTTTTTTGTAGCTGTCTTCATCTTTGCTTCTTTCCTCCTTTTCCTTTTCATATCCTCCTACTCTTGCTTCAGCTTTTGTTCTAATAAATCAGCTTTCTATGAGCTATGTAGATGTTATTATCGCTGTCCGGCCTTTTTCTGTTTAGTTTTCCCTGTTTTAAACCTGCTTCTTCAGGCAAAGGTACAATGTTCTGTGGACTTATTAAGAATGATATGGGTTGTGATTTGGGTGTATCGATCACCAAATTGTTTTTGTTGCCCGTCATTGCAGTTTCGCGACCATCCACTGTAGTGGTAATCTAACCACCGCGACAATCCATTGCAGTCATAAATTCATCTCCGCCACCATCCACTGCACACGTAGCTTCATCTTCACGACCATCCCCTATAGTTTCATCATTTATCACTCTCTCTTCGTTGGCAGCAAGGTCACTGTTTTCAGAAACCATGGGAATTCGTATCTAATTTAAAAGTCCCAAAGATGCTAAATGCTTTTATCGCTGTAGCTGGTAGAGCTGCATGCAAAAATACTACCCCCGCCGTGGCCACTTCATTCACCCTTCCCCTAAGTAAATTCGGAGATTCATTCCGCCATGTTCCTGGGGAAATTTCTCCATTGCCGACTCTACACGAGTAGTTTTCTTCACAATATGATGATGAATTCAGCCTAAAATAATTGTGAAAGACGCAGACAGCCTTTAGAATATTATACTCGTTCGAAAGTATGCAGTGTATATTATTCTAGGCCACTATCCATCTAGATGACATTATTCCAGACGCATTCTCTGACATCATCCACACTCGAGATATGCGTTTGTTAATGTTCTCTTGTTGGTATTTAATTGTTACTTGTTACAAAAACAGAAATGTTATATTAATCACGGAAGTTATCAACCGCACCATACCCAGATAGAGACCCATCAGATCATGTTGCAAAGGAAGGCCGCATCTCCCACGAAAAAGTACGGAAAATTTACAGTCGAGTTTGTCAGCTCATCTGTATTTGGAATGGAATGATGATGAAGCTGTTGCCCGAAAATGCTCTCTTGGAAAAAACCTTCATTATTGTGACTACCATATGACCAATAGCTCAAATCACATGCAGCAAATAGAACAACACCATAGCATGAGATTTTATACCATTCTGCTACATTCGGTTGCGGTAAAAATACATATATGTATGCGATAGCTCGGTCCAACATTATCTTTGAAAATGTCGACAATCCCATTTTAACCAAGGTTTAAATTCCAAAATTTATGCCATTTATTATATTTTTATGTTACTTATTGCAATTATCTCCCGAATTGATTGCTTCTCTAAACGTTCACGCAGTTTATTTAATAAAATATCAAAATAGTCGATATTCATTCTTGTAACTTTGAAGAACAATCCGGGTTCCTTTTCTCTCATCAGTTCGAAAGAATTCTTCACAAAGTCCGGGCCTTGACAATTCTTATATACATATATCACATACCCATCACCTTATTTTTCGTTTTGTCTTCTCAGATTTTGTAACTTACACTAGAGTCATATTGAAAATTTCAAACGCGTAACTCGCGTAACATGCGTTGACAGGTAATATCGAATGCACGCTTGTTGTATAATGAGTGTTACATTACCACCGCACGCGACGCAAAAATCCTGATTTGTTTTATACCTTTTTTTTATTTCTAAAAGCGAAAACCGAATTTGAGAAATGTTTATTGTGTAATTTGTATAAATGTGAGCTAATTTATAACAAAAAAATCAAAACAAATTTGGCGAAACTCAAATGTCAACGCGTTCAATCTCACAGCATATTATCTCCAACTCGTCGCACACGACGCTATCCTCGCGTCCAAAATCTCAATCGAACTCTGCCTTTAAAGTCAGCCTAAGCCGGGTAGGCTATAATGTTAAACTTAAACAATTATCTCAATTTTTACATATTCAATTATCAGGACAGCTGTAAAAGCAAAAGTCGCGTTGCGTTCACTGTATTTGAAATGCGACATTCTCGACAAATAAAACGCCAACAATGTTGTGCAACTCTGATCGTGTTTTGGCCTTAAGGCTACCGAGGAGGTCAACTTCACCCATATGCTTATTATATCTCTTGACTATATACTTGAGCAATCACTATTTATAGATTTAGACTCTGTTTAATCAAACCGAAATGAGTCAACAGGACTTTACTCGTGGTGAAACAAGCGAAGCAACTTTGTTATTTTTCTGGATCAAAGCTGAAATATCAACACCATAGAAATGAAGTATCTGGTTTCGCATTTTTGACTTCCTTCTTTGCTGAAATCTGGTAATGGGGTATCTCATTCCGCAGAATTGAACCTACGGAGTGGATACCTTTTATTTTTTAGTTCTACAAGCAAAGGAGTAGTCTTAAAGGACATGTCGAAATATATTTTGTGTCCGATACTTTTCTCTACATCCCCCATAAGCCTACAATTACTACGTTAACACTAGCTTCAAAAGTTCTCTTATGTCTGCTATACATATCAGTTTTTACTTTTTACTTCTTTACATAGAACATAGAACAATATTTCCACAGAAGTTTCTTATACTTTTCTTTAAACATTTGTAATTCTTTTCCTCTATATTTTTGGGTAGATTTTGAAGTTTGGACTTCTGAATGCAACCCTTCAAAATTTTAAAGTAATGTCTAGGTATTCATTAGTATAATAATCAATAATGAATAATTTCATTCAAATTTCCTCATCTTCACTTTCGTTTCAATTATCTTGTGGATAATTTGTCTATATCTTCAAATCATATTCAAGCCATAATAAAAATGCCCACATAAATTTGGTGCATATATGCGTCATACTTATCAATTCAACTTTTTTTTATGTTATATGTTATATGTATATAAACTACACATATGAACTAATGTCACATTGACCGATGTGCTTAGACTAGAAGAGTGTAGCAAGAGCATGATGCATGTATTCATTATGCAATAAAGGGCATATTTTCCATAATTCGATATGTGTGAGCAATTCTTTTATTAGTCACGATTAACTTGAATAAATATAATTCTTATCATTTATTCATTCATATGAATTCATTTTACGCATTCCAGCTAGCACATATGTGACACCCATACTTCATCGAAAACGGTAACCACAATAATAAAGCGGAACAATCTACAATTTCCCACAGTATTTAAATAAAATAAAAAAACCTCAAAAAAGAAATTTAAAATAGAGGTTGAAAACAGAAAACTAGTAACTTTTATTTAGGCAATGTTCACATATATACCTACCTTTCCATTTAATTCGATCAAATCAGAAGTTTTTAAATATTCTCTCATTCATTATTGGTAGATAGTTATATAAACCTCAATTTATCCAGGCCATTTATTTGAAAACAAGTTACCCCGCAAACAGAAGTCATAAAACAATACCATCTCTTCCTTGATATATATAGTGATTCAGTGCGGTAATGCCCAATTATCAAGGGTAACAAATTTTAATTATCTTTTATTGATGCGCACTAAGGACATTTTGAATTAGGTAAACAAAATAGTAGGTTGAACCTCTAACCAAATGTAATAGCTCATATTGAGAATATATCTTTTTTGGTGGCTTCAAATGTTTGTCTATATGCAAATGGATTACCCACTGAAGGCTATTTTTGTGATCGGGTTATATAAATGTACATTTACTAAATATATATACATATATACAGGAAAAAACTGCAACTGAATGTTTGCGGTCAAGTAAATCTAAGTTGACCAATTTTATTTCGCTACTCATACATAGAGCTCGAGGCATCATTATTTGCCCAAAATTTATAAACAGAAATCTATTTAAAATTTGAGATATTTTATTGAGAGCATGAACAAAGTGCAATGCATAGGAATTGTGCAGAAGCTAATTTTTTAAACACTAATGACGCAGATGTAAGAAATTTATTATTTTGTAACCAAATGTCTTTACAAAGGTCGCAGGTGCGGAAAAGACGCGACGTATTACTACGAATAATTGATGTTATAAAACTAATAGGCAAACGTGGACTTATTTACAGGGGAAAGAACTCTGAGGCTGCGCATTATTTAGAAGATATTTCTATAGATCATGGTAATTTTTTAGAATTTATTTTACTCTTGAGCAAGTATAATCTGTGTCTGAGCGAACACATGAAAAATAGTATACAGCAAAGTAAATCGTTACATCTTTCAGGTGGAAGGGGAAGAGGATCATTAGTAACTTTTTTTTCGAAAACAACTGCTAATAAAATAATAGAAATAATCCGAGATCTCATCCAGAATAGTATTGCAAATGATATTAAAAGAGCTGGCATGTTTTCAATACAGATAGATACTACTCAAGATATCACATCAAAGGATCAGTGTTCTATCATTGTACGGTATGTGACAAATCGTATTCACGAGAAGCTTTTGACAGTATTATGCTGTGAATCATCTACTGGTGAATATATGTTTCAGTTAGTATCACAAGCTATGAAATCCTGCAAAATTGATATAAAAAACTGCATTAGCAATTCTACTGACGGAGCTGCCAACATGCAAGGCCAGTACAATGGTTTTTCTGCATGGATGACAAAAGAATCTCCAAATCAAATACACGTGTGGTGCTATGCACACATTCTTAATTTGGTACTTTCAGAAGCTACTAGTGTCGTTATTGCAAGTACATCGTTATTTAATTTATTAAATGAAATTGCAGTATTTATACGAGATTCATATCTGCGAATAAATATATCTGAAAATGTTAGTCAGGACGTTCATCATCGCAAAATATCTTTAATTGGTGAAACTCGCTGGTGGGCCAAAGATACAGCTCTAAGAAAAGTTTTTGGTGCGTTTTCGAATGGAAATTCCTCTTTATACATTGATCTTGTTGTTACGTTGTCCAGAATTCAGGATAATTCTAGATCAAAGTGTGAGGTACGAATGAAAGCAAAAGCATATATTGAATCCCTACTGAAATATGAAACAATTCTTACAGCTCAAATTTTCCTACGGATATTTGAACTAACCACACCATTGTCAAAATACCTACAAACTAAAGAAATGGATATTTTAAAATCGTATCACATGGTAACTAAAACAGTTGAAGAACTAAAAAAAATCGCTAGGGATTTTGATTCGGTATCGAGAGCTGCGAATATTTTTTTTACTTACGTAAATAATAAATTGCACCAATTAGAAGATTCCGATCTTGAAGTTCAAGCTGTACTACCTGAAAAAAGATTAAGGAAGAAAAAAATTATGGCAGGAGAAACTTCGCAAGATGAAGTTCTTTCTGAGGCAATTAAAGCTTATGAAATACAAGTGCACAACGTCATTCTAGATGTGACCACTGAAAGCATGATTCGACGTTTCGGTTCTAGCAGCACACTGTATGCTGATTTTGCTTGTCTAGATCCCAGGAATTCCTCTGATATACGAAATCGAGGACTTCAAAACTCTGCGCTACTTCAATTAAGTAAACTTTTACGAAGGTTTGATGAACGAGCCACAGAGGAAAATTTAAGATCTGAACTTATGAATCTAGCCTTACATTGGGATAAATTAAAAACCTCACCACTAGAAGAGTACGAAATTTCTGTTGGTTCTGCAGAAGAAGAAGATAATGATGGTATAGAAATAGAAGTAATGAATAAATCATGCTCCAGTTGCAAAAATTGTAGCATTTGTTGCTACTTAATTATACAAAAGTATAATTTAATGAGTATGCTTATAGCATAATTGGTTTAGGTTATAAGTTCTTGCTTACCCTTTCATTCACGCAAGTAGCTTGTGAGAGAAGTTTTTCAACTCTTAAATATATTAAGAATAGACTTAGAAACAGTATTTCTCAGGACCACTTAGCAGCGTTTATGTTGATGTCAACAGAAAAAGAAATTCTTATGAATTTGGATGCGGATGAAGTTACCGACAAACTCGCAGAAAAGAGCGATATCTGTCGTAGTCTTCTTCTGTAGTAAGGTAAAGTATAAAACTATTTTAATTTTCACCTTTCAATAACAATTTTCTTTTCAATTTTAGGATCTTCTTTCTGCAGTGGATGTTTACGCTTACCGTATTTTGTATTAATATTAAATCATAACATGATGCTTGAATTATTTTTTTTTGTATATTTTTATATTTAAATATAATTACTTTTTCGAATTTTTTCAATGGAAAATATTATCTTGGCATTTTTTGCATTTCAAAATATTTCCTCCACAGTGGGCCGGTTCCTATCAAAATTCCCGGGCCGAATTCTGGTCCCAGTCCGCCGCTGCCCGTAAATGCAAAATGTTTATGGTAAAGCTTAGAATGACCGAATCTGTAGACAGGATAGGTTTCCGTTGTACACATACTTAGTAGTGGATTCCGTTGCTGACGTACTACTACTAGATCTCCATTTAAAACATCCTTCATCTCTTGCCTAAAGTTGTACGAAAAGTGGCCATTCCCCTTTTTGCATTAGAAATGCAGTTACTAACTTTCACTTGCTGTGTTTGTCAAGATATAAAGCTGTCAATGACTGAAAGTGCGGATGAGGTGAACGTATAATTCAAAGCTAATTTTTGTAAAAATTTACTGTAATTGACACTGAGAGTCTATCTAAGTCCTTATTCAGCGTCCCAAGAATATCCTTGGTAACTTGCAGGAAAACTGTTTCGCAGCTGCGCTTTCGACTTAAATCAGATTGAAAAGCAGACAATAACGGACGTTCCTCAAGGTACTCGAACATCTGAGTTGATCGGAGCTTCTCGAAGGCTTTCGCTAAAGAACATAATAGGCTGATATGTCGAAAAGTTATTTTTAGCAATGGCTAAAGTAACTGCCCTTTTCCAGTTTGTTGGAATCTCTGCCGTACTTAAAGTATTATTAAAGATATGCTTGACAACAGGGAATATAGCAGGCAAAAGTAAATTCGGTAAAAGGATCGAATTAATGATATTACGAACCTGTTAAGGATCTACACAGCGGAAGCTGAAACCATCACCTGATGGTGATTGAGTAGTACCACTGCTGAAGAGGAAGTTAAGTTAAATATTCATTTAGATTTGCACCCCCCTACACATTGTGTTTACTATTATCTATTGATATTTCCTCAATTATTATCACTCTCTATCTTAATTTCTTGCTACTACTCAGATTAATTTTGAATAGCTTTATCCCAATTAAGCGAGAATTTAATTCACATGTCATTGAATTAAATGCTTACCCATATAAATATATATAATCAGTAATCAACAATTAAGGGATCCTACAAGCATACATATGTACCTACATACATCCGTAAGTATCCAGATAACTAAATGCATTTTACGTTCATGACCAGCTTTTTATTCCAATACTGGGCTTATTAATTTTACAAGCATCCTAACTCATTCACAAATAATTTGTCGTATGCAAGTTAAGTGAATCAGCAGGAGCCAGTTATCGTGTAAATTTAATGTTTTACATATTCTATAAACCATATTTTTACCCTCCTCCCAACACACCTTATCATTATGCCATCATTCAAATCTTCTTATGATATTCATATCGTGTTGGAAAATTTTTACAATTTAGTTATGAGACCATCATCATCATTGCTTTGTAACCAGGCCCACTATTATCTCTTGAATACTTGTCTTCTGCTGCTAAAACATATATTATACTGTTTGTCTTACTACATTAATAAAAAAATTATACATTGTAAGCATAATATACAATGTGGTGTACGAAGAGTCTGCTGGTGGTACTTTAACGTGCAAAAATTTACACCGATCAAAACTTTGTGAAGCTGGAAAAAAAAATTTCCAACAGAAACGTAATCCATATAATATAGGTAGGTACATACCTACCCCGCAATTTGGAGCCTCTTGAGAGAACTGCTGGGATTTAAGGATTCAACGGAAATAGGAGCTTTTATTTGTGTAAATGGGAAAAGGATTTATATGATCGACAATCAATCTGTGTGGCGTTGTATTTTATTTTTCAACTCCTGGCCATGCGTTTCCAAATTCCAATACAATTCTTTTCGAGAAGGCAAACGTGCTGTTCCTATGGTTAGGCATATTTTTTTTACCACAAAGCAAATGTAACAACGTTAAGGAATATAATCGAGATTCAGGATATTACTATATATCTACATATGTACTCGTAGAACTGTATGTATATGTTAGCACATATCGATATAATTTTTTTCTCGTTCTACTGATGAGTAGAGCATAGAGTTTTCTCCATTGAAGTTATTATATTATATATATATATTATAACAAGGACAAACAATTTTTTTTTATTATTTTTCTACAAAAATTTCATATATTTTATAAACTTGTTAAATATGAAAATAAAACTATAATTATAGCGTACAATACTGGTAGCGGTTTTTAAGGTTCGTTGTTAAGCTTCCTCAATTACTTAGTTAAAAATTTTATAATTGATTTTGCAGTACTTTAATCAGTACTACTTGAAAACAAGGTACCCAATAATCCGGTCCAGAATTTTGGTCTGTTACCAGGACTGCTCTCCAGAAAATTTCACGCACACAGCGTTGAAGCATGGCACAGATACGTTTGAAAACTATATGTAGTTGGCAGAAATAATTCAGAATAAGTAAAATTATTATTAGCGACTTATTTGAACAGCTTATAATTTCAAAAACTACTTTGAAAATATAAGAACAGACGTATGTATGGGAACCAGTTAAAGAAAAAAAAAACGATGGAAAAAACTTGGGAAAATCCGAGACTCTGTCTGTAACGACGCTTTTGAATCACAGCATTCCTATTTTGTAATGAAAAAAATATAAAAAAAATTTAACAGAAAATAAAGAAAAGAACCGGCCATGTTCGAGTCGGACTCGCGCATGTTACGTCAAGGCCAAAGACGATACCTCCATTACCCCATGGGAACGAGAATTTTCCCATAGATTGGAGACATTAGTCTCATAAAGAATTTATTAAATAAAAGCCCCGTCAACAAATAAATTCATAAGTCAAAAGTAATAAGACTCCGTACTTAATTTCATGGAGATAAAACTCTATGAAACTAAGTAACAAGATTCCTTACTTGCCGGTCACAAAACGTGACTTATTTAAAAACAACAAAATATGTAAAAGCACAGAAAATAGATCATGGAGAATGAAGCTTCAGTTGAAAAGAGTTGAGTCGTGGTAACGGAGTTCGTCGGATGTCTTTGGTCTATTTAAACTAAGTGAAATAAATTAGAGATTTTGGATTAGTTTTTATCTTTTATTGTAATAAAGAGTTTTAAAGTTTAAAAGTATTGTGTTTTTATAACGTTTTTATATTGTTCACTATTAAAGATAAAGAATCTACTTATTTCGCACGAAGGGTTCCGTACCATCATACAAAATTTAACACTATGTACTTTTTATTTATTTTTTCAAATGAGAGTAGGCGTCATGTGAAAAAATAATGCTGTGATATGAAAAAATAATTCCGTCATTAGAAAAAAAAATGCCTACTTATGACAATAATGAATGAGAATAAAACGAGGAAAAAAAACGCAGAAAAAAAAAACAAGTTTCTTGTGTGAGGGCCCCCTTTAATTTTTAATTTTATTTTATTTTATAATTTGTTGTTATAGTGGAAATAGAAATACATTGTCTGTGAAAATTTCAATTGTCTACCTATTACGGTTCATGAGATAAAACCTGGTGACGGACGGACAGCAAAGCCTTAGTAATAGGGTTCTCGTTGTTACCCTTTGGGTACGGAACCCTAATAACAAGCAAAAAACTAGTAAACTAAATAAAAAAAAAAGAATAATGAAAAGAATAAGAAAAAAATAAAAATTTACATGCTTAAGAGAGGATTCCGTTCTAAGAACGGACAACTTTACCTAGTAGTTGAATATATTAAAAATTCTTTTCTATATAGTTGATGAAGTTATTATTTTCCGATACGCGAATTTTGACTGATGAGTATATATATCATAAGTATGTTTCATAAAAATCTCGCGGTTCAGTCATGGTGAATATTTAAAGAATATTGCGCGTAATACTGGTTGCATCTTACCCTTCGGGTTAAATGCAGACGGTAGTTTGCAATTATTCGATCCTCGTGACTAGGGTTTCCAATCCGGATATCAAATTATCCGGATTATCCGACCCATTTTGACTATTCGGTAATCCGGATATTTTTCCTTAATTATCCGATAATCAGGATATTTTTGACATTTTTTTTCAGGAAAATGCTGTTTTCTTTCTAACTGTTCAGCTATTCTCAAAAGATTATACAATTGCTTACTCAAGTGGCAATTTTATTTATTATTATTTATTAATTAAAGTTTCTTTGAATAAACAAATAAGTTTTCTTGGATGTTTTTTTATCCAAATTTTAAATAAAACATGTAAGAATGCTAGAATTGGTCCAAGAGTAATTTCTATGATACCCTAGGGCCTAGATAAAAACTACCCGGTAATATGATGGTTTGCGGCAGGAATGAAGCATCACCCAACCTACAGATTTCGTGCGGCAGAGACAGCATACTGAGACTGACCTGTCTAAACTAGGTCTATGTAATTTCGTATGGTCACCCATTTGTGTAAGTTTGATTTTCTAAGTGGTTTTTCGCATATAGTTCTAGAACGGTTTGTCGGACAGTAAAAATTATTATAACTAGTTTCATAACATTTCATATTCTGAAGAACTTTTGAGTACACAAGAGACGTCTAGGACTGACTGTTTTCACCGAATACCTACGTAAAAGATCAACATTTTTATATGGCCCAATTTAGCTCATTTATGAAATTATTCTTACCATTTTTATGAAAACGTCGCGTAGAAAATTTCAGCTCTCTATGCTGATGCTCTCTAAAGCAATGTCCAAATTTGTAGTGAAAAACGAAAGTTTTGTATGGTATCTCCTTGAAGGAGTTACCCGATTTGTCCAATTTTCGAACTTGAATTTACTTTTTTTTTGTAAAAAAAGCTCATGTGAAAAATTTCAGCTCTCTAAGTACATGCGTTCTCGAGTAATCGTGCGAACACACAGACAGATAGACAGAGGGACATGCAAAAATCTAAATAACTCTTAATATTATACATGGGTGTTCATTCCATTTTGCTCTACCATAATTATTTCTATGCGTTACAAACGGAAGGACAAACTTAGTATACCCAATAGATTTCATCTAGGGTATAACAAAACCTACTAAGCACTGAAATTAGATGATGAATGATGATGATGAATAAAATATTGAGTTAATCGCCCAAAAAGGTAGTATATACATTGATTATGGAGTAAATAGATGTCTCCAGATTCCGGTGTAGGAGTTTTCTGTTACACGTATGGCGTTATCCATATATATCGTGATTATCTATATAAAATCGACGTTGGCTCGACTTGTTGACGTAACCAACGAGTAAGCCAGCAGTCAACGATGCGACATTTAATTTTTAACCATTTAAGGGCAATCAAGTTTAAAAGAATTGTTAGATGTCCTATTACCACTAGAGACTGCATCAAAGGAATTAAATAAAAATTCAGCGACACTTTTGACCGCTGAATTTGGTTATAAATTTCTATTTGAAAGCTTAGACGAGTTTAGAACGAACTTAGGTTAATATTTATCGAAACAGAATAAAAAACGAATGGATGAACGTCGAGATAAAATGCTTATGAAATTAAATCTTCTTAGGCAATATACCACATTCAATAAATATTTTGATTATAATTCAAAAGGTGCTCCCATTATTATTCAACGCATTTCTTACAATAAAGCCAGCATTTACAGTTTCAATCGTAGTCCTGACTAAGACAAAATGTAGAACTCGTATGAATTTTAAAATTTTCAATGCAATAACTTTTAAAATATTCTTTTTTAAAAACGAAATAAATTTAAATCATATAATGTTTCTTTATTGTTAATGTACATAATTAAAATATTTGAATAAAAAAATTATTAAACACCATGAAATATTGGATTCAAGCTATTTATTAATTTTGTTTTTTGTTATCCGGATATTTTGATTTTTCAGTATTCGATATCCGGATAGTAATTAATGTCGGATAATTGGAAACCCTACTCGTGTCCATAAATTGTTGCGTCCCAAAGTCTCGGTTTCGGGTTTATTGCTTACCTTCATCTTCATTAACGATTTTCCAATTTTCCATGCCGCTGGGACTTATTGAGGATGGGATTAATAAACTCATTGCAGACCTCTCAGCGGCATTTGAATGGGCTATTAATACTTAACCCTGCCAAAAGTAATTCCCTTTTAATATACAAATCTTCTTTGAACGACATAATATACTTCCCCCCCCCACCCCCCCCCTTATACATGACCGTACTTGACTATACGATAATGTTTAAGAACCTTGCAATTATTTGAAATAAATATCTGACTTGGAGTAATCTTGTCAAAGCCACTGTTAGCAAAGTGTACAACACCCTTCGACTGCTCTCTGTTTCTGTTGTCTACACACCACTTTTAACCAAACTCAGTTTGAGCCGGGCATTTATTTTTCCCATAATAATATGTGGGTGTGAGGCTTATGCTGCTAAGTTGGATTCAGCATCATTGCGCAAACTTGAAGTGACTTTTAATACATTACATATATCGGCTTCGCAGATATGACCATGTCTCCGCTTACACTAACTTCGTTGTTGGATGTTCCCTAAAATTGTATATTTATCAACGAATATTAATACTTCTCTATAAAATTCATAATTCTAAGCTACCCGGGTATTTTTATTATACCCCTAGATGAAATATATAGGGGTATACTAAGTTTGTCATTCCGTTTGTAACACCTCGAAATAATGATGGTAGAGCAAAATGGACACCCTCGCATAAAATTAAAAGTTATTTTGATTTCTGCATGTCCGTCCGTCCGTCCGGTGCGCACGATAACTCGAGAACGCGTATACTTAGAGAGCTGAAATTTTGAACACGAACTTTAACAAAAACAAGTGAAAAAGCTAGAATTGTGTCTAACAATAAGACCAGATCTTATGATACCCTAGATGAATGCCCGTATGAAATTTCGTATGGGTACCCATTTGAGCAATTGTGATTTTTGCAGTGGTTTTTCGCATATATTTCTAGAACGGTTCGTCGGACAGAAAAAATGATTATAACCAATTTTATAGGATTTCATATTCTGAAGAAGTTTTTGGTACAATAAAAAATGTCTTGGACTGATCGTTTTCACAGTATACATAAAAAACCTAATTTTTTATATGGCAACACCAGAGAGTGGCTTGCCCGATTTAGTTCATTTTTGAAAAATCTATTTGCTAGTACAATGAAAACACCATGTACCAAACTTCAGCTTTTTTTTAAAGTCGTACAAAATTTCAGCTTTCTAAGTGTACGCGTTCTTGAGTTATCGTGCGCACGGACGGACAGACGGACGGACGGACATGCAAAAATCAAAATAACTTTTAATATTATACGTGGGTGTCCAATCCATTTTGCTCTACCATCATTATTTCGAGGTGTTACAAACGGAATGACAAACTTAGTATACCCCTTTAGATTTCATCTAGGGTATAAAAAGTAAAATTAACTTCGAAAATGAGACAAATCGGGCAACTCCTTCGTGGGGTTGCCATATAAAAATTTCGTTTTCCGCTATTTATTTGGACACTGCTTGAGAATGCGTCGACGTAGAGAGCTGAAATTTCGTACATGATGTTTTTACTACATTAGCGAATGAAGTGTCAAAAATGGACTAAATCAGGAAACTTTTTCTTGGTGTTGCCATATAAAAATTTAGGTTTTTTACGTATAAATTGAAAACGATCAGTCCAAGACATTTTTATTGTACTAAAAACTTCTGCAGAATACGAAATCCTATAAAATTGTTTATAATCATTTTTTCTGTGCGACAAACCGTTCTAGAAATATATGCGAAAAACAACTTCAAAATCAAATTTGAATAGATCGGTGACCATACGAAATTTAATATGGGCATTCAACTAGGGTATCATAAGAATTGGTCTTAGACCAATTCTTGCTTTTTTTCTTGTTCTTATTATAAATTTGTTTTTACACGTTCAAAACGCACTAATGTTCTAATTGCTTCAAGATTTGCAAGCCAAATGTCAGAGCGATAATTCTCTATCAAGGCTATTGTTGTATATGATCGCACTCCGTGCTCCGTGAGAGAGAGAGAGAGCGTAAGGGTTTTCGAATAAAAACACACAAATATTGTTGATTCTTTCAATCACTATTTTATGTTTTATTTAGATCCCTGTTTTTTGGGGTGCTTTACACTTTTTCACTTAACTAACGAGGGATTTTTACCTAAGTGATTTCACTAATATCTTTTATTTATCACAAGGTTCGATGCCCGTTAGAATTGATTCCCGTTGCTAGTAGATGAGATTTTCGCGAGGTGTTTCGTTGGCGGGTGAAAAACAAACTCGTCGAGGTTTGGTGATCTTGCACCCTGGTACCCACGATTACTTGCAAAAGCTTTTTTATCTTTTTATTGCTTTCTCACGACGTTAAAAATCGTACGTGAGAATATGAGAATTATTTTGTGTGCATTCAATTGCACGACGAAAAATGATATCCGATTACACGGCATGTAGGTAGGTATACCGTGTGAGTGGAGTGCATTACTGATAACGAAATGCAGTTCATGCTAAATTGCATTTTGTTGCAGTATGGAAATGCAACTTTAAATGCATTTGAAATTTTAAATGACATTTTAAAATGAAATAATTTTTCATTTTCAGGGTCAATTAATGGTACATCGGTATACCGTATTGGACGACATATTGATGTATTGCCCTTATGGTTGTGATTCGCGGCATTGGGCACCTGAGTCACAACATCCCTCCCCCCTGGGAAAAGAAAGTTTTATTCTAGCTGGAAGAAAACTTTCTTTCTCTGAAAATAGTGCGTTGGGAACGTAATTCTAAGTAGTGATCTTATAGATAGGCTAGCCATTTATAGTTATTTACATGCATATTTATAATTAACTTATAAAAGGTAAAGCACTAAAAATGATTTAACTATAATTATTCAAAAATTCAATAGGGAAGCCTGCATATTTACCTTATTATATGTTGTATTTTGTATCTTTTAAGCTAGTACAACGAAATGAATAATATGAACTTTACACATAAGCGTTTGGTAATTTTATAATTTTATATATATTTATTTATTTCATAATTAATTTTTTTGTTTTTACATACAAGTTTTTAGTAAAATAGAACACAATTATTTATTTCATTTTCCTTTCTCCTATATTTTTTCTTTTATAATTTATTTATTAATTCCTGTCAAAAAAATAATGGGTACCTACTATAATAAGTATTATTCACAAATAATTCTTTTTATACTATTTTTTGTTTTAATCTGATTCTTATAATGAATCCTTTTTTTTCTTTATTTATTTATACTATTACGTTATTTTAAATATTAACTACATTTGCTTCGTTTTTATTTCTTAAACTCCCGGTTAATACATATATCCATTCTCGCTCTTTTCTCAATGAGGATGGGGATTTTTATGATGGTAAAAATTAGGAAGAGGTTATTACTGTGTCCGTTAGTTCACGTCCGTAGGATAAACGTTTTCAGCCGATTTCCTTTTAGGTGCTGGGGTTATCTTGAACGTAAGTTTTCGTGGTGCAGCTCTAGGCATATCTTCCAGTTCATGTTCGAGGGTTATGTTTTTGGTTGTTCGTTCTTTCTGTTTATATTTAATGTAAATATAAGCACAGGCAATAAAGATGATTAAAGCAATTGTCACATATGATATTGCATAGTGGTGAATATGATGATTATTTATTGGGTTTAAAGGATTTAATTCTTGATTTTTTTGGAAATGAATGGATTCCAGAAGTTTCTCTAGATCCTTGTTATTTGTAATATTTAGAGGATTTGTTTCTATTTGTGTTTCCATAGGGGTTGACGTCATATTCGATATTATGTTGGAAATGTTTATTGTTGGGATAAAATGGGAATTGAATTTGGTCAATTTTATATTATGTCCGTGCAGGATGAATTCTTTGCTTCGTACGTAGCAACCGGGATAAATATACATTATTCCTGTTCCTTGCAGGGTTCGTGAACTAATGGAATTTTCACAAATAATATCTGTATGGAGGGTATTTTTTTGGGAGAAAAGCCAAGCGTTCTGCTGCGATAATTGCTTCCAATAATAATCTTGTTCTAATGTTAGGATTTTACATTTTGATGTAATTGGTTCCTGTTTTATCATATTTACTTCGCATTGGTTTGTTTTTGTATTTGCATTAAGGATCGGTGATGATATCCTGCAATAGAAATGCATATGATCTAACGTTGCGCAATTATGGATGTCATGTAGTAGTAGTAGTAGTTAAGAGATCTATTAATTCTGACTGGGTATTTTGGTATCTGAATGCCATTAACGAAACCAGGGAATAAGAGATTCAATTTCAATGGATATTTTGTTATCCAATGTTCTGTTTTCGATTAATGATGTAGCTATCTGTATTGAAATTAACTTTTTATGCATAACCATGAATTCCTTTTCAATTGCGGCTTTAGTTTTGTTGAAAATGTTTGCGGTTGCTTCGACTATCGCAGTTTGGCTTTTCATAAGTGATAGGAGGGAGTTTTGGTTAAGGGTTAGGTAACGGATTTGCTCGTCATAATTTTTTGCATCATCTTCGTCTAATGTGCCGAAAAGAGCTTTAGAGATTGAGCTTATTGCATTAAATAGTGCTCTTTGTTTCCTATTTTGAGTTACAAGTAACATACTCCTGTACTCTATACTAGCCATAATAAGATTGATTTGTAGTAACGTACCCTTACATGTGTGGGCCATCGCTGAATTGTTACCAAGCCTCTGACAAGTTACTGTTATTTGCTGCGCGATGAACTGGATATTCTGGAATTCGGGCTTGAAATTTGTCATGTCATAGTATGTCACTATCTTCCACTCGTTGGTGTAGAGGTTGCCTCTGCCAAATTCCTCAAAGTAAATGCCTGCAGTAGCATTTAGCTGCTTTACCTCTATACCTGAGCCGTAGATCATGGGGATGAAAATTAGAATGAATGCTATATGCATCATTTTGGAAACCTGGAAGATGACACTATGTTAATATCTCTGAATGATGTTTGAAGATGATGAAGTTTTTAATCTGAGAAAAGTTTTAGGTCGTTGTTGTGGACTCTTTTGTTTTTATTATTGATTTTAATAGTGGAATTTTCGGGGGAATTAATCTCCATTATCTCATGGTCAGGTCCGTACCATAGTGGTGAGAACTTATTATCTATCACTCTGCTTTTCAGTAAGACTTTCTCACGAGTATTAAATTATTTTTGGACGGAGTTCTTATCGTATTGCAATTTTGATTTTTCTTTATTGGCCATGGCTATGTCTTTAGTTATTTTGAAGCTATGCTGTAGACGCGCTTTTAACTCGTTTGCATAATTGTCGTAATTATAGCAAACGGTTGGAGAAGATTTCAAATTGTTTGGAATTTCGGCTGGGAATCCGTATAGGAGTTCGCGTGGAGTATAATTAGTACTCGAATGAGGGGTTTTATTGTATACAAACATGGCATCAGGAATCCATGTATCCCAGTCTTGTGGATCTTTTGCTACATAAGATCGGAGATATTCTGCTAAGGTTCTGTGGCTTCTCTCCAATGCACCATTCGTTTGAGGGTGATATGGAGTAGTTTTAAGTCGTTTTATTCTTAGTGATTTAGATACCTCGGTGAACATGCCACTTATGAGGTTAGAACCCTAATCTGTGAGAATACTTTCTGGAATACCATGTCGACAAACTATTGTTGTCGTGAAGGCTTCCGCTAATGTCTTAGACTCAGTGTCGACTATGCCTCAGAAAATTTTGAAAGGTCGTCTTGTGAGCAGATATTTATTTCCAGAATGTGATATTGGGAGAGGTCCCACAACATCTAGGTACACTCTATCGAAAGGTTTGGAGCTAATGCTCGAGATTTTCATTGTAATTCTAGGGTTTCTGGAAACTTTATTCACCTGACAAAGTTTATATTTCCTTACATCTTTGACCACGTCGTCTGACATGCCAGGCCAGTAGAATTGCTTTTTGATTCTTTTAATAGTACGGGAAATACCTTGATGGCCTCCCGTTGGTAATGAGTGAAAATCTTTTAATACTTGTTCGATGTCCTTAATGTCGTATAAATATTTTATTGAATCCTGATGAAGTTGAATTTTTATTTGTTTATTAGCGAAGATCTGGACAAAGGCGTTTTTAATAATAATTAGATTCTGTGGATCTAATATAGGGAAGGAGATATTTATTTGTTTTAACTGATTTGCTTCTGTGTATGAGCAGATTTCAGTTAAAATCTTTTCGAGGTCTGATATATCTCTTTGCGATCGACAAGGTAAATTAATTTTTGATATGATTATTTTGGAGTCCTTTTTTGTGAAGAAGTTCAGTTCATTTGCTAGAAGTGGAGATTTATCTGAAAGCTTTAGTTTCGAAGCCAACACTCTTTCAAGCTCTGTATCTTGCATTGGCAGGATGAAGAATTTAGGATTCACATTTTTAGTCAGTAAAAAGGAAAATTAGTCTCAGTTATTATGACTGAGGAATTGTTTGCTGACGATGGAGCTGGGTTTGGAGTAATAATACTCGTGTCGGGAATGTTCAGATTTGCCTGAGCTCTAGCTTGATTCCTTGTTACCACATTTACGCAGGTGGTAGGTTCTGCGAAATATTCGCTACTATCTGGAATAGCTCTACTGAGAGCGTCTGCATTTGTGTTGAGCTTACCTGATTTATAGACTATTTCGTAGTCATATTCCTCAAGACGTATTCTCCATCTCATTAGTCTTGAGGAGTGATCTTTCAAATTCATGAGCCATACTAATGGTTTATAGTCAGTTATAATTGTAAGCTGTCTGCCATAAACGTATGGTCTGAATTGCTCAACTGCGAAAACGATAGCTAAGAGCTCCTTTTCTATTGTTGAGTAACGAGTCTCTGCACCATTAAGAACTATACTCACATAGGCGATTGGGTGATCTCCTTGATCATCACCTTGAGAGAGAACTGCTCCGATAGCGTAATCACTGGCATCGGAGGTGACAAAAAATTCTTTGTCAAAATCGGGATATGACAGAATTGGTGCTGAAATAAGTTTATTGCGTAATTCGCAAAATGCCTCGTCGCAGATTGCGTCGAACTTGAAAGGCGTATCTTTTTTCAAAAGATTTGTGAGTGGTTTAGCTATCTTAGAAAAATTTGGGATGAAGCGGCGATAGTAGCCGACGAAACCAACGAAGGCTTTGATATCTTTTTCCTTCTTGGGTCTGGGATATGACTGAACTGATTTTATTTTTGCAGAGTCTGGTTTGACTCCATTTTCTGTAATTATGTGCCCTAAATACATAATTTCCTTTCATAGGAAATGGCACTTGTCGGGTTGAAGTTTGAGGTTGAAATCACGGCGGCTAAATACTGCTGTGAGTCTGGAATTGTGGTCTTTGAGATTGTATCCATGGACTACAATATCGTCCATCTACACGAAGCAATAGATGCCTTGAAAGCCAGATAAGACATTATTCATGGCTCGTTGAAAAGAAGCAGGGGCTCGTTTTAAACCAAATGGCATACGATTGTATTCGTAGTGGCCATAGGGTGTGCTAAAGGCAGTTTTCTCCCTGTCTTTCGAGTCCATTTTTATCTGGTGAAATCCACTGGCTAAGTCGAGTGTGGTAAAATATTTCGACTTCCGCAACTGGTCTAATATATCAGTGATATTAGGCAGTGGGTACGCATCGCCAATACTAATGTCGTTAATACGATGAAAGTCTACCACTACTCGCCACTTTTTGTTTCCATTCTCATCTGGTTTTTTGGGAACCAGGAGAAGTGGAGAATTCCAGGGACTATGTGAAGGTCTGATGATGTCTGACTCAAGCATTTCTTGTATTTGCCTAATTATCTCAGTTCGGCTTGCTTCAGGAAGTCTATAAGGTTTGGTATAAATTGGCGGTTTGTCTTAGAGTATCTCGATTTTGTGGGTAATCGCATCTGTATATGAAAGGAAATCCCCTTCTATGAAGAAGAGATCGTTGAATTCCCTACAGATATTGCGAATACTCTCAGATTCCTCTGAATTACAGTGATCCAATTTTATAAGGTCTTGCAGTTTAATTATTCTGCCCTTAATTGGATCTCTTTCAGAGTCTGTGGAGATGACCACAAAGTCATCCAAGTCTTGGTAAACTGGGTTCACCTCGTAAGGGCCCAGATCGGCGTCCTCCTCATTTGTATTGAGGACTAGGACTTTTGTCATACCATTGACTGGTACGATTATCGAATTTCCAAGAAATAAACCTGGTCTTATTTCCTTCTTGAAACAGACAGATTGATTTTGAATAGAACGAGTTGGAATTTCAATAATGAACTCTGATTATTTATTTAATTTATCCGATTCTTTCGGATTTTTAAAAGGAAGGAGATATGATTCCAACTTTTGTGGAATTTGGAAGGAGTTATACGATGATTCCGACTCGATAGAGTTTGAAGGAGATAAAACCTTATTGAAATTCTTTGAATTTTTGGATTTATTCTTGAAATTCACTTTTTGTGAATTTATTGATTATGGAGATAGAACTCTACCAGATACAGCCTCCTGTGCGGCTATTGATGGAGTTTTACATTTATGTTCTTGCTTCATATCTTGTGAAGCTTTGGATGGAGATAGATTTTTACCTTTGTGCTTCATTTCTTGTGAAGCATTAGCTGGCGATCGATTTGCATTGCTTTTCGAAGCAATTGATGGACATAGATTTGTATTCGTATTTATATCGGAAAATGTTATCTCCGTATATAATAGACTTTTTGTCTGAGACCTCTTTTCTTGGTCTTCGCTTTTCAAATAAACAGATGGAAAAATTGTGTAATATTCTTCGTAAGGATAAGATTCATTTGAGTCGTTTATTTCTAAAGAAATATATTTATTTTTGTAATTGATACTAGCATTTTATCGAGATAAAAAGTCATGACCAAGTAGGACATCGTATGAGAAGATGGAGTTATTTCCCACAATTTGAAATGGGTGTTCTAGGATGGAGTTATTATGTTCAGAATTTAATTTTAACTTAGCAAAAATTAGTCCTCCTGTAGAAGTGGACCCTGTAAATAATGTGTTTATATTGCAGACAGCATCTCTGTAGCAGATGCTATCTGGCTTCAATGGATGGAGTTTAATTAAGCTGATCTCTGCTCCAGTATCAATTAAAAATGTAAGTTTTGGAGCAGAGCAGATGTCGATAGGCAAAGAAATTGTTAAAGAATTATTATTTACTTGGATGGGGATACGTATCAATTTCTTGCTGCCTACTTTTCCGTTGATATTGTCTCGGGATTCCTGTGGACTTGTGCTGTATGTGACCCCCCGCTGCATCCAGTTTCCTTGCCTGGATGCCGATGGACTTTTTCTATTTGTCCTCTTTGGAGACGGTGATCTAGCTGACATATTTGCATTTTTATATCTCGATGGAGTTCGATTCTCTTGGAATACTGGCTGCTGCCAGTTCCGGTGTTGTGGCTGTCTATCAGCCGTGCTTGTTTGCGGAGCTGTGTTTACTTTTTGGAAATTATTCCGATTTCCTTGATTGTCGTTAAATCGGGAATTATTTGCAGCTCTTGTCCTGCATTCTTCAATAGAATGGCCCATCCGATGGCAATATCGACAACTAGGGACCTGTGACGGAGATGTAGCATTCTTAAAATCTGGAGGACGTTGTGATTGTGAATGTGTTCTTTGGATGGTGTTAAAAGTTTCCATAGATCGTTGTATGACTGGGCATTTTGAAGCAGCACGCCCTAGTCTATTACATTTGAAACAACGTAAGTTGTTATTTATACTTTGAAAGGAATTTTGATTTACGTTGTTATATGTTTGAAAGTTGGGTTGCTTTTGCTCCATACGTAATGAGTGATCTAGAATATGTGATTTTAGTGCAGAAAAGGATTTATTGGAATGCACTTTTGCTAAGGTCTGTAATTGTGTATTGGATAACCCATCTTCAATTGCTCTCACAGCCTGACACTCATTATCTTTTAACAAAGACCGTAGGAGCACCTTGTCCATTGTATAGGAATGTGTTGCTTCATTTAGCTTGGACAGTGTTGTATTTAATCTCTGCAAAAAGTCTTTTACACTTTCCTCTCTTCTTTGTCTGGAGTTAGTCAATTGGGATTGTAGTGTGGCACTAGGGGTTTTGACTTCGAAAGTTTGAGCCAATAGCGATTTTAATTCAGACCAATCTGATATTTGGTTGTACCTGAATACATCATACGCTTCGGCGGATAGTTTACTCCTTATTAAACTAAGGAGGGAGTGCTTTTCGTTCGTCGTCGATGCCGTCGCGTATATATCATCACAACTTGAAATGAATTCGTGAAGATCTTTGGGATTTCCATTAAAGTTGGGAATTAACGATCTAGCTTCTGATAGAAAGACAGTCGATTGGTCTCTAAAGGAGATATTATGATGATGGTCTGTGAAGTTATGTGTATTATTCGATACGTTTTGGATTCGAGAGTCCAATTGCTCTTGGAGGGCAATTATCGTGTCTGTGTATGATGTTTCCACCTCGGCGTAAACATCATTTTTGAAATAGTCTTGCTCCAAATCATTAGGGCCGGTATATGAAATTATTGCATTATGCGTTTCCTCAAAATCATCCGAGTATTTTTGCAATAAGGTGATCTTTTGTGTAAGATATGTCTGGGTTGTAATCGATAATGAATTAAAATTGATCGATTGTATAATTCGTGATATAGACTTTTGCCTGTGATCCTGCAATCTAAACCGTATTGCATTTGACTGATCTTTGTCCGTATTGTCTTGGGTATCAGCTGCAGTTGTTTTCTGGGAAGTCTTGGGGGGTGGAATGTAAAAGGGGTTATTTGTGCGTTCTGTGTGAATTGATATGGACTTCAGCCTATCAGACAGAGTTGCCTTTAGAAGATTGTACCAGTCCTCTGTTTTGTCATGGCATGACTGCTTAAAATAATCATGAGTTTCATCAAAATCTTCATGATCTTGAATCAGTGTTTCCGTTTTTTTCAAATGAAGCCCACAGTTCTTCCAAATTTTGGAGTTTTTCAGAAGTAAAATCTGAAGTCCTTTTGCTTCTATTTGCTCTATGATAACCGGCCAGAATTTGTCTAATTTCTGTAATTTTTGGGACTTGTGACAAGCAAAGCTCATCAAAAGATTTATTTTCTTCTGTCATGTTTGAAAATTTATGAATTAGATTTGGGAAGAAGTTGATTAAATAAATTTAACGAAAAGCTACGAACGCGCTACTCACAGAGCAGAGGAAAGCTAATGGAGTAAAAAAAAATTTTTTCGTATATACTTTCAGTGTGTATAGGTATGTATGTGTTTGTTTTGGTAAAAAAAAGTTTTTTTTTCTGGTTTCAAAAGGATTAGTTAAGTAGAATTCTGATTTTGTGTAGTCATGTGTAAAACGAAAAAGTATATTCATATATCCAGTTACCTTAAAAAGTGCCCCTTCCAATCAATATCTTCTCCTGATCGATAGTTTAATGGAACTCTATCGCAGGGGATTGATCATTGTTTTTTCCGAAGTCCTCTGGCCAGAAAGCTCACGAAGTCTTACCGCAGAGGTCGCTTCGTGGAAAAGGAGATTTCGATTTAAAAAAAGAACATATAAGAACGGCAACTGAATTGGTAATCACTTTTTGGACGAAAATGGCTAAATGAAGAAAGAGGGAGAATAAAATACAAAAATAGTAGCGAATTAATTGGGAGAATTCAAAATTATAAAAAAAAAATATTCTTTTGTGGTAAGATGTGTATAAATTTCAAATGAATTTTTCAATAATTTTGTATTAGATGAAGAGGAAATTCATTAAAATTGAATAGTTTTCTAATTATAAATAAAATTAAAATATAAAGAAAGAGGGAGTATTCACTATATAATACTACTCTGTTTTATAAATGCATATGTATATATTTTAATTAAAGAACTTTTCTACCTTATTTTTATTCCGAACACGGCAGCTTGAAGAGTTTTGTGGGGTTTTTTTTTTGCTGGGATGTTGCTGTTGGCTGGATTTGTTAATGTTGCTTGTTATAGGATGAAGATTATGAAGATGTTAATACATCGCGCGTCCTGGGCGACGGTTTGTAGATGTCTTCCTTCTGATGTTTTTTTTTACGTCTTAATTGAGGCACGGATGAAGCCTCGCTAAATTCCCTCGTTGGAGCACTATGGCACTCTAAACTTTTCCTCTAAATACCCTTTTCGGGTACCCGGGCTTATATTTTGTTTTGTTATTATCAGTGTATTTATATTTATGTTTTCACTTATTGTTATTGTTAATTCAAATTTAATTAATGTTTGGATAGGCACTGATTTTAATTTGAACTTTATGAGAGTTCCGTTGTCACGAGTTGTTATACTGCGTCAGATTTTATATTAAACTTTTCTTTGAATTGATTTTCATTCAATTCTTATAGCACTGATTTTAGAAGTGCTGCTGCTACCAGTAGTTAATTGGAAATTTTAATTTAATTTAATTTTTATTATTATTATTTTTTCTTTTTAATTTCTTATGATGCTTCCTTTATTTTATAATATTATAAGAATTTTACCCACTTTATTTTTTTTTTTAAAGGCACTGACTTTAGTTTTAAAATAACCGCTGCCACCAGTTGTTGTATATGATCGCACTCCGTGCTCCGTGAGAGAGAGAGAGCGTAAGGGTTTTCGAATAAAAACACACAAATATTGTTGATTCTTTCAATCACTATTTTATTTTTTATTTAGATTCCTGTTTTTTGGGGGCTTTGCACTTTTTCACTTAACTAGAGGGATTTTTACCTAAGTGATTTCACTAATATCTTTTATTTATCACAAGGTTCGATGGCCGTTAGAATTGATTCCCGTTGCTAGTAGATGAGATTTTCGCGAGGTGTTTCGTTGGCGGGTGAAAAACAAACTCGTCGAGGTTTGGTGATCTTGCACCCAGATACCCACGATTACTTGCAAAAGCTTTTTTATCTTTTTATTGCTTTCTCACGACGTTAAAAATCGTACGTGAGAATATGAGAATTATTTTGTGTGCATTCAATTGCACGACGAAAAATGATATCTGATTACGCGGCATGTAGGTAGGTATACCGTGTGAGTGGAGTGCATTACTGATAACGAAATGAATTTTTTTGCTAAATTGCATTTAGTTGCAGTATGGAAATGCAGCTTTAAATGCATTTGAAATTTTAAATGACATTTTAAAATGAAATAATTTTTCATTTTCAGGATCAATTAATGGTACATCAATATATCGTATTGGACGATATATTGATGTATTGCCCTTATGGTTGTGATTCGCGGCATTGGGCACCTGAGTCACAACACTATCAGACTGTGGAATCATTTTCGTTTCTAGTTTAATCTAAAAGATAAATTTACAGGTTACTATTGTACTATAATTATTTAAATACTGACATCAAGCTGTAACGAGCCTCTAGCTCTAAAAGAAAATTTCGCTTGAGATATACTAGTTTGCGGTTAAGATTTAACCAGTAGTTAATATTCAAATATTTTCTTGCGTTTATTCAAGATGCAACTTTCTACAACTACTAAACTTCTACTGAATCCTGAAACTAATAAGCAATATATAATTCAATATTTATAATGTAGCAAAAAATATCAAATATAATATACTTAGTTTTGTCACTAAAACTCAGTGCACGCTTCGTGATAACCACTAAAACTTTCACCTCGTGGTTAGAATTCGACGTCATTCGACAATCAATCGTTATATTCACTCATAACAGTAAATCCCTATAAAGTGAGTAATACTGAGGATAACCACGTACTTATTCCTTATAAAAATCGGCCCCTAGCAAAAGAAATCTATTCTTTAAGGTGATATTTATTAGTGATCAGCACCTTTTTATAACTCTAAAATTTCACGTCGAGTAATTCCAATTTATAGTGAAAATTACATAGTTATAAAGACCTTTTTTATAGTTATATATAGTGCTTTTATTAGTGACTAGGATGTTCTCGCCATTAAGAACATTATAACGACGACGTGCAGGTCATGGTTAAATAGAGAACTATATTTTGAAACCAACAAGTGAAAAAAATGATATTGCAGTTGATTATGTCATTTAAATTGAATGGTAACAGACTGGCATGTGAAAAGCTTTTACTTTATTATTTAGATTAATTGAAATGAGGTAAAATATATAAAAAAAACTTTTTCGTCATTTAGCTAGGTACTTTCTATCGAAAAGTCGATTAGCTTTTGACAATATAAGGGTTAATTGAAATACACATTAAGCGACGACTCTAAAAGGCATTTTATTATTATTTTTTTGATGGCTTTAAACATACATTCATCGGTCACATTCAACGAAATCTGTAATATGGCCAATAATCTGTCAAATTAAATGTCACTTAATAGCTCCAATTTCCTCATTCCAAATCCACAGGGTGATAGGAGAAGTCTACATATGGCAATTTTTTGTTGTAATATCTATCAATTTTCATGTCAGTCACTATATGGGGAAAATCACATATCACTGTAGTCGGAAAATAACTTTAGGTGATTAGTCCGTTATCCGTTATCATTAAAATGAAGTGTGGAGCGCTGCATAGTGAAATTCCTTCAAAATCATTGCCACCGTATTGTACAAAAATTTGTTCGAAAATGTTTCTTTTATTTCATAATGTTAGGCGTTTATAACATAAAAAATAGCCAAGAAAAAGTTTTTGGAGGTACTTTTAAGTTAATCCTAATGTCGTGGCCCGGACTTGTATGCCGAAACGGAACTACATGGACCAGTAACTGGCATGTGCATAACATAGATTAGCAGTAGACAATCGCAGGGCGTATTGCTTCATACAACAAAATGCTGGGCTATTACGTGATGTTTACCACGGTAATATTGGGTGTCAAGTTACTATGGATGATAAGAACATATGACTGTTCACGGTGTTTTTAAATAATGAGTAATAAAAGAATTAGCAAGATAAATTCGAGTGATATTCTTGAAATCTCCCGAGTGATTAAGTTTTCAGGGAACACATTACTTTAGCTGAAAAAATGTCGATATAAAAAATTCAAAATTAAGAATTTCCCGAAAATTTACTAATGATAACTTATTTTTGAGGCGCCCTGTTATTTTTCGATTTAAAACATATTATTTCATCAGTAAAATTTGAAGCGTTTATAATTCATTTGGGTAAATATTGCACAATATTGAATTAGAATTCCCTTATTCATATAACTTATGTATACCTACATTACAGATGATTAAAACCAAACTCATGTTAATTTAGGCTAATACGTTATAGAGAATTAGTGTTATACATTTCCGTAGAAATACCACTTGCGTATTATCATCACATTTTGTATATATGTAATATGTATAGTGCTTTTTTAAAATGACCATCACTATCATTAAGCGTGAAAATCACATCCTTGTAACGTGATATCAACTAAAATTAATCACTTCATAGTGATAATAATAGTGAAAATAACGTTGCTGTCATCAAAATGGAACATTTCATTCAAACATAATCATTCCCAAAATGGTGTATTGGGACTGTTATGATAACAAAAGTGGTAGTTGGGAACACTATAGAGGGACTATACTGAGTGTTTATCACGTTCGAATTACAATTTGATACTATAAAATGCCAGTTGGGATATAACCTAATCAAACCTAGGTACCGCTATGACTGTTGGAACGATCCGACGTGGTTATGTGCAGTATGACTGTAAACCGTTATGTGTAGTCTGGTAGCGATCCGGTATGTTTAGTTCTTGCAGCTGCTTTGACTAGTGAATACTGTTCTTTTCTGGAATGCCTAACCTCATCGCAGGTGTTGTTCTATAAGCCCTTTTCCAGGACGATCTGCGGACCTCCGGTACTCAGTACCTCTTTGTGTTTTCTTCTTCCTTCTTTTAAGTTTCCAAAATAGATCTTATCTTCTCTACTTTTCGTACTCTAAGCTATTTAGTTGCCGTTCTATCTTGTTTTTGCCATCTCTTTCACTAATAATGAGGCTCGTTCCGTCTTAATAATAATCAATCTTCACGATAATTATTGCAGTTCTGGTGCCCTTCTGATGGAAAATAAACAAATATTAATCTCAGCGTAATCATCATACCGTCTAGCTCTGACGAGCCCTTTACCTGACTTGATTTCAGCAACCTGTTCGATTTTGCGTACTAGAGACTTGACGCACGCTACCCCCAATGGTAATAGTTTAAATTTGTCGTCTTCGTACACTTTCCGATTATTAACCACTTCCATTCTTTTAATTATTTTGTATCAAGACGATAGCTTCACCGCTGAACTCTTGTATTTTACACTCGTGACAGGGCCGGAAACTTCTCCATTCCTACTTGGCTAGTTACACGAGTCGTCCCACACCGTTGATTCCGCAAATGCTCGCGCTTTTCTTTTACCCAAGCCGTGCAAACATAGGAATCTAGGTAACTAGCTACTTAGCCTTAATATTATTACTGCACTAACGCCTTACTTAAACCAAATTAGTAACTCACTCTATATTTTACAAGATGACAATTAACTTGTCTTATCTACAACGTTTTTTTGTTTCCAATTCACCTAAGTTCGGAACATTTATTACTTTAAAGAATCTCGAATATCTTTCGAATTCAACCTGTCATATAATTTCTCGCAAAGCGACAATTCGTTGTGACATCGGAGAATATTTACACTTGTACCCAACCGACGGATAATTGTTCGTTGGTAACTATTTTTCCGTTGTTAACTAAGTTTCCGTTATTAATTAACTTTTCGATTACTAGTCTTGCTATCAACTTATTTATTTGCTGCCCCTCCGTGCTTTCCAGCTTGGATTCCTACGATTATTTATTTATATGTATATGCCCTAAATCAACAGCGTTGACATATTTAAAAAGATTTTGTTTGCTTCGTGGTACTACTTCTTTTATTATGTCATGTATTGTTGTTCTTTTATTGTTCTTTTCACTTTTGTTAAATATCGTCTCACGTGTCTATGTGAGAATGGAGATCTTTTTAGGGCTGCCTGCCTGTGTGGGTCATGCTGAACCTCTTAACATTCCTGCTTACATTTATATTCCTCATTTGCATGCCTTTACTTCTTAAATTTCTTTACGTTATGGGCGATATGAATCCTGTTCCACCAGTTGAAACCCGGGGCTCAGTTGGATGTACACAAGGTTGCTTACATGGATTACTATGTAATGATTTTGCTAGAAAACTTCAGTGAATTAGCAGTAGAGAAGCTAACAAATCTATATGTTACTGTCCAAAGAAACCCTGAGACTCCTTGTAATTGTGTAATAAAGCGTTTGACTTTTATCTTCGCCCTTATTATAGAAGCGGTAGGCAACTTAGATAGGGTAGCTATTATTAGCAGTTTGTGCAATACTTCTTTTGTTATGGACCTGGATTTCTTCCTCGTATTTTTCAAACGAAACTTTGAACGGCTATGTGGCTTTAGAAGGATAACCGAATGTAAATCATTCATTCATCAATGATTTATGATTTATTCACAATGGTGGCCGAGTCTTATTTTGGAAAAATTTGGTATAAAGCGGCGATATGAGCCGAACGAAACCAAAGCTTTTATATCTTTTTCCTTTTTCGGTCTGGGATAGGACTGAAATGACTTGATTTTTGCTGGGGTCTGGTTTGACTCCATTTTTCTGTAATAATGTGCCGTAAATACATATTTTCCTTTCTTAGCAAATGGCACTTGTCGGACTGAAGTTTGAGGTTGAAATTGCGGAGGCGGCTGAATACTGCTGTGAGTCTGGAATTGTGGGTCTTTGAGACTGTATTCATGGACTACAATATCGTCCATGTATACGAAACAACAGATGCCTTGAAGTCCAGATAGAACATTGTTCATGGCTCGTTGAAAAGTAGCAGGGGCTCCTTTTAAACCAAATGGAATACGATTGTATTCGTAGTGGCCATAGGATGTGCTAAAGGTAGTTTTCTCCCTGTCCTTCGAGTCCGTTTTTATCTGGTGGAATCCACTGGCTAAGTCGAGTGTGGTAAAATATATCGACTTCCCCAACTGGTCTAACATATCAGTGATATTAGGCAGTGGGTTACGCATCGCCAATAGTAATGTCGTTAATACGACGAAAGTCTACCACTACTCGCCACTTTTTGTTTCCATTCTCATCTGTTTTTTTGGGAACCAGGAGAAGTGGAGAATTCCAGGGACTATGTGAAGGTCTGATGAAGTCTGACTCAAGCATTTCTTGTATTTGCTGATTTATTTCCGTTCGGCTTGGCTCAGGAAGTCTATAAGGCTTTGTATAAATGGGGCGGTTTGTCTTGGAGTGTCTCGATTTTGTGGGTAATCGCATCTGTATAAAGAAAGGAAATCCCCTTCTATGAAGAAGAGATCGTTGAATTCCCTACAGATATTGAGAACACTCTCAGATTCCTCTCAATTACAGTGATCCAATTTTATAAGGTTTTGCAGTTTAATTATTCTGCCCTTAATTTGATCTTTTTCAGAGTATGTGGAGATGACCACAAAGTCGTCCAAGCCTTGGTAAACTGGGTTCACCTCGTAAGGTGCCAGATCGGCGTCCTCCTCATTTGTGTTGAGGATTAGGACTTTTGCCATACCGTTGACTGGTTCGACTATCGAATTTCCAAGAAATAAACCTGGCCTTATTTCCTTCTTGGAACAGACCGATTGATTTTGAATAGAAGGAGTTAGAATTTCAATGATAAATTCTGATCGAGCCGGAATTTTAATTTTATTTAATTTATCCGATTCTTTCGGATTTTAAAAGGAAGGAGATATGCTTCCAACTTTTGTGGAATTTGGAAGGAGTTATACGATGATTCTGACTCGACAGAATTTGAAGGAGATAAAACGTTATTGAAATTCTTTGACTTCTTTTCTGATTTATTCCTGGAATTCACTTTTTGTGAATTTATCGATGAAGGAGATAGAACTATACTAGATGCAGCCTTTTGTGCGGCTGTAGATGGAGATATACGTTTACGTTCTTGCTTCGTATCTTGTTAAGCTTTGGATGGAGATTGATTTTTATTTAATTCAGCCTTTTTTCTGGCTATAGATGGAGATAGATTTTTACCTTTATGCTTCATTTCTTGTGAAGCATTGGCTGGCGATCGATTTGCGTTGCTTTTTAGTATTTTTTATTAGTATTTACATATATCGGAGAATGTTATCTCCGTATATAAATATATTAATATATATGATCCACTAAGCACCCTTTTTTAGGGTGCCCGGGTTGTTTTTTTTTGTTTTTTTTTTAGGTATTAATTAAATTATTTTTTATTTTTATTTTTTCATTTTATTATTGATTGGCACTGATCTTTTGTTTTTGGGTAGGTACACCGCTGCCACCAATTGTTGTAACAAACTCCGCTCCATGCTCCGAAGGAGAGAGCAGTCGCCGATATCGAGGAAAGGGAAAAGTAAAACTGAAACACTTTATTATTCTTTTTTCTATTTTTTAATATCATTATTTTTGTCATTCCATTTTTCTTTGCACTCAAATTGCTTCGATGATTAACTCAATACAAATTATTTAATTATATTTTCTTTTCACTAGAATAATGGTTTGATTCGATAAGAACTCAATACAAATTATTTAATCATATTTTCTTTTCAAAACTATTTAATTATATTTTTTTTTCATAGAATAATAGTTTGATTAGAAGATAACTCAATACAATTTATTTAATTAGATTTTCTTTTCACTCAATTAATAAGTTTAGAACGGATTTTTGAAAAGGCTTTCAACACGACGGGATTAAAGAACGAACTCCCCGAGGTTTGGGCAAATTGCACCCAGGTACCCACGATATCTTCAAAAGCTTTTTTACATTTTATTGTTTTCACACGACGTTGAAAAAACGTACGTGAGAAAATGCAAAAGTTTTTTGATGCGAGCTATATGCATCAATGGAAACTGAAATCCGCTATGCACTTGTGCGCCCGTCTTAAAATATTAATTTTAAGAGGGCGCGAATAATTTTGATAATTGTATGTATGTATGTACATACAATTAGATTGGATTAAATATGTAATGTACGTATGTACATAGTACATACGGAAAAAAAATAATAAGACGCTGTATGTTGGTTAGTGTGCATACCGTGTGAGGGGAATGTGTGTCTGATAACAAAATGCAATTTATGCATTGGTACCTGAGTCACAACATCCCTCCCCCTGGGGAAGAGAAAGTTTTATTCCTCCTTGGAAGAAAAACTTGCTTTCTTAATAATTGAAACTAGAATTTGTACAAATATTTGTATATATAAAGGGAATGGTATATAACTAGATAGCTATAAATAACTACAAAATTATAAAATACAGTAAAAACTAATACATGTTACATTTTAATTTCTAATAGAGAAGGTTTATTTATTTCCATTACTAATTATACGTAATTATTAAATTATTTTGATATAGATTTAATTTATATGTGCATACATATTTTCTTGTGATTTATTTCTTATTGTCGATTTAATTAGTATTATCATTTCGCAATGAATGATTTAATATTCTTATTGATATATACATATTTGATAGTTATGGTAAAACTAGAGAGAAAAAAACATTAAATTTAATATACATTAATATTAGGTTTATTCCTTCTGCTTTTTTCCTTATTTATTTTTATTGAAATTAATGCTCATTATATTCTCTGGCAAAAAGTTTTTTCCCTTTTTCTTAATATTTTTAGTATTTTTTTTTTTTACTTTATTATTTATTTTAAAACAAAATAAAAAGACGTATAAGCTGTACGAGCTAAAAAAAATTTTTTTTCTACTCAACAAGGAAAATTTAAGGATGGAAGGAGTCACCATTGTTCAGTTTTCTGTTCGTCATATTTGTCTGTTTAATTGTTAAAGCTAAATTTGTTAAACGTTGAATGAATGCTATATGCATCATTATGGGAAACCTGGAAGATGACACTATGTTAATTCTGAACGATATTTGAAGATATTGAAGTTTTTACTCTGAGAACAGTTTTAGGTCATTGTTATGGATTTCTTTTGTTTTTATTATTGATTTTAAAAGTGGAATTTTCCGGGGAATTAATCTCCATTATCTCCTACGGTCCTGACCATAGTGGTGAGAATTTCTTCTCTCGAACTCTGCTCTTAAGTAGGACCTTATCGGCTACCATAAAAGATTTTTGGAGAGAGTTTTTGTCGTATTGTATTTAACATTTTTCTATATTTTGCTATGGCCATGTCTTTAGCTATTTTGAAGCTATGATGCAGACGCGCTTTTAACTCGTTTGCATAATTGTCGTAATTATAGCAAACGGTTGGAGATGATTTCAAATTGTTTGGAATTTCGGCTGGGAATCCGTAAAGGAGTTCGCGAGGAGTATAATTGGTACTCGATTGAGGGGAGGTATTGTATACAAACATGGCATAAGGAATCCATGTATCCCAGTCTTGTCTATATTTTGCTACATAAGATCGGAGATATTCTGCTAAGGTTCTGTGGCTTCTATCCAATGCACCATTCGTTTGAGGGTGGTATGGAGTAGTTTTGAGCCTTTTAATTCTTAGCAATTTAGATACCTCGGCGAACATGCCACTTATGAGGTTAGAACCATTATCTGTGAGGATACTCTCTGGAATACCATGTCGACAAAACTATCGTTGTCGTGAAGGCTTCCGCTAATGTCTTAGACTCGGTGTCGACTATGGGAATAGTCTCAGAAAATTTGAAAAGTCGTCTTGAAATGTAAGGAGGTATTTATTTCCAGAATATGAAATTGGGAGAGGTCCTACAGTATCTAGGTACACTCTCTTCGAAAGGTTTGGAGCTAATGCTCGAGATTTTCATAGGAATTTTTGGGTTTCTGGATACTTTGTTCACCTCACAAAGTTTACATTTCCTTACATATTTGACCACGTCGTCTGACATGCCGGGCCAGTGGAATTGCTTTTCAATTCTTTTAATAGTACGGGAAACTCCTTGATGGCCTCCCGTCCGTAGTGAATGAAAATCTTTTAAAACTTGTTCGATGTCCTTAATGTCGTATAAATATTTAATCGAATCTTGATGGAGTTTGATGTATATTTGTTTATTAGCGAAGATCTGGGTAAAAGCGTTTTTAATAATCATTAGATTCTGTGGTTTTAATATAGGGAAGGAGATATTTAATTGATTTAACTGATTTGCTTCTGTATATGAGCAGATCCCAGTTAAAATCTTTTCGAGGTCTGATCTGTCTCTTTGCGATCGACAAGGTAAATTAATTTTTGATATGATTATTTTGGAGTCCTTTTTTGTGAAGAAGTTCAGTTCATTTGCTAGAAGTGGGGATTTATCTGAAAGTTCAAGTTCTGTGTCTTGCATTGGCAAGATGAAGACTTTAGGATTGGCATTTTTAGTCAGTAAAAGAGGAAAACTAGTCTCAGTTATTATGACTGAGGAATTGTTTGATGACGATGGAGTTGAGTTTGGAGTAATGCTTGCATTGTGAGTATCCGAATTGGCCTGAGCTCTGGCTTGATTCCTAGTTACAACATTCACGCAGGTTGAAGGTTCTGCAAAATGCTTGGAATATTCTGGGATAGCTCTACTGAGAGCGTCTGCATTTGTGTTGAGCTTACCTGATTTATGGACTATTTTGTAGTCATATTCCTCAAGACGTATTCTCCATCTCATTAGTCTTGAGGAATGATCTTTCAGAATCATGAGTCATACTAATAGTTTATGGTCAGTTATAATTGTAAACTGTCTGCCATAAACTTATGGTCTGAATTGCTCAACTGCGAAAACGATAGCTAAGAGCTCCTTTTCTATTGTTGAGTAACGAGTCTCTGCACCATTGAGAACTCCGCTCACATAGGCGATTGGATGATCTCCATGGTTATCAACTTGTGAAAGAACAGCTCCGATGGCGTAATCGCTGGCATTGGAGGTGACGAAATATTCTTTGTCAAAATCGGGATATGATAGAATTGGTGCTGTAATAAGATTATTGCGTAATTCGCAAAATGCTTCAACACAAATTGCGTCGAACTTGAAAGGGATATCTTTTTTTCAAAAGATTTGTAAGTGGTTTTGCAATTTTGGAAAAATTTGGTATAAAGCGGCGATATGAGCCGACGAAACCAAAGCTTTTATATCTTTTTCCTTTTTCGGTCTGGGATAGGACTGAAATGACTTGATTTTTGCTGGGTCTGGTTTGACTCCATTTTCTGTAATAATGTGCCGTAAATACATATTTTCCTTTCTTAGCAAATGGCACTTGTCGGACTGAAGTTTGAGGTTGAAATTGCGGAGGCGGCTGAATACTGCTGTGAGTCTGGAATTGTGGTCTTTGAGACTGTATTCATGGACTACAATATCGTCCATGTATACGAAACAACAGATGCCTTGAAGTCCAGATAGAACATTGTTCATGGCTCGTTGAAAAGTAGCAGGGGCTCCTTTTAAACCAAATGGAATACGATTGTATTCGTAGTGGCCATAGGATGTGCTAAAGGTAGTTTTCCTCCCTGTCCTTCGAGTCCGTTTTTATCTGGTGGAATCCACTGGCTAAGTCGAGTGTGGTAAAATATATCGACTTCCCCCAACTGGTCTAACATATCAGTGATATTAGGCAGTGGGTACGCATCGCCAATAGTAATGTCGTTAATACGACGAAAGTCTACCACTACTCGCCACTTTTTGTTTCCATTCTCATCTGTTTTTTTTGGGAACCAGGAGAAGTGGAGAATTCCAGGGACTATGTGAAGGTCTGATGAAGTCTGACTCAAGCATTTCTTGTATTTGCTGAATTATTTCCGTTCGGCTTGGCTCAGGAAGTCTATAAGGCTTTGTATAAATGGGCGGTTTGTCTTGGAGTGTCTCGATTTTGTGGGTAATCGCATCTGTATAAGAAAGGAAATCCCCTTCTATGAAGAAGAGATCGTTTGAATTCCCTACAGATATTGAGAACACTCTCAGATTCCTCTCAATTACAGTGATCCAATTTTATAAGGTTTTGCAGTTTAATTATTCTGCCCTTAATTTGATCTTTTTCAGAGTATGTGGAGATGACCACAAAGTCGTCCAAGCCTTGGTAACTGGGTTCACCTCGTAAGGTGCCAGATCGGCGTCCTCCTCATTTGTGTTGAGGATTAGGACTTTTGCCATACCGTTGACTGGTTCGACTATCGAATTTCCAAGAAATAAACCTGGCCTTATTTCCTTCTTGGAACAGACCGATTGATTTTGAATAGAAGGAGTTAGAATTTCAATGATAAATTCTGATCGAGCCGGAATTTTAATTTTATTTAATTTATCCGATTCTTTCGGATTTTTAAAAGGAAGGAGATATGCTTCCAACTTTTGTGGAATTTGGAAGGAGTTATACGATGATTCTGACTCGACAGAATTTGAAGGAGATAAAACGTTATTGAAATTCTTTGACTTCTTTTCTGATTTATTCCTGGAATTCACTTTTTGTGAATTTATCGATGAAGGAGATAGAACTATACTAGATGCAGCCTTTTGTGCGGCTGTAGATGGAGATATACGTTTACGTTCTTGCTTCGTATCTTGTTAAGCTTTGGATGGAGATTGATTTTTATTTAATTCAGCCTTTTTTCTGGCTATAGATGGAGATAGATTTTTACCTTTATGCTTCATTTCTTGTGAAGCATTGGCTGGCGATCGATTTGCGTTGCTTTTTAGTATTTTTTATTAGTATTTACATATATCGGAGAATGTTATCTCCGTATATAAATATATTATATATATGATCCTCTAAGCACCCTTTTTTAGGGTGCCCGGGTTGTTTTTTTTTTGTTTTTTTTTAGGTATTAATTAAATTATTTTTTATTTTTATTTTTTCATTTTATTATTGATTGGCACTGATCTTTTGTTTTTGGGTAGGTACACCGCTGCCACCAATTGTTGTAACAAACTCCGCTCCATGCTCCGAAGGAGAGAGCAGTCGCCGATATCGAGGAAAGGGAAAAGTAAAACTGAAACACTTTATTATTCTTTTTTCTATTTTTTAATATCATTATTTTTGTCATTCCATTTTTCTTTGCACTCAAATTGCTTCGATGATTAACTCAATACAAATTATTTAATTATATTTTCTTTTCACTAGAATAATGGTTTGATTCGATAAGAACTCAATACAAATTATTTAATCATATTTTCTTTTCAAAACTATTTAATTATATTTTTTTTTCATAGAATAATAGTTTGATTAGAAGATAACTCAATACAATTTATTTAATTAGATTTTCTTTTCACTCAATTAATAAGTTTAGAACGGATTTTTGAAAAGGCTTTCAACACGACGGGATTAAAGAACGAACTCCCCGAGGTTTGGGCAAATTGCACCCAGGTACCCACGATATCTTCAAAAGCTTTTTTACATTTTATTGTTTTCACACGACGTTGAAAAAACGTACATGAGAAAATGCAAAAGTTTTTTGATGCGAGCTATATGCATCTGTTGAGTCAAGCCTTTTTGACTGTCGATGAATTTGTTGTAGTTTTCGAAGGGCCGTAATTTAAAACAAAGTAGTTCAACTTTAACAAATTTTATTTGAACAATTTAACATGCTGCTCTGGTCTTGTTGAAAGCTATCGTACCAGTGTCTTTTGAGTGGGTGAAGCTCACACCAATACTAATATGGTTATATAACAATTTAACAGTATGTTGTATACAAATTAAGCAAATTCACAATGGAGTGTATTATTGAGCAAATCATTGAGTGAAATCACAATGTTAAATATTGATTTTAATTAAGACAAATTAAACATGACATTATGTTAAGCAAATCTTTAATTTACAAATTGAATATTAATTTTAATTGATCTAGGATTGAACATCACGGCCGCCTTGAAAGGATTCCTTTCAACCTTTATTTTCTTCATCATGTACATCATCGATGGGCAGCGGACACAGCTTCTGAACCGCTTGCTTGATTTCGCCATTTTTTGTCTTCGATAGGACATCTCGTACAATACCGTCTGAACCAGGATAAGTATGTACGATACGACCAAGTAACCACCTTTGTGGAGGAATATTTTCATCAGAGACGAGCACCAAAGAACCAATTTTGAGATCAGATGACTTGGAATTCCATTTTAATTTTTGTTGCAGTAAGGTAATATATTCCTTCGACCATCGAGACCAAAACCTTTGTTGCAAGGCCCGAATTTGTTGCCATCTGGATAGGCGATTTATATTTTCCTCCATCAAATTGGGTTCTGCAATTGAATTTAATGGACTACCGCTCAAAAAATGTCCTGGTGTAAGGGCTTCTAAATCTGCTGTATCTGACGACATGGCAGTTAGAGAACGCGACTTTAATACTGCTTCAATTTGGGTAATAATAGTCAAAAGCTCATCGTAGGATAATGATGCACCGTTTACAGTTCGAACCAAATGAGTCTTTGGAGACTTTAGGGCTGCTTCCCACGATCCACCGAAGTGTGGGGAGCGGGGTGGTATGTGTAGAAATTCAATACCATTCTCTGTTGTGAGTTGAGCTGCTTCTGAAGTTCACTTAGCTCTCTTCTTGCCCCAACAAAATTCGTTGCATTATCACAATAGAGAGTTTTACAGTAGCCTCTTCTCGCGACGAAACGTTTGAGTGCTGCAATGAAGGCACCTGTTGATAAATCTGACACCAGCTCCATATGAACGGCCTTTGTAGCAAAACAAATAAAGACTGCAACGTAAACCTTGTAAGGTCTATTTCCTCTAATTCGATAGTGGGCCCAAAATGGGCCGCAGAAATCAACACCTGAGTTGGTAAATATCCTGGAAAGTTAAAGACGATATCGTGGTAAGTTTCCCATAACTTGCTGCAACATCTGTGGTCGTGATCGAAAGCAGCGAACACACCTATGGACAACCTGTCTTGCAATACTTCTCGCATTAATGAGCCAAAATCTTTGTCTGATGAAAGCTATGAGTGCTTGTGGACCTCCATGTAAGTTCTTTATATGATAATAATTTATTAATGATAGAACAAAGGCAGGTTTTCTTGGGAGGAGGACCGGATATTTCACTGAATATGGTAGGTCTGAGTGTCGAAGGCGCCCTCGAAGTTCTTTCTAAATGCTCGAAATCTTCTGTGAATACTTGTTTCTATATAATAGCTACCATACGCAATACGGCAGTGTCCAGTTCATCTGCAGCAATCATTCCTTTTATCTTCTCCTTCTTACAAATTATCCGCCCGCAGTTCGTGATGAATCGCAGGATGTAGCCAAATAGACACCGTAGCTTGGGAAAATCATTTAAAAATTTCATCGTTGCTAAGAAATCTTCAGACTTGATGTTACTTGTCTTCGTTGTCTTCGCTTTGATTTGTTCAGAATTATCAATTGACGAATAGTATGAGTGATTCCGTCTGGGCCAAAGCTTGGGCATCTGCAGTAAATACTCTGGCCCATTGAACCAAATATGAGATTGTAAGAGACTTTCTGGTAATATTCCCCGCGATACTAGGTCAGCAGGATTATCTTTCGATCTTACATGCTTCCAAATGAAAGTGGATGTCATTTCCTGAATCCTTGCAATTCGATTGCTATAATGGTAGGGTAGGTAGATGCATCTCCAGCTAACCAATCCAGTACGATTGTTGAATCAGTCCAACAATATATTGACTCATCTTGGAAATTTGTAGTTTTAACTACTCGAGATAGCAGTTTTGCTAGTAGAAGTGCTCCACAGAGTTCAAGTCTAGGCAAAGTTTGGGTTTTTACGGGAGCAACTCTGGACTTAGCACACAAGAGGCTAATTTTAACATTTTGTTTAATATCTTCTGTCCGAACATAAATACAGCAACCATATGCTTGCTCTGATGCGTCGGAAAATCCATGAAACTGCATGTTGACCACTTCTTCGATAGGTAAAACAAAGCGAGGTATTTTAAAGTCATTTTAAAGTCACACTGCGAAGCCTTTCGAATTGCTATCTGCGAGGTGGAATAGGCAACGTGTTGACAGAAAAGGCACAGCTGCTGTGCCGTAAGTGACTGTTTTCAAACGATATATTTGCAGATCATCATAGGAGTTACCACGCCAGACTATGCACTGAAGATTGGTGTCCCTGCGACTTACAAAAATCTGCCGAAACATCTTTGATATGTCTGCGGTCACATAACGGTGAAATCTAAATCTGACAACTATGTCAAACAACTCAGGCTGAACGATAGGTCCTTCAATCAAAATGTAATTCAAAGAGAACCCAGAAGTTGTGTGGCATGATCCGTCAAACACTACCCTTAGACTGGTGGATGAGCTGTCCGGTCGCAATTTCAGATTTTTGTATTCGTATGACCTAAGTTCGCATATTCGTGTATGAAGTTCGCATATTGAGCTTTCAACTCAGGTTGCTTGTTTAGCTTTCGTTCCAGATTGTAAAACCTTCTTTTAGCTATTTCGAACGATTCACCCAACCGAGATGGATCCTTGTGAAATGGTATTCTTACCATGTATTTCCCATTAGAAGTGCGAGAGACGTTCTCCAGAAAATGACGCTCACATTCCTTATGCTCCTTCCTTGTAATGGGAGAAGACGGGCTTACACTTTCGATTAGCCAAAATCGCTCTAGTAGCTTTCCCAGTGATTCGTCTTCACATACGCTTTCTTTCAAAACTTGCAGACTATTATGCTTCCTTTTACATAAATCACGATTTTCTTCGTTTATTTCTCCCGTTACTACCCAGCCAAGGAGATTCTTTTGTAGAAGTGGCAAGCTATTTCCGAGACGAATTTGCCCAACTACTAGAAGCTCAAAAATAGTCCGGCCCCAATTAACAAGTCAATCCGTTGGGGCTTGTTGAATAAGTGATCCGCCAATTTTTTATATTTTTTGGACCTCCCCAGTTTTCAATATCCAAAGTAAAATGAGGTTGAAAATCGGTAATGTTTGGCAATATGCACAGTTCGAGATAAGTTGAGTATTCATTTAATCTAGATTTTATGGTCGTAGTAGTTTTATTTCTCAATTGCGTACTAATTTTGCCTATGCCATTAACCTCTATATTATGTCTTTCCCTTTTAAGATTTAGGAGTTGGGTCATTCTTTCAGTAATAAAGTTCAACTGAGAAACTGAATCAAATAACGCGCGACAAGGTACGTAAGTTCCAAATCTGTCCTAGACTTCAATAACTGCTGTAGCTTACAAGATGTAGTCACTACCTCCAGTGGCAGGCCTCGACTGTGTGCTATGACTAGATGACACTTTGGAAATTTCTGTTAGATAAATTCCACTATATTCTTTGGAAGGTGACGCCTTACTAGGTTCTGCCAAATTTGAAATTTGTTGGATTTCATCAGCCTTGATACTATCTGAATTTTCGGCCCTATGAAGGAGAATATGATGAGGCTGATCGCATTTATAACATTTTGGCGAAGCGCAAGTTTTTATTGAATGACCTTTATTCAAACAAAGTAGGCAAAGTGACAATCTCTTTGTTTCAAAGTATCTCTCTCTTGGGGACATTTTTAAGAATCTTTGGCATTTTACCATAAAGAGACAATTGCCCTTACAACAACGGCAATTACCTTTGGACGCAGACAAAAGCGATGCATTTCGTTTGCTTGGAACAGCCTTCAATGCTTTAGAAAAGGATGTAGAACTAGCATTATGCTTTGAATTGATGTCTCTATTTTCGAGATTAATGCAACGATTATTTAAAAAATTTTCAAAGGAGTCCCACGATGGGAGTTTTTCAAGAGTAATTTCGTCCTCCCATTTAATTTGGGTATAATTAACGAGTTTTGACAAAGCAATATAGAGTAAAATTCCACCTAATATGTCTTGTGCTTTACCGAGTGAATTCAAATCGCGAAGATGAGCATTGACCGAATCTACTAAATCTCTTAGGTGCGATGATGAAGTGCCCTATAGTCGAGGTAGTTCAAAAAGCTCTTTAATGTGAGCTTGGAAAATTATCGCTGTATTGTCGTATCTAGATTTAAGTAAACTCAGTGCCTTTGCATAGTTACTGTCAGTAGTTTCTAAAGCCTTAATTGTACGTAACGGCCTTTCGCCTAAGCATGAACGCAAATGTTGAAATTTCTCTATCTCTGTCAATTCAGGATCATCATGGACTAACTTTGTAAAGGTTCCGTAAAAATCTAACCACTCTGTAAGATTTCCCGAGAAATGAGGTAGTTGCAACTTTAGTAACCGAACTATGCGACTCGTAGTTGTATCTCAGACATTCGCAATCGAACGCCTAGCCTTGAACTTCGCAATATGACAAAGAATCTTAGATTTTGCCGTGCAATACGATTTTTCTACTTCTTCCCGCTTTATATCCTCAGCGGCGCAGTCTCTGTTAATCTTTTCATTTCAGATTGAAGATCCAGAAAGTTGGAAGTACGATTCTAGCAAACCTAATCGCGTTTCAAAATCAAACATATTCATCAATTCCGCGTTCGTTTCAATACAATTTTTATGCCGTATGATATACCCTTGCATCGAAGCACGTTTTGTTTTTAGTTCAGTATATATCCTGTCTCAATCTTTTCGCTAAGTTCAGTCATTTTAATGTAAATAGTTCTCAATATCGCGGAGCACAATCCTTTCAATATAATAATTAAATATAATTGTCAATTCAGTTCAAATTACCAAATCAAATTCAATAGCTTATTAATTATATAACTATATAACTTTTGTAATTTTACCTTTTTTTACAAGATAAATAAAAAAATATGATAAGAGAGAAAAAAAAACACAACTTTGATTTTTAATCGTTTAATAAGAATAAAAAATAAAACTTTTACGACTACGACCGACTCATAAGTAAATTTAAAACAGACTGACTTTTCTTCTTAACTTGAACTTTTCATTAGGTTCTTAATCGAGTAAGTAAAAATGCTTGCTTCTACAAAATTACAAAATGCGCGTGTGAGAAAATGATTTAAAAATGTTATTTGATACTTTTGTTTTTCACAAAAGTATTTTCCGGTGGAGGAATAATTTAAAATGTTATTTGATGCTTTTGTTTTTCATAAAAGTATTATCCGGTGGAGGAATAATTTAGCTGAGGCTGCGTGCTTTTGATTATGTGAAAAAAAGGGTAAATCTTGTGGGGACGTGACCCGCCCTTCCTTAAGATTCTTCTCCGAAGAATTGAATGATTTTAATTCGATTTTAACATTTGATCCCTTTTTACGATATTGTTCAATTAGGAACATTATAATCATTATGATTGAAATTATTATTATTACGGGAATCGTGCTGAACGTAATTCGTTCATGAAAGACGCCTCTGTGTTTTAAGATTTCGATTACTTTTCTATTATTCAAATGTTTAATGTGCAAATCTTCTAATGAAAAGTTCATCACAATATTTTTGATAGTTAAATTATTGAAATTTGCTATTATGAAATTTTCGTTAAATACATAATTTTCGTATGATACATTGTTAATTTGAAGTTCGCAGTTTTCGAATTTTATTAAATTGTTTTTTGATATGTTTATTTCAAATGTATTACAGTTATGAATTATCCTTGTATTCGGCATATTTTTTGTAACTATAATATTATTACTTATCTGTTTTATTTCGGTTTTGTTATTTATTTTGAAATTGCATTTGGCATTATCCAAAAGGACCTGACATGAGTTTTCTGCAATTTTTAGATTTTTCTTTAATATGACATTTTCTTCATTTTCAAACAATTCCTTTTCATTCATTAAAAATACTTTGTTTTCTAAGTCTACATCAAGATTATTTTTATTTGGTATTGGTTCAATGAAAACTCAACTTTATGAAACTTACTATCAGAATAAATTGGTAACATTAATATGAAAACAATATCGTCGTTATACAAGATTACTGAAGTTTTTACGTACATCATATCTTTAATTGTAATGTTGTATTTTTCAATTTCCTCTGTACTCAAAATATCTCTACCTATAACTCCTAGCCTGCTTAACATTAGATTTTCTTTGACTTTCCTGACTTGCTCTCTTAGCAATTGAATATCGTATTGAATTTGAAATGCGTGTTGCATATTTTCTATTTCTATTGTTTCCTTATTTATTTTATTAACTAAGTATGATAATTGATGATTTATTTGCGTTTGCTGTATGTTAATATGTTTCGTTATGTTTGTTATGGCTTCGTTAAAATTTTCGTTGATATGGACTTGATTATTTATGTTTTGTATGAGTTCGTTGTTATCTTTGTCTATTGCATTTAATTTTTCTTTTATTTCCTTTTCGTCGTCTGAATCCATTACTCCTGCTATGTATTTTAATCCTTTACCTACTATGTTTATTAAACCTCTTCTATTTTTATTATGTGGGACTAAATTTTCTATTTCCTGGGCTAGAGACATAAAATTATGCTTCATCGCTAAATATCCGCTTCCGTTTCTTAATTTTTCTATATTATTCTCAATAATAACTAACGTTTTTGACCATGAGTTTAAGTTAATGCTATGTAATATTTTCTTATAACCTGTTATAACATGTACTTCTTGATCTTGAATCTTCACGTATCCTTGCCGTTCGTTTAAGTTCAGTACTTCAATTTTTTGTGTCTGTACTCTTGTTGCCGTCAGTATTATTATTATTGCCAACACTGTCACCTGTAATAGTAATAGTTTCGTATTTGTATTTCCGTTTAACTTGGTCTTTATAGTATTTAATTCCTAACTTTTTGTACTTTGGCTGTAATTTCAATGTCTTTGATATTACGTTTCTTGATTTTACATACTGATGATTATTATCAGTTAAAATTACATTTTCCTTATTCTTATTTATTTTATCAATGTACCTTTCTTTATTTTTCTGAACCTTCTTAGCTATTTCCTCATACTCTTCTGCTTTAATTTTTCCGTTAATAAAATCTAAAGGTTTCTTTTTCGTGGTAGAGTGAATGGTTTTATTATAAGTTTCTAATGCTTTTAAAACTAAGTTATCAAAATTTTTATTGTCTGTATTTTTGTTGCTAGTCTTTAATATTCTAATATGTTCATTTAAAGTCGAATGATATCGTTCGATGTCTGAATTACCTGTGTGTGTTTGCGCGGTTGTGGTGTGAACTTCTATTTTATTTTCCGCGAAATATTGTTTTAATTTTTGTACTGCGAAACCAGGCTCTCCATCTATTACGATTTTTCTCGGTACTCCCATCATTGCTATTCTCGATTTCATTGCTTCTAATAAATCTACCCAAGACCTACTTCTTAATTTATGCATTGTAACGTGTTTTGTAAATTTATCAATTACTGTTAAGTACATTGTTTGCCTATTTGCAATCCAAACGTCAATATGTAAAATTTCGTTAGGTTTAGTTGGTGTCTCAGTTACTTAATACAAGGGTTTATACGGACTTCTTTCAAATTTTGAAATGTTACAAATTTCGCAATTATTTAAAACTCTACCAATCTTTTCTTTTAATTTGGGAATGTAGTAAGCGTCCTTGATTTCTTCATATGTTTCATTTATTCCCCTGTGATTAAATTCTTCATGCGTATTGGATATTATTTCTAATGCCCTTTCTTCGTCTTGAATATCTTCTAAGAGTTTGCTACTCTTGACGAATTTTAGTAGTTTGTTACTACTGAAATATTTCAAATAAGTTTCTTGAAATTGTGCAAATAAATGGTCATCGTTTGAGTATACTACGACGATACCCTTGGATGGCAAGTATTTTTTCAAGAGATCAGTTACACTTTCTTCATTGAATATTTTTAATTCGATGAGAAGTCTTCTTTTACTGAATGGTTTACGTAATTTGTGACAGCTAATTCTGTCGGTTTTGTTAAATATAATTTGGGTTTTGAAGATATTCACCGGACTATAAACGATTGGGATATGATTTGAGCTATCTTCTCTCGCACTGTGCATTGTTGCTCCCGTCGAAGAATTACTATTACTTTCTACTTCGTTGCCTTCATTCTCGTCCTCGTTTATTTCATTATTATGGATTTCTATTCTGGAAAGACCGTCTGCTACATTGTTATCCTTACCTTTAACATATTCAATATCGTAATTATATTCTCCTAATTTTATTTTCCACCTTTGTAACTTATTATTTGGTTCTTTGAGCGAACTTAACCATACCAAAGGTCTGTGGTCAGTCTGAATAGAAAACTTCCTGTCGTAAAGGTACGGTCTGAAATATTTTACTGCCCATATGATGGCAAGTAATTCTTTTTCTATTGTCGAATAGTTGATTTCGTGGTCATTAAGCGTCCTACTTGCGTAGCTAATGGGATGCCCTTCTTGTGACAATACTGCCCCTAACGCGTAGTTTGACGCATCTGTTGTTAAAGTGAATCTTTTATAAAAATCCGGGAACCTGAGAATTGGTTCAGATGTAATTAGAGTTTTTAAAGTTTCGAAACCTCTAACATATTCCGGATCGTTGATATTAATTTTCTTACCCTTTTTTTAATAAATCGTCATGGGTTTTGCTATCTTGGAATAGTCTTTTATAAATTTCCGGTAATAGCCCGTAATTCCTAAAAATGATTTTATTTGCTTGGTAGTTTTTGGGATTTCGTATTTTATTATTGTTTCTATCTTTTTGGGATTTGGCTTTATACCTTCAGTGGATATTACATGACCTAAGAATTCCGTTTCTTTTCTTAAAAATTCACTCTTATCTAGTTGTACTTTTGAATTGACCTCTTTTAATTTTGAAAATATTTTCCTTATAGAATCAACATGTTCTTCTAGGCTAGTGGAAAATATGATAATGTCGTCTAAGTACACTAGACAGACTTTTCCTAAATATTCTGAAAGTACTGAATTCATCAGCCGTTGGAAGGTGGCTGGCGCATTTTTAAGGCCGAAAGGCATACGCGTGAATTCGAAATGCCCTTCATTAGTAGAAAAAGCAGTCTTCTTGATATCTTCTTCCTCTATCTCGACTTGGTGGAATCCCTTTGCTAGATCGAGGGTCGTAAAATAATGTGCCCTCCCTAATTTGTCGAAAATATCATCTATGTTCGGTATCGGGAATTTGTCATCTATCGTGACTTCATTAAATTTTCTATAATCAATCACTATACGCCATTTTTGCTTGCCCGATGCATCTAGTTTTTTGGGTACCACCCATATTGGAGCAGAATATGGTGAATTACTAGGGCGTATAATGTTTTGATTTTGTATTTCTTGTATTTGTTCCCGTACTTCTGTTTTATGTACCTCAGGGTACCTGTAACTTTTGTTATAGATTGGAACTTCGTTTCGCGTCTTAATAGAATGTGTTATCACATGCGTGAAAGACAAATCAGTTCCTTCTTGGAAAAATATGGATGTAAATTCTTTTACTAGCTTTGTAATAGCTTGTTTCTCTTCGCTATTCAAATGATCAATTCTAATCTGATAAAGTGGGCAAATATTTTTCTGAAGATCAAAATTATAAATTATTTCTGTATCTAAAGAGTTTATCAAGGTCTCATAATCCTCTTCAGATTTATCAAAATATATTTTTATTTTAGCATCTTCCGTTTCTAAGGTTCTATTTTTATAACTTAAATTAATGTTCAAGGGTTTTAAAATATTGTTTCCTATTAGACCGTCGTATTCAGAGTGAAAATTAAATTCTAAAAATTCTGCCATTTCGCTAGTTCTATTGAACTCTTTGAATAATGGTATTTTAACTTTATTAAATATTTTTACATTTTGATTTATCGTTTTTAGCTCAATGGGTTTTTGAATGGGGATTTGCCATTTAGGATTGCATACGCCTGGGTTCACGATGGTAGATGTAGCGCCGGTGTCTATTAAAAATCTTAACTTTCTAACAGCTGTGTTAATTATTATATAGGGTAGGACCGGATATTGGAGGCTATTAATTGAAAATTTTCGTTTCTATCGTGTTGATTTTCTTCGAAGTTATAATTACGTCTGTTGATTGTGGATGAGTCAACGTCCATCGGTTCTACGGTGTCGTTTCTGTTAATATTCGTATTGTTGTTGGTTTGACTTTGATAATTTTGTCTGTACCTGTCGGATCTAGGAAGTTCAAATCTTTGATTTGATTGATTCTGATACTTCCAGTAACAATTGTTATTATTTGTATTCGGATTCTTTTTATTTCTGTCGTAATCTGAGTTACCGTTTCGATTGTTACTATAGTTATTTCGATTGTTTTTATTATTTGTATTTTGATTGAAGTTACTATTTCGACCTAAATTAACCCTAGTGAAAGCATAGCCAGTTTCGTATAAAATTTGCATAGCGGCTTCTAAACTATCTGGTTGCCTGCAATATAACAGACTCCTCATTGGCTCTGGTAACTTGCTTTGAAAAATTCTAAGAGCTGTTTTGCAATTATTTTTTGTTTCAGTTTCGGCACTATTTTCAAATTTTGTTTTATTATTTAACCTGCGTAGCATAGCATTTATTTCATTATAAAAATCTACACAATTCGTTTTAAATGTTATGAATCTAAGTTCATCGAAAAGTTGATCGACGCTTAACATATCACCGAAATGTTGAACAAAAAGAGTTTTCACCTCTTGCCACTTTGTAATACCGTTATTTATTTCAATCACTTCGCGAGCTTTTCCAATTAATCTACTTTTAATTATATCAAAAAATATTTTTTGATCATCATACTTATCTAATAAAGGAAAAGCCCTATCTACTAAACTTGTAAAATTATAAAGGTCATCTCTATCACCATTGAAAGTAGACAATTGACTCAAATATTTTATTGGTTCTAGGCTTACTTGTGTCATCGGGTTTATTGTTTTGATTCCTCCTTCGTGTACGTTGAGATTTAATTTAGCGTTTTTTAGTAGGTTGCTGCTGATTTGGGAATTAATGCTTGGTTGTTGTTGATTATTGATGATGATATTGCAGCTGTCGTCTGATTGTACTTTTTCTGGTTTTACTTGGTCCTGTGAATTCTCTTCCACTGGCGACAAGGGCCTGTTGTTGTTCATTAGTCGATGTCGCTGGGCTTTTGTTTTATTTTTCCTGATTTTATTCTCCACTTTTGTAAATTTTTGACAATTTACTTCAGAGTTTCGCAATCAATTAATTTACTTTATTTATTTGTTTAATTGATTAATAAATTTATTTTGTGTTATTAGAAAACGTTTTTCTTTCTTTTCTTTCGGGTTCGTGGAGTTAAATAAATAAAATTAACCGTGTTTTATTATAGGAATTTTCACTTCCACTTTACACGTACTCCGAGAGGATGGCAAGTACTAACAAATTTTAATAACAATTTTCAGATGGTTCCCTTACTTCGGAAATGAAAAATGTTGTTTCGCACAGAATTATTTTGAAAGCATTTTTGCACTGAATAACAAATTTGTTATAATTATATTTTTTTCACTGGATGTCCTTTCGCAAACATCCTACCGACTGCGCCACTTTTGTAATTTTACCTTTTTTTACAAGATAAATAAAAAAATATGATAAGAGAGAAAAAAGCACAACTGTGATTTTTAATCGTTTAATAAGAATAAAAAATAAAACTTTTACGACTACGACCGACTCATAAGAAAATTTAAAACAGACTGACTTTTCTTCTTAACTTGAACTTTTGATTAGGTTCTTAATCGAGTAAGTAAAAATGCTTGCTTCTACAAAATTACAAAATGCGCGTGTGAGAAAATGATTTAAAAATGTTATTTGATACTTTTGTTTTTCACAAAAGTATTTTCCGGTGGAGGAATAATTTAAAACGTTATTTGATGCTTTTGTTTTTCACAAAAGTATTTTCCGGTGGAGGAATAATTTAGCTGAGTCTGCGTGCTTTTGATTATGTGAAAAAAAGGGTGAATCTTGTGGGGACGTCACCTATATAAGTCTCCGACTTCGCAAATAATTCAAACAAATTTCAAATATAAAAATGTTCCGATCAAATATAACCTCAATATATGTATTTAATTACCAATGCACTTTATCGTAAATAAATCACTGTACCTTGTCAGATAAGTTTTATCCGTTTCGATTACTGCATTTATCCATAAAGTTGTATGCCGACTTGCCAATGATGTTATGCACATAATATTCTAGTTTACCAGCCAATTGTTTGAAACACACAAAGTCAAAGATTGCCGATGAATTATTTGGATTGAACTCGAACTTATGCTGACCATCGAATATTGTTGCTCTTTAATGCGAATAAATTGTTGATATATGTGTAATCAATGCACCCTTCGAATGAACCTCAAATACGAAATATTGTTGATGTAGCTACAATTTTTTAAATATTATGCCAGATATTAAAAATTTACCTCGAAACAATGTGACCACTTGTACTTACAGCGCTCATTTACGGCTAGCGGTAATTCCGGCAAGGCGATAGCATGGTGGTATGCTAATGATGCTATGATGATACAATATCTTCTGATAAATGTAGGACTGGAGATATGATACGTGCAAATGGGAAATTTTAATCAATTCGATGTACAGCACTTCGGTGATGACTCCGATCTTGCTGTTAATTATGTTGAAATTTCTAATTTCGATGATATCCAAGCTCTAACGAAATTCTTGGATTTTATTTTTAAAATCCGGCTCGTATGGACCAAATGTTGAGTCAAGCCTTTTTGACTGTCGATGAATTTGTTGTAGTTTTCGAAGGACCGTAATTTAAAACAAAGTAGTTCAACTTTAACAAATTTTATTTGAACAATTTAACACGCTGCTCTGGTCTTGTTGAAAGCTATCGTACCAGTGTCTTTTGAGTGAGTGAAGCTCACACCAATACTAATATGGAAATATAACAATTTAACAATATGTTGTATACAAATTAAGCAAATTCACAATGGAGTGTATAATTGAGCAAACCATTGAGTGAAATCACAATGTTAAATATTGATTTTAATTAAGACAAATTAAACATGACATTATGTTAAGGAAATCTTTAAATTACAAATTGAATATTAATTTTAATTGATCTAGGATTGAACAGCATCAATGGAAACTGTAATCCGATATGCACTTGTGCGCCCGTCTTGCAATATTAATTTTAAGAGGGCGCGAATGATTTTGATAATTGTATATATGTATGTACATACAATTAAATTGGATTAAGTAGGTATTGTACGTGTGTACATAGTACATACGGAAAAAAAGTATGAAGACACTGTATGTTGGTAAGTGTGCATACCGTGTGAGTGGAATGTGTGTCTGATAACAAAATGCAATTTATGCTAAATTGCATTTTGTTATAATATGGGAATGCAAATTTAAATGCATTTTAAATGTTAAATGAAATTTTAAAATGAAATAATTTTTCATTTTCAGGGTCATTTCTGCGATACATCAATATATTGAATAGGGCAATAAATTGATGTATTCACTTCATGGTTGTGATTTAGGGCATTGGTACCTGAGTCACAACAAAAGGAAGTATGACATTAAAAGGGTTTGCAGGTGGTGTATGCAAAACCCTAGGGTGTCTCCGAAATACAATTAAACTTGGAGAGATCGAAGCTGCTACTGATATTGCAGTAGTTCCAAATAACTTTCAGGATACTCCCATGATAATTGGTCAACATTTTTTGAACAGACCGGGGGTGCGAGTAATAAAAAGTTGGGGAAAGTTAGAGGTGTTAAAAGAAGTAACAAATTTCGACGAAGCAAGGTTTTCTGACGAAAGAAGTGAAGGTACTCAAAAGCAAATTATTATACAGCCCTTTGTCGAAAAGGATTTCAATATAGGGGAATTAGGGTCTTCCGAAGCGAACAGAAAATGACTACTACTGCTCAATCAATATAGAGATTGTTTTGCTACTGAGACCAGGGAGTTAGGCAAAACATATTGATTGAGATGGCTCTTCAGTTGAAGGATAATTCTGTTGTATGCTATAAGCAATATAGGATACCTTACCATCATGAACAGGCCTTGCAAAATATTATCAACGATCTATTAAGGAATGGAATCATTGAAACTTCGAAATCAGACTACGCTAGCCCAACGATATTAATTAAAAAAAAAGACAACACTTACCGAATGTGTATCGACTACAGAAAATTAAGCTCTTTCACAGAACGGGAAAATTTTCCCACCCCTAGCATTGAGGAACTAATTAATAAACTTTTAAATGCAAAAGTGTTCATATCGTTGGACTTGATGAGTGGGTATCATCAGATCCCAGTTCAGGAAGAATCAAGGCCATTCACAGCTTTTGTGACTCCGCAGGGTCAGTATCAATTTAAACGCATGCCTTTTGGGCTTACTAATGCTCCGGCAGTATTTATGCGTTTAATGGAAGTAGTACGAGTAGATAAGCTATGCCGGTTCTGGCGCACTTTTTTAAGCCTCCAGGATTTCGCCACAGATGGCGCCACCGCCGCTAGGTGGTTTGAGCCCATTCTAAATGCAGGTTTGTGTCTTGGTTGTATTGGTTTGCGTCTCGACTGCGCCCTAGCGGGATTAACCGGTACTACTAGGATATGTCATTTGGTCTTGACTGCACCCTAGCGGCATTAGCCGGTACTACTAGCATGCTCCCGTACTACGGTTGTCTTAGATAGATATGTGGTGCACCTAAATGTACGGTTTTTATCATGATTTTTCTTGAGCGCCTAAATGCAGGCTTTTGGTTTTGAACTAATAACTAGAGTTAATAGTAGGAAATTTTTGTTCACGTCAATGGATTCTAGAAGGTGGGTATGTGAGGGATGGGGGGGGGGGGGATAATAAAGATAGGGTGGGGGGGGGGGGGTATTGAAATTTTCATCAGAAATCCTCTACGGGCTCTGGTTTTCGAGATATTAGCGTATTAATAATTCAAGTTATTTTTGCTCAATGGATTCTTGGTGGTGTGGGGTGGGGGGGGGAAGGAAGTTTTCATCAGAAATCCTCTACGGGCTTTGGTTTTCGAGATATTAGCGACATTTGTTCAAACAATTAGCTAATTGGCAATTATATAATTACTAATTGGCAATTATCAGCTTGGTTGGTAATTAGCTAATTGGCAATTAGTAATGTGGTGTGATGCGCTTTACTGGAATTCTCATAAACTAAACAATTTTAAGTAATATCAACACTTGCTGTAAATATTTAATAGAAAACTTCAAGTTTAAGGTAAACAAATGGTTGCTGTGAGGTGTATTGATACAATTTCTTTTGCTGAAAATAATGTTATCAAACCAAATTAAATTTCAATATTTATTTATTCACATCAAATTAATTATTTATTTTTAAATCTTAAGTTACTAACTTTTTCCCTATGTTCTATATTCAAAATTGGTAGCAATATAATTGAAGTTCTATGAATCCTATCTTGGAAACGAAAGCGATTCCCAAGGTCCTTTTCTGGGTTCATATTCAATTACATAAACTTGTGGAGCACTAGTACTAAATGTAACTTTCATTATCACTAATAATTTAGAAAATATTAATAATAAAAACTAGTTTCACATTATTGATTTTTTTATTTAACGATTATAATAATTAATTGGGTACAAATTTTCGTCATGCTGAACAAATTCAATTTTGTATGAACGTCCGATTACTCCTTTATTGATTACGTAGAAGTTTCCCTTGGTGTTTATTTCATTCAAAGAGTCCTCTGACATTCTGCTGTACCTCGAAGGAAGAAAAAGGTGGTAGTTTTCCAACTCGAGAACCACACGATCTCCAAATGCAGTTTTGCATCGCCTTGCTGCAACAACCTTATATTTCTGGCCCAGCTCCATTTGGGATGTCTTCAGGGTTGGTGAGTATTGCTCCAGCTTCCTTAGTTCTTCCATTACGCCAGCCATTGTTTTACTCTAAGTCGTTGTTGCTTCCTTGAATTCCAAAATAAAACTGATTGCAAATCTGATTCAGCTCCTCAATTTATAGTCATGATTCTAAAACAAGTTTAATCCTGTTTAAAGCAAATTTGCAATATCAGCACATTACACTGAATGATTTATGTAATTCGATACCACACTTCCTGTAGGGTTGCTTCCAAGAATTTTACTGATCGAAACGTTTCATTGGAATTCGTAAACATCCTGTTGTAAACAAATTTAAGCAATATCAGCAAATGATTCATGTTTATTCTACTGATCGAAACGTTTCATAGGAATTCGTAAACAAATTCGCATTTAAGCTGCATGGTTCATACACACCTGTGTAAACTACCTGTTTACAAATTCGCATTTTAGCTGAATGAGTCATGCACATCTGTGTAAACATATTTAAGCTATATCAGCACATTTATTCTTTTCATCTAATTTGATGCCACACTTCCTGCAGGCAGCCAACAATGTATTGTTCTGTAGTACATACATACTACTCTCATATAAATTAACAGAAAAACCCAACATCAAGAAAACCCATGAGAAACAATAAAATCATTCAAACAGCAATCAATGAAATATTACTTCACGCTAACAGCCGTGAAAAATATTCTAAAAAATTGCATCACTAAAATACTTCCGCCAAAGCATTCGAAATCATAAACACAACATATGTGTAAATGATGTAAGCCATTCTTACATCCAATTCATTCTTACCTTTACCTTCTTTGCCGGCACCAATAAACAAATATTATGTAATAAAAACATTTCTCTTCATTGCATGAAGTTACGTATTCTGTGACAATGAATAGTGATTGCACATGGGTCAACATTTCTTGTGAACGATTTGCATTGCGATTGCATGATTGCTTTGACTGAAATTTTTGTCATATATGAAGTAATAAAATTGTATTTAGGTAACCTTAGAAATTATGTAGGTAAGTTAAGAAATTCAAGAATTTTTGTATACCTTATGAGTAAGGTCGATTATATATAAGCAGAACATTTTTGAATAAAATACATTCTTTCTCGAGACAGGAAAAGAAGTAGTCTTTCAATACAAATTCTTCCTGCTCATTAAGTCGGCAGTTCTAGTTGTACTAGAACGCCTAATCATTACTCCGGTAACCATAGCTGGCCCTTGGCTTAGCTTCCGGAAATCGCCAGCTGCTGTGAAGAAGATACCTCTGGGCATAAATGGAGATTCATTACCTGATTAACTGGGAAATATAGCTAATCATTACATGGCGACCCTGCCTCCCGAGCTGATAGCAATTCTGAAGGAAGACCCTAGAGCTGGACCAAGACCAATATACATTGAGGAATACCGTAATAGGAAAGCAGCCGAGCAGCCCACACAGAAGACAGCAAATAATATCACAAAAAAGAAGAAGAAGAGAGCCTGAAAACTGGTGAAACATAGACGAGAGTTAGCAGAATTACATAGGCTGACCACCTTAGCCGTCACCAAGGTTGAGAAGAACGCGTTCTTGGATGACATCCGGATAAAAAAGCAGCAGTACTGGATTGCGAAGAAGAAAGCACCACACAATTTACATTCAGGAGATAATACAAACAATGGGCGGAAAGGAATCTAAAAATAAAGAAGCCACCTCGAATCAGGACGCAGCAGCATCATCATCAGGAAATTCATTCTTAACAGCGGAAATATATATTGAACATGCGACGGATATAAAAATTTTTTTAGGATTAATAATAGCCTTAATTTTAGTAATGATATTATACAAATACGTTAAAAATAAATTCATAAGTAGAGTAAAGAAAGAAGCTAGTAAATTAGTAGTAGCAGTTTAAAATAGATTCATGTAAGAATTTTTTTTTAATAAACAAAGACAACAAAACAAAAACATGGCTTTGATAAAAGATGCAGAACCTCAAGACTCTAATTAAGGAATTGGAAAAGACTCTAGAAAATTTCAAGAAAAGTCCGAAGAGAATCTATTCAGCGCAGTTTTTGCTAGTAAAAAGGAATTGGACAGACAATTTAAAGGCAACGTTTCTTGAAGAATATAATCAATTAAATACAGAGCAGAAGCAAATCAATGGCAAACTATTAAATAAATTTAAAACCTTATACGAAGAAATAAATAAATACATTATCATAAAAACACAGCAGATTCAAGAGGTATTGGAAAAATCCATTGAAGAAGAAGAAGAAGAATTTACGGACAGCTCAGGCTATCATAATAGTTCAATAGAGGAAACCATAAATAATAACACAATGACATCCTTTGACATAGCGAGCGTCACTAAAATAGTGCCAATATTTGACGGAGACTCGCAACAACTAAACAACTTCATCAACTTAGCAGAGTATCTCCATGATGAATTAAAAACACAAGAAGATAAAACGAAACTGGTGAAATTCCTGATAAAAACAAGATTATCGTAAAGAGCTCGTAACAGAATAGTTAACGAAGCAGATCCCATAAATTTTAAATCTTTTAAGGAAACATTATTGAAAACTTTCAGACCGCACAAAAATGCACTAAAACTCCAAAATGATTTGTCTAAGGTTCGACAGGGAGATAAAACCTTGCAGAGCTACGTTTCAGAGATTGATGCTCTGATAGCAGATTTGAATAATATCCTAATATCAGAACAAGGTGAACAGAATAAAGACATCATTACAAAGATGAATGATAAGATTGCCTTGAACTCTTTTAAATCGGGACTGAGAAATGCAATCAAATATACAGTATTTGCCAGCAGACCTGCAACATACGCTGATGCTATCGATCTTGCACAAGAAATTGATTCAGAACAAGCCAAATCAGAAGAAAACAGAATCTACAGATTCCAAGCGCAAACTCGCAGATCTGGATCATCATATGCAAACAACTACCATAGATACAATAACTTTAACCAGCAATCACGTAAAAACTATAATAGTTACCAACCGCAAAGCAGATTTAATAATAACAGAAGAACATACTTCAATAGTAACGCTAGAGCCAACTTCGCGCAAAATAATTTCAGAAACAATGGAAATCCTTCTCAAAGACAGTACAACAATACGAACAGAGGGAATACCAATTACCAGAATAGACAACCACGACGGATTAATTTGTTAGACTCGGAAAACTACGAAACCGTCCCCGGAGAACACCTATCGAGGGACGAGGAATATCAAGAACAAATAAACAATTAACGAGGATACATTTCATTGATGTAGGCAAGCTAACAAAATACATATCATTACAGACTACCACAACTAAAGCTTCAGCCTCATCATGGTTTACAGATACTGGTGCGGACATCTCGATCGTCAAAATAAGCTGTATAGATTTTAATATTGTAAATAAAAGTGAAATTTGTAAAATAAGAGGCGTTACAAAGGGTGAAAGTGAAACCTTAGGAACATTAACATTGCAATTTGATGCAGAAGGTGAAAAATTTAAACATAAAGTACATATAGTAAGTGAAAATTTCCCTATCGCGACAGATGGACTACTAGGGAAAGATTTCTTCATAAAATATAAGTGTAAAATAGACTATGAAATTTTTATATTTACAATTTGTGCAGAACTTAGTGATATTAACCTACCCATTATAACTAAAATTCCAGAACAAGAATTCATTACTATACCTTCTAGATCTCAAATTATACAACCTATAAACATAGAAATAAGTGAAGATAGTGTAGTGCTAAGTAAAGAGATCAGAGAAGGGCTACACGTAGCGAATACTATAATACCAGCAAAAGGTATAAAACATATAAAATTAATAAATGTAACTGAGAATGACATACACATAAAGAATCCGCAGTTAGAAGTTGTTCCTTTGAATAATTTTAGATTCATAAAGAAGACAATCAGACATAAGGTTAAGGAGGAAGAGAGATTTGAACAACTAAAAAGTGAGTTGAATGTACAAAATTTGGATGAAAAAGCAAAGGATACGCTATATGAATTATGCAAGAATTATACAGATATTTTCTATCTAACTAATGATAAATTAACAGTTAATAATTTTTACCAGCAGCATACATCGACACACGATAATTCTCCAGTATATATTAAAAATTATCGTCTTCCGCAGACGCAATTGGAAGAAATAAATAGACAAGTGGACAAACTGCTAGATGAAGGCATCATTGAGCACTCAACAAGTGCATACAATTCCCCCTTATTGGTAGTACCCAACAAGGATAACAAAGGTGAAAAGAAATGGAGAATGGTTGTTGACTTTCGTCAACTCAACAAAAGAATAACGGATGACAAATTTCCTCTAACAAGATTAGAAGATATTCTGGACAACCTAGGAAAAGCTAGATATTTTTCGAGTTTGGACCTCACAAGCTCTTTTCATCAGATTGAACTGGATGAAGAATCACGACCACTCACAGCCTTTTCAACAAATAAAGGACATTTTCAATTTAAGCGACTACCGTTTGGTTTAAAAATATCAACCGACAGTTTTCATCGCATGCTATCCATAGCACTCGCAGGACTAGACGCAGAGACATTTCTATATGTTGACGATATAATCACTTATGGGTGCAACCTACAACATCACAACAGGAATCTAATAAAAACATTCAATCGCTTAAGAGAATACAACTTGAAGCTAAATCCACAAAAATGCAATTTTCTACAAACAGAAGTAGTTTACCTAGGACACCTTATAACCAGTGAAGGAATAAAGACAGATCCAAGAAAATATGATAGCATAGTGAACTACCCAAAGCCAACAAACTGCGATGAAGCTCGAAGATTCACAGCATTCTGTAATTACTACAGAAGATTCATCGCAAACTTTGCTGAGATTGCAAAACCACTCAATCAGCTTACAAAGAAAAACACACCATTCATATGGTCGGAGCAATGTGAAGAAGCATTTCAAACATTAAAACAGAGACTAATAAGTCCTCCAGTTCTCCAATACCCAAACTTCGACGAACCCTTTATCCTAACTACAGATGCTTCTGACTCAGCACTGGGAGCAGTACTATCACAAGGAGAAATTGGGAAAGATTTACCGATTTCTTACGCAAGCAGATCTTTAAATAAACACGAATTGAACATAATCATAATTAAAGAATTACTAGGAATCTACTGGGCTATAACTCATTTCAGACCATACTTATATGGTAGCAAATTCATAGTAGTTACAGATCATCGTCCACTCGTCAGCCTATTTACTCATAAGAATCCATCATCAAAGATGACACGAATTAGAATGAATTATCGGAATATGACTTTGAAATCATTTATAAAAAAGGAGCGCTAAATACAAATGCAGACGCACTCTCGAGAATTAAATTGAGTTCAGAAATATTAAAAGAAATGGTACCAAAAGAAATAAATAAAATAGAGAAAATATATAATGTGAAATCACGTGATAAAAATAAAAGCACGGACGAATCGTCAGGCCAACTATTCATCCATCAATGTGCTTCTATTTCAGAAATTAATACAATAAAAAAGTTAAAATTTATAAATTTAGAAGAGGATATCCTAGAAAGAAGATATAACAAGAAAAAGAATATATTTATAAAAAAGAAAGAAGTTGCAATCGAGTATAGTAATAAACCATGCCTTAGATTAGGTTTTATCTTGGAGACACTGTCACTCTCTATGATTAGCAACAGAATACAAAAGCTAGCTCTATCCACGAAAGATAGTATATTCAAGAATGTAAACATAAAAACATTTAAAGAAGAATTTAATAAAATACAAAGAAAGTTGATAAAAGAAAGAAACAGCTCCATAAGAATAATTTTATATGAACCTCCTAAAAATATAACCGACAAAGAAAAACAGTTGGAAATAATTAAGGAATTTCACGATACACCACACACAGGTGGACACACAGGAATAAAGAGAACCATCAACAAAATCAAACAACGTTACTGCTGGAAAAATCTGAATAAAATGGTTAAATCGTACGTCAATAATTGTGAAGAATGTAAATTAAACAAAGTTGTGAGACATACTAAAGAACGCTTAACAATTACTGACACTCCCAGCACTAGTTTCGAAACATTAGAAATAGACACAGTAGGACCCTTAAGACAAAGTAAGTACTACAGGTACATACTAACATGCCAATGCCAATTGACGAAATACGTTGAAGCATTCCCGATGGAAAACAAGGAAGCGAAAACAATCGCGAAAATATTGGTTGAAAAGATCATCTTAAAATATGGTGCATTCACAAAAATTAGAACAGATAAGGGAACTGAATTTGTGAACAGTATATTCAAAGAAATATGCAAAATTTTCCATATAGAACATGTTACATCAACCCCATTTCACCATGAGACCATGGGTTCAATCGAAAGAAACCATAGAGTACTGAATGAATATTTACTCTCTACATGTAAAAACGACCAATGGGATGATGAATGGCTACCTTATTTTACGTTTTCCTACAATATAACACCGCACTCTGAAACCAATTTAACACCATTCGAACTAATTTACGGAAAGATTGCAACACTGCCCAACTTAAGAAATCAAGACATAAGTCCAATATATAGCATAGATGATTATGCCAAAGAAGTCAAATATAGAATACAGCAAACACAAAAACTTGCAAAAGCCATATTAGAACTAACTAAGAAAAACAGAAAAACAATTCATGACAGAAACATCAAACCATTAAATATTAAAGTAGGAGATAAAGTTAAAATAAGAGTAGGGAATAAGAGAAAATCGGAGCCACCATACAAAGGACCGTACTTAGTTGTAGAAACAAATAATGTAAATAGCAAGCTTAACATTAATGGAGAAATTAAAGAAATCCACAACAATAGGCTAGTTAAGTACTAGAATAGAGTATATATCCTAAAAACATGTATTAAAGTAAGACAGAGGTTAATAAGATTAATTATTTACAAAAACATCACAGTAGGACAAGATAATATGCAAACGCAAATCAATTCAAAAAAAAATTTTTTTTCAAACAAAATTTTTTTTCCTAATAAAGGGGGGGGATGTAGTACATACATACTACTCTCATATAAATTAACAGAAAAACCCAACATCAAGAAAACCCATGAGAAACAATAAAATCATTCAAACAGCAATCAATGAAAAATTACTTCACGCTAACAGCCGTGAAAAATATTCTAAAAAATTGCATCACTAAAATACTTCCGCCAAAGCATTCGAAATCATAAACACAACATATGTGTAAATGATGTAAGCCATTCTTACATCCAATTCATTCTTACCTTTACCTTCTTTGCCGGCACCAATAAACAAATATTATGTAATAAAAACATTTCTCTTCATTGCATGAAGTTACGTATTCTGTGACAATGAATAGTGATTGCACATGGGTCAACATTTCTTGTGAACGATTTGCATTGCGATTGCATGATTGCTTTGACTGAAATTTTTGTCATATATGAAGTAATAAAATTGTATTTAGGTAACCTTAGAAATTATGTAGGTAAGTTAAGAAATTCAAGAATTTTTGTATACCTTATGAGTAAGGTCGATTATATATAAGCAGAACATTTTTGAATAAAATACATTCTTTCTCGAGACAGGAAAAGAAGTAGTCTTTCAATACAAATTCTTCCTGCTCATTAAGTCGGCAGTTCTAGTTGTACTAGAACGCCTAATCATTACTCCGGTAACCATAGCTGGCCCTTGGCTTAGCTTCCGGAAATCGCCAGCTGCTGTGAAGAAGATACCTCTGGGCATAAATGGAGATTCATTACCTGATTAACTGGGAAGTATAGCTAATCATTACAGTTCCAAGAATTTTGCTGATCGAAACGTTTCATTGTAATGTAAACAAATTTTCACATTTTCATGTATGCATTCATGCAAACAATCTTATTTGCAAATTCGACCAGCAAAATAAAGTAATCAAATTAATTTGAGTGATTTTCTTATCGTGCAATTCGATATCATCTCAGCCTGTAATCAAATTCGTTGGAATTCATCCTGTGCAATGATTACTGTAGCAGCAGGATCATTCATGTTTACAAACCGTTGCTATAAAAGCGCAAACAAACTCTTGGGGAGCACCAGTCAATCTAAGTGATTCAAAGTGTTTAGTGTTGAATAAAAAAATTAAAAATGTCTATCAGAGTAATAAATGAAAGTTTTTATTAATTAATAAATTGCGAGAAGATGTTTTGAAGTGTTTAAGTGATGCAAATTTTGTGAATAAAAACAATATTATTAAAGAGTGCAACAGAAACATTCGTAAATATCAAGCAGCATTTCGGAAGTGTGATAAGAATGCTAGAAAACGACATTTGGACAGCTGTATTGATCAAATTAAATCGTTGAGAATGTTAATCAAAGCTCCCCATCGAGGTGGAGGCATTAATCAACGAGTAATAATAGTGATTTTGTTAAGTGGGAAGAAAAAAAAAACAGCATTCGTAGGTAGAATTAGGGCAGGTGTTATCGTGAATATAAGCCACCTAGATCCTAAACTGTTTATGCAAGATGCTTCCAAATTACTTGCGCGCCGCATTAAGAATACATTAAAACAACAATATCATATTAAAGTTGCTACAACGTTTTGCGGTGAGTTTATTAAAGAAACTGGTGATAATGAAGTTATTAAAGACATTAAGTACTTCCAAGCAAGAACTGCCCCAATCAGTGTGGAGGATAATTTGAATGAGTGGTATAAATTAAATATATATGACCCAATACTTACTCAACTGGAAGAGTTTCAAGAGAAAGATAGTGGTTGGGCTCTGCATTCTATAATACATTTAGCGGTGCATATCAACAAGTTTGAGCCGATTCGGGGATCATTTTATATACCTCTGCCGAAGGATATTGCATCAAAGAAAGCCTGTATAAATGCGAAAAACAATGATGAAGCATGCTTCGCGTGGGCAATAACATCCGCGTTATATCCTACATCTGTCAGCTCCGATAGGACCTCATCATATCCACATTATTCTACTGTGCTAAATTTAACTGGAATAACATTTCCCATGACGCTTAAGCAAATAACGCAATTTGAAGACTAGAACGATTTATCAATAAACGTGTTCATCCTAGAGAAAGAGCATTTCTTCAACACAGTTCCAGTTAGACTTACGAAACACAAGATGGAGCGACATTTAAATCTCTTAATGTTGCAAGATGACTATGACCAGGCTGATCATGATGATGAAGATCATATGGATGATGATGACGATGATGATGATGATGATGATTCTAGCAGATATCATTTCTGCTGGATTAAAGATCTTTCCCGACTCATATCAACACAAACTTCGAAACATATTCATAGAGTGTATATATGCGGCAGATGTTTGCTCTACTTTTACTCTGAAGAAAAATTAGCATCACACAATCCCGAATGCGAGAATCAAAACGACTGTAGGATTATGTTTCCCTCAGAGGAAAAGATATGGTTGGAATATAAGAAGTATAACCATAAGAATCCAGTCCCGTTTTGTGTGTATACTGATCTTGAATCAATATTGAAGCCGATTCAGGGAAATGATCAAAATACACAGCGAATCCAGGAACATGAAGTTCATAGCATAGGATTCTATTTCCACTGCAAACATGATGCTAAGCTCTCATATTACAGAGCATATCGAGGCAAGGGCTGTCAAAAATGGTTTGCATTAGAATTGCAAAAGATTGCATCCATAGCTGTACAGGAGAAGCTGAACATCAGGCCAATGCAACCCCTGACTAAAGAGGAACGGCGATCGCATATTGACAATACTTGCTGCCATATATGTGAAAAAACGTTTGCAGCCGATGAGGAACGAGTCCGGGACCATTGCCATTTAACAGGTAAATACTGAGAAGCGTAATTCAATTCATTTCTTTTCATAAATTCTTTTAACAGGAAAATACCGAGGGCCAGCGCACAATGCATGCAATCTGATGTACCAAGATTGCTCCATAGTTCCAGTCATTTTTCACAACTTATCTGGATATGATGCTCACTTCATTAATAAGGATATAGCTCCATCTTTCCCAGCAAATGTTGATCTCCTGCCAATAAACAAGGAAAGATATATCTCGTTCACAAAGCACATGGACGGCAGCTACATAAAATTCAGATTCATCGACTCCTTCCGTTTTATGGCTAATCTTTAGATAAGCTATCATCATTGCTGCCGATGGATAAATTAAACACTACAAGATCAGTATGGCAGGGATTGGATGATGTCACTATCAAACTTCTTACACGCAAGGGTGTCTTCCCATATGATTTTATGGATGACTGGTATAAATTGGATTTCCGGAACTTGCCAACACAGGAAGCGTTCTACAATAAACTGACTGACAGTGCTATATCTCCTGAGGACTACAATCATGCTGAAGAGGTCTGGCAAAAATTTGAAATACAAACACTTGGTGAATATTCAGATCTATACCTTAAGACTGATGTTCTCCTATTGGCCGATGTGTTTGAGAACTTTCGCGAAGTGTGCATGAAGACATACAATTTAGATCCAGCACATTATTACACCATGCCAGGCCTAACATGGAATGCTATGCTAAAATACACTAATGTGAAATTAGAGCTGATAACCGACGTAGATATACTGCTATTCATAGAGAGAGGCATTCGAGGTGGTATAAGTCAATGTTCGAACAGATATAGTAAAGCCAATAACAAATATATGGATGATTTTAAGCCTGAGGAGAAAGAGAAATACTTGATGTATTATGATGTCAATAACCTTTATGGATGGGCCATGTCACAGCATTTACCAACCGGAGGATTCAAATGGGTTGATGTTTCCAATTTTGAAGTTTCCGAAATTCCTGATGATTCTCCAACTGGATACATATTCGAAGTCGACTTGGATTATCCTCAACATCTCCATGATAAGCATAAGGACTTACCGTTCTGCTCTGAGCATGCAGCACTCCCTGAAGCAAAATTAGAAACGCTTCTGACAACGTTACATCCAAAAACTAAATATGTTATACACTACCGAAATTTGAAGCAATGCTTATCACATGGACTCATCCTGAAAAAAGTGCGCCGGGTACTTCAATTCGACCAATCAGCTTGGCTTAAGCCATATATTGACTTAAATACCACCAAACGGATGCAGGCTACAAGCGACCATGAGAAGGACAGCTATAAGAACATGAATAATGCAGCTTTTGGTTAGACCATGGAAAATGTACGCAAGTATAGCGATATCAAGCTTTGCATGAAGTGGGAAAGTCGCTATGGTGCAAAAGCTCGGATTGCGGCACCCAACTTCCACAGTGCAACGATATTTGATGAGAATTTAGTTGCTGTGGAATTAAGGCGACTCAAAATATTATTCAATAAGCCGCTCTATATAGGAATGGCAGTTATGGAAATTTCGAAAATATGCCTCTACGATTTTCACTACAATTTTATGCAGCGTGTGTATGGAGATAAATGTAAAGTCATGTATACTGATACAGATTCTCTAATATATGAACTTGAAAAGAAAAATGCATATGAGTTCATGGCCGAAAATATATACAAATTTGATACAAGTGATTACCCAGAAGATAATGAATTCAATTTACCGCTCATGAATAAAAAGATTCCTGGGCTAATGAAGGATGAGCTGAATGGGAAAATCATGAGCGAATTTGTAGGCTTGCGCTCGAAAATGTACAGTCTGCGTATAAACGCTGGTAAAACTGTAAAAAAAGCGTAAAGGCTAATGTAGTCCAGAAGCATATCAACTTCGAAGACTACGTCGAATGCTTGAATAACGAGCGAATATTAACTGCCAATCAGAGCTCCATACGATCCCATAACCATAGCGTGTACACTGTCAGTCAAAAGAAGGTCGCATTGAGTCCTTGTGATAATAAGCGACATATTATGAGCGGAACGACGGTTACTCTACCATGGGGGCATTACTCCATTTCATCAGATCAACAAGTGGAAACCGCAGACAGTATCCAAGTCTAGTGTAAATAATAAATGTATTATAGTTTTAGTTTTATTTATTAAAGTAATTTGCATTATAACTACATGTATAAAGTATTATAATTATTTTAAATTGTTAAATGTTTCTTCAAGGTATTATAAAACATCTTTGTTATTAATCCAAGAATTGTGTTTTGATGAAAATCCGAGCCATTTAACATAAGCTTTATCTCCACTCTTCTTTATGATTTTCTCTATGAGATATGGGTTTGGGTGTTTAACTTTCAGCAGCTCCAATTCATAAAAGCCTCCTGTGATTGGATTTCCTTGATAATCTTTACAGCTGATATGTGATGGGGTTTGTGTTTTGAACTTTAATAATTTTAAAAATCTCAGCTGTCCAGTTCTGTGTATAGCCTTTCTCAAATATATGCTTGTATTTGCTGATGCGTACAAATTCTCCAACTTTATACTTTGCAGGAACAACAATCTTTATATGACTGTATACAGTTGCAAGCAGTTGTTTCTCATTGGAGGCGTTGATATCACGTGGTCTCATTTTTTTAGTTCGATGTATTTTGTATTGAATTCAGTGAGCAGTTTCTTTACCATACCAATCCACTGATAAGTTCCATTAAAGCTGAATTCCTTCCACATCATATCCTTTAGAGTTCGGTTAAATCTTTCCACTATTGATGCTTTGAGGAAAGGTACGTAGAGTAATGATTAATTGCATGCTTCAGCATTAGATTTTTAAAGAGGCTGTTGTACAATTCCTTTCCATCATCAGTCTGCAGGTTTTTAGGTATTCGTCCCTCGCTTAATATAGATTCCATGGCATCTCTTACTTCTGCACCAGTTTTTCTTTTAATTGGAATTGCCCATGCATATTTGGAGAAGGTATCAATTACTGTCAGCAGATAGCGGTAACCCTTGTTCACATACTTGTAGGGATCTATTTCAACCAAGTCAGCCTGCCACAAGTCATCTAGTCCTTTGATAATCACACGACGTCGTTTAAATTTTTTTCTCGCTGGTTTATGCAGCTCATTTACTACTTGTCTTTTACTCATCGCAGTTATAAATGAAACAGATTTCTCAAGAGTTTTTACTCATATACACCATCTTTTGGTGTCAAGTCTTTCTTATTTATTACTGAAGTAAACAGATAGTTTTCAATCTTCGCGATTTCATCATTGATATATAGCGTTAAATTTGTCACCTCTGTATTAATATTTTTTTTTATTTCTTCAACACTTATTTTAATTTTCTTGTCAACATAGTCTTTGGTAGTAGCATTATCATTTTCAAAGGGTTCACCAAGTCGTTTCTACACTTTGAGTTTAGATCGTAGTCTCCGTTTATCGTTAAATTAAATCCAATACCCCGCTCTCCTTGTTCACCAGCTGGACTCTGAGCTCCTCGTTTACCATCTGGTCCTTGAATTCCTTGTTTACCGGCTGGTTCCTGAGCTCCTGTTGGTCCACGTTCACCTGCTTTCCTAAGATATCCTCGCTTAGAGAAACGTCCAAACTTGTCAACGCTCATCTGTAGATTGTGAAGAAGTATGGTAATGGAGTAGTATTTAAACTATAATATCTGCTTCTTGCAACTCCTCCAGGATAGATACAATTTCATTGTTGTGACTGGTGTTTCCAGCCTGATTTGATGCCATTAGAAGGCGCAGTCTATCCACTAATTCATTTGGATCATCCCAGTAAATGTGATCAATGTTTTCTTTAGGCAGACGCATTAGTCCCATGCCTTTATGCTGTATAAGTTTACTGATTATAGCTTTATACTTAGCCGCTCTAGTATCTTTTATTTGTCCATCTTCAGCATGGTCACGTTTATATGCATTGGTATCTCTCAAAATAGATCCATAATTAGTTAAATCCTCTTTAGTATATAGACTTTTTACAGGATCTTTCATAAATAGCAGCTCACATAACCCCAAAGTTGTTTTATAGCTCTTCTCCTTGATAACAATATTTCCTACATCATCAACATCAAACGTGGAATTACCGATTCTCCACGCGTTGTTATCATAGTAAACTCCATAGGCTGGATCAATTTTAGGGCTATTATCAGTGAATAGCTTTAAATAGTTTGAAACTATGTATCCAGACGTATCGGGGCAGGTGACAGGAGACCTTCCTGTCAATGTTCTTGAATGTTTAGGTGTTGCGAATTCTTCTTCAGATGTTAAGGAATAAACTTCATAATTTATAGGTGTGCTACTAGCCTCCATTTTCACATATTTTCGTTTTGGAGGAGTAAAAGGTTCCACAATTTCGTCGTCTTCTTCTTCTTTTTCTTCTTTTGGTTCCAATTTGACTGGTGGCTCGTTTTTGACTCTGGTAACAAACTCTTTTAAGGGTTTGGTGATTGGCTTGAAAGTTTCTTCAAGTTGAGCTTCTGCTTCAATCCTTCCCGTCTTTAGAGCTTTAAATTTCCTTCGCACTGCATTCATTGTCTTGATGATTTCTTTTAATAGATTTTGATTCATTTTCGATATTAACTGAATAACGGCTTTTCAAGCAGTTCTGATAACAGGTAAACAGCTTTCCAAACAGCTCTGGTAACAGCTTAACAGCTTTTAAAACAGCTCTGATAACAGCTTAGCTTTCCAAATAGCTCTGATAACAGCTTGACAGCTTTTCAAACAGCTCTGATAACAGCTTAACAGCTTTCAAAACAGCTCTGATAACAGCTTAACAGCTTTCTGAAGAGCTCTGGTAACAGCTTAACAGCTTTTAAAACAGCTCTGATAACAGCCTAACAGCTTACCATATAGCTCTGATAACAGCATAACAGCTTTTCAAACAGGTCTGATAACATGTGAACAGCTTTAATTTACTCGGCAGTTATACAGGATTCGGTGTGTTTTCGACTGAGTTACAACTTCGACTTATGAATATTTCGCATGTTTCATCCTTTTATAGTACAATGAAGGTATCAAATCCTTTACGGTAGCGCCCCTTGTTTAATGAGGTATCCTTATAAATCATCAAGAAACCATATTCATCCTTCCAATACTCAGCACAGGCTCTTCGAAATTTATCAAACTTCATGTCTGTGTTCACATGATCATTATAGATATGTTTCAAATTCAAGACATCGTGCTTGAATAAGATGATTAAATTAGCATTGTCACGTATTAAGTGCTTTGGTATATGCGTATATGTTTGACAGAGATAGAAGCTGTCTATAAATAACTTCGTGGCGACCCATGCAAAAATAGGATCGCACATTATCTTGCTTTTCACATGCTACATCATCGAAAATAAACACTGAATGTGATTTGGCTTCCTCTGGATGTAGAACGTCGCAGTTGTTTGAGAATGTATAATACCCCAATCCTGATATGGGGGTCATCACTCGCTTCAAGTATTCATACTTTGGTTGATGCAAAGATTTTGAATATATGTAAATATTTTCATATCTCAGACCATTGGGATGTTCCAGCAAACTTATCATAACATTAGTTTTTCCACAATTCGATGGTCCAACAATGATGCTCCTTATACTATTAGGCAATAGGGGCCCATGCTTCTTTTTCACCTTCATAACAGCTACATCAGCATTTCGAACAGGAAAAGCTTGTTGTTGTTTAATGAACCGCATATTGAAGACTAACGGGATTCCTATAAGTTTACCTGTTTATATTACATTTCAACAGTATCATCGGAACCTTAGAAGATGCCGGATCACAAATCGAAACGCACCAGAAAATGTTTGCAAGAGGGCAAAGGACTATTAAATTCAATCATCAACAAATTACCTGTAGAATTACATCTACCGGGATACCAGTACTGTGGACCAGGAACAAAGTTACAAAAAAGATTGGCCAGAGGAGATCCGGGCATTAATCCATTGGACGCAGCCTGCAAAGAACACGATATAGCATACTCGCGACATAAAGATACAAGCGATCGACATATATCTGAAAAAGCTTGGCAGCGTGCAAAATCTACGGATGTAAGTTTGAGTGAACGTGCCAACGCCTGGCTTATAACAAACGCAATGAAGGCTAAAATTAAGCTAGGTAAGGGTCTTAAGGCTAAAAATAAACGCCAACCACATTCCGAGAAGCAGTACGAAATGCACGTAAGATTTTAAAAATCAAAAAACCAAAAGACTTGATGGAAGCTACAAAAATAGCTCTTAGTGCAGCTAAAAATATTGTGAAAAGAAGGAAGAAATCAATTAAAACTCCACGAGTGATACCTGTACCAAAGGTTGGTGGGGCACTTCCGTTCCTCATCCCGTTGTTTGCTGGGCTTTCAGCATTGGGAGCACTATCGGGAGGTGCAGCAGGCATAGCTAAAGCAGTAAATGATACCAGTGCGGCAAAGGCAAAATTGGAAACTATAGCGGTTGGTAAATATGGAAACGGGCTGTTCTTGAAGCCATACAGAAAAGGACTTGGACTCTATCTACAACCTCAACCAAAAAACTATTAAAGACGCTACCCAAACGACTGCTAAACGAGTTGGATCTTCACAAGTATACCACACACTTACCGCACTTCAGAGGAGTACTTTTGCGTGATAATCTACCTAAAAAGCCATGGAAGCGAGAAAGCGGTATTGTTAACTTGGACATCTCAACTGGAGCAGCTACTCACTGGGTAGCGTACTACAAGAAAGGTGATAACATCGAATACTTTGATAGCTTTGGTAATCTCCAACCACCACGGGAGCTCATAAACTACTTGGGTAGTAATATTACGTACAACTACAGTTCTTATCAGAACTATTATGCAGTAATTTGCGGTCACTTATGTTTAGAGTTTTTATATATTTGTTATAGCCATTAATTATTATCTATAAATAAATGTATCTATATTGAAATTGTGACAATTCATTATCAACCGCCATGTCATTAACACTTACTCTCACGGGAAATTCATCTCTACACACTGCTGAGTACTTTCCTCCGCTGGAGCTAGCAACGGATTATGTTTGTGGATTAATTGATTTTCACACATACAACTCTATACCAAATATTGATGTGAGCAATAATCTGGTTCATGTAGGGAATGAGGTTGTTGAGATACCTGTTGGATCCTATGAGATTGATGATATAGCAAAATATGTACAAGGATACTTGGATAAAGAAGGGAAAAGGATAAAGGTTGCGATAAAGGCTAACAATAATACATTGAAGAGTGAAGTTAAGGCAACTGAAGAAATACATTTTGAAAAACAGAGATCCATAGCTCCTCTGCTAGGATTCAGTAAAAGAAACTTATCTGCTAATATAGTGCATGCATCAGAGTTGCCAGTCAACATCATTAAAGTAAATACTATACGCATCGAATGTAATATTATATCAGGATCATTCTTCAACAACACACAAGTACACACTCTCCACGAGTTTTCCCCGAACGTTGGGCCTGGGTATAAAATAGTGGAGGTACCCAAAAATGTAATCTTTTAGCCTGTGAACGCCAAACGTATAAGTTCTCTAACATTGAAGCTCCTTGACCAACACGGTGACTTAATCAACTTCAGAGGAGAGACTATAACCATCAGGTTACATTTGAAGCCACAGCATGTTGATATACAATAATGATAAATACGAGTTCGGAGCAGACAAGATCTTAGTCAGCGGACAACCCTGAAGCGGTCAAGACCTACATTAACACCTGCAAATACAGCATATTTACAATCGATAGCCTTAACGCTGAAACAATGAATAAAGGAATACTAGATATTGCACCAGACGCTCGCTTTGATAACAGTGTTACTAAATTTGAACATCACTCCTATTCACCATTTCTAACCTCATTTAAAAACATCGATGAAATCCGTATCTCTGTACAACATCAGGACTTGAATCTTCTACCTAGCAGGAGTTTTCTTTACATTGAGGGGTCGCTCACAAAGCTGGATGGAGCCGTTTCAGCAACTGCAAAATTAGCTAACAACGCTCTACCATTTCTTTTTGAGGAAATACGCTATGAATTAAATGCAGTGGAAATCGATCGTACAAGAAATCTTGGGATTGCGACAACATTAAAAAACTACGTATCGCTAAATGCAAATGTAAGCAGGATACTACTCAACGGCAGCTGGTCACCAGATTCATCCGTTATACCAGCCAATGGACTGTTTAACTATTGTGTACCTCTGAAATATTTATTGGGATTCGTTGAAGATTACAAGAAAATTCTGATAAATTCCAAACATGAACTCATATTGATCCGGAGCAGGACAGACGATAATGCCATTATATCACCAACTGATGTGGTGAAAATTGAAGTTACCAAACTTCAATGGAGCATTCCGCATGTTACAGTATCCGATGATGAAAAGCTGCAACTATTTAAAATTATCGGCAGAGGTCGCCCGATACAAATACTATTCCGCAGCTGGGACATATATGAGTATCCAGTTCTACCGGAATCCACGCATCAAACCTGGTCAGTTAAGACTTCCACTCAACTGGAGAAACCTCGATTTATCATCTTAGCATTACAAACGGATCGAAGGAACGATAAAACCAAAGATGCAAGCAAGTTTGATCACTGTCAACTCACCGATGTTACAGTTCATTTGAACTCAGAATCATATCCCTATGATGATTTGAATTTGAAATGTGATTTGAATAGATACGCATTGCTGTATGAGATGAATATAAAGTTTACACAATCATACTATGGTCATCAATATCAGCCGTTTCTCACATGGGAGAAGTTCAAAACCGATGCTCCGATCGCTGTCATTGATTGCTCACATCAAAATGAAACAATAAAAACTGGACCTGTTGACATAAGGCTAGAATTCAAGACATCTGAAAATATACCGGCTAATACAACAGCATATTGCCTGCTTCTACACGATCGAATAGTGGAATACAATCCGCTGACAAGTGAAGTTAGAAAGTTAAATTAAGAAGATGGCTGTCATCGTAGACGGCCAAGGATTCAAAACAAATCTCAATGAATTCATCACTAAAGAACTGGCAATTTTAAACAATGAAAACCAGATGCAGCACTTTATATTTCAACCACCGTTCAGATACAAAGATTTGACTTCAGCAAAAAAGAGACAAGTAAAATGGCTTCAACACAATTTTCACGGATTCCGCTGGGATGATGGCTACATACCGTATCACAAGCTGTACACTATAGTTGAACCACTGCTTCGAAACAAAACCGTATATGTAAAGGGAGCTGAAAAAGTTCATTGGGTGCATAAGATAGTTGGAGAGGTTGAAATCATTATCAACGTCAAAGATGAATACAACTGTGGAAAACTAATAGAGATTAACACAAATGCGTCATCTTGCCAAGTTCATATTGGACAATGTGCTATAAGAAATACTTTTATAATAAGAAATTTAATTGGAAATAAAAACAAGTGTTTATAAAACTAATGACTTTTCAATACACACATACCCCAGAACCCTCACTGACATCGTCTAGAATCTGTTCATGGTGATGTCATGTTGTGAAATTCGAATAATGCTGATATCAACAACTTCCCTGCTAAGAAAACTTATTTAGGTGCAGCAAAACTATGATGACGTCATGCCGATATCTAAAGCTCTCCCGCTAATAAAAGAAAACAGCAAAATCAAGGCATGCTGGTAGTTCCGGCTAAGGCCGCTAGGGTACCTTACTCAATAGATGTCGCTAATATCTCGAAAACCAGACGATTTCTGATGAACATTTTGTGTCCCCCCTCCCACTCCACACCGCCAAGGATCCATTGAGCAAAAATAACTTGAATTATTAATACGCTAATATCTCGAAAACCAGAGCCCGTAGAGGATTTCTGATGAGAATTTCATTACCCCCCCCCCTATCTTTATTATCCCGCCCACATACCCACCATCTAGAATCCATTGACTTGAACAAAAATTTCCTACTATTAACTTTAATTATTAGTTCAAAACCAAAAGCCTACATTTAGGCGCTCAAGAAAAATCATGATAAATACCTTACATTTAGGTGCACCACATATCTATCTAAGACAACCGTAGTACGGGAGCATGCTGGTAGTACCGGCTAATGCCGCTAGGGTGCAGTCAAGACCAAATGACATATCCCAGTAGTACCGGTTAATCCCGCTAGGGCGCAGTCGAGACCCAAACCAATACAACCAAGGCACAAACCTACATTTGGTATGGACGCAAACCACATAGCGACGGTGGCGCCATCTGTGGCGAAATCCTGGAGGCTTAAAAAAGTGCGCCAGAACCGGCATAGCTTATCTACTAGTACGTAAAGCAAATAATGATAAACGGGTTATCATGTACATGGACGATATTTTAATCGCCACTCCAACGGTTGAAAAGGCCCTAGTAATTCTGGAAAAGATGCTTGTGGTACTAAGGCAAGCGAACCTCACACTTAACATTAAAAAGTGTACTTTTCTAAATAAAGAAATAAGTTTCTTAGGTCACGAAGTAAGGGAAGGTGGAGTTCGTCCAGGACAGAATAAAACACAAACTATCCAAGATTATCCACGCCCAACAAATGTAACCGAAGTTATACGATTCTTGGTATTATTAAGTGGTTATTTTTGACGATTCATATGTAATTACGCTCAAATTGTAACTCCATTGAATGAGCTTTTACATAAGAATACTACTTTTCAGCGGTCAGTTAAGCAACAGAATAGTTTTGACGAATTAAAAAAGAGAATGTCGGAGAAACCGATTTTAGCTATATATCGACCGGAAGCATCTCATGAGTTTCATACAGATGCTAGTTCTCGAGGACTAGCCGGAATTTTATTTCAAACATCTGAAGATGGCACTAAGCAACCCGTCTCTAATTTTAGTCGAGCAACCACCGCGTTGGAGCAAAAATACCATAGCTATGAGCTAGAACCTCTGAGAGTGGTGGAAAGTCTTGAGCGGTTTATATACTATCTGTTGGGAAAAAAATTTACAGTCATGCCTTATTGTGCATCTCTTAAAGCTACTCAAGCGAAGAAGGATCTTGTACCCCGAATTGCCAGGTGGTGGCTCAAAATCCAGCAGTACGATTTTGAGTTCGGATACAGGTCAGGAGCAAAAATGCCTCATGTGGATGCTCTAAGTCGCGTCGCCTATTGTCAAGAATCCGAAATGGAAGAATTCGGCAATGAAGTTTTAGTTATGTCGGTATCACAAGAAGATTGGGTGGTCAGTTTTCAACGACAGGATCCCGAATTATCGGAAATCATAGAAATATTCGGAGACAAAAAGAATAAGCAACATAAACACATGCCAAAAAATTATGATATACAGCACGAAACATTATTTTACAAAACCCCAGACGGATTAAGGTTTGTTGTGCCAAAAGGTATCCGTTGGAGCATAACAAGAACCTCTCATGACCATTTGGGCTATTTAGAATTAGAGCGTACTTTACAACATGTAAGAAAAACTATTGGTTTCCCAGAATGAAGGAGTTTGTCCGCAAATACATTGATAACTGCCTTGCGTGTGCATATAATAAAAGGGGAAGTGATGAAAATCACTTTCAGCTGAACACCTTCAGAATGGAGCCGATACCATTCCACACTATTCATGTTGATCATTTAGGCCCGTACCCAAAAAGTAGTTGGAGTAACGTTCATCTAATGGGAGTAATAGATCCATTCACGAAATTTGTCAGTATTCGACCGGTAAAAAGTACTAATACCAACTGCGTCATAAAAATGTTAGACGAGTTATCCCAATTCTTTGGGTCACCAAATAAAATAGTATCTGACAGAGGTACTGCTTTTTCTTCGAATGCATTCCAGCAGTACTGCAACGATAATCACATTATACAGTCATAAACGGCCGTTCAAACCCCTCGAGCTAATGGCCAAATAGAACGGTAGTTTCGTACAATTTCCGCAGTCATTTCCGCCACAACAACAAGAAGCGACGGACGCGATTGGGATATCCATATATCAGATATCCAATGGGGACTAAATTGTTTACCGCATAGTGTGACTGGGCAGTCACAACAAAAGCTGCTACTGGGATATGAACCGAAAAGAGTATTGCAAAATGAACTTACAGCTGTTTTACATAACGAAATCAGCGATAAGGAAAAGGAATGGGTGCCACTTTCAGAATTACGGTTAAAAGCTGCAGAAAGAATCGAGACCTGTCGAACAAGACAGGCGGAAAGAGAGAACTCAAAGCGAAGGAGTCCGCGAAAGTATGCAGAAGGTGAGCTAGTGTTAATAAAAAGCGAAACTGTGGCAACCGGGCAGCTTAGGAAACACATGCCGAAATATATCGGTCCTTATATTGCGGAAAAAATTCTGGGTAAAGACAGATATATTTTGAGGGATCCTCCGCGGATCCAATCCACGAATCGACCATTTCAATCAACTTACGCCGCAGATCGTATGAAATCATGGTGTAGTCTCCAGGAGCTAGAATTGAGTGAGAGCGGACTTGATCTGAGTGAAGAGGAGGTTGAAGTAAAAAATATCATATAGTCCCAGAAAATTACATTACTTTATTATATATCTTGTCATGAATTTCATTATTATTATTTGTTGTAAATTATTGCAGTGAAGGTTGTCGTTTTTTTAATTAAGAGAGGAACAAAGAGAAATATTTTTATTTTTATTTTTTTATTATTTATTTTATTTTGTTTTTCTACCATATTACATTGACAACGACTAAGACTGACGGACGCAAAATGTCGAATTCAGTTAAAAAAAAAAGAAACAATAGAGAAAAAGAAAGAGTTTTATTGTAAGCTCTAAGTATGCAGCCTAGCTTTAGTTGCAACATGTGGCAAGATCTGTGTTTGGTTGCTGCAGAATTGTACAACTTGCAATTACTAAGTAACTAACTTACTTTTTGGTAACGTAGAAGGGGTAACCCCCTAAACCTAAAGTTCAAGTATAAGGAACAGAAAAGGTGAATTGATCACCAGTTTGAATAGTGAAGTGACTGACCTCAAGCTTGAGGCGGGATCTTGGTGCTGGGCACGATAGCGGGTTCGTCAAGTAGTCATTCGGTCCATTATTGATTGTTACAATTTTAAAATCTAAACGTGTCATCGAGTCTTAAATTTGGTATTATTGAAACGTCAACAGAGCTGAGGTGATAGTAATCACACAGCCAAATAAAAAATGTGTATGGCGTGGGGGTATCGGAGTTACAGGATGATTAAGAAGATAGTTTTTGACAAAATACCCTGAATCTTAAAAAGTACTGGGCATACGGTCACAGCTTAAAGCTCATTGTATGTAGAACTTCATGACATTTCCAACGTACCTCTGCTTTCAGGAGTTATGGGGGTTTAAACTAAAAATTTCGAATTTTGTTCCGTTTTTTTTTTATAATTTGACATCTTTTTTTTTTGCAGAACGGTCATTAACAAAATGTTTTTTTATAAAAACTTTAAACTGTAGACTCTTCCCTTTAATTTGGCTCATTACACTCTATGTGCTATCGGTACCCGTTAAGGAGATAATTTCTCACAACCACTGAAATTAGCCGATATATTTTTTAAAATGAAGTGTTTTCAGTCAACAAGAGAACAAATTATCTTTGAGTATAAGCTTAATAATAGGTTTGCGAATAGATTAAGAGCGAAAAACTCTTTAACCGCTACAGGTAGCACCTAAGGTGTAATAGGTCAAACTAAAGAGGGGAAATTTATAAAAAAAGTGTTAACTACCGATTTTCAAAACATAAAAGATGTCAAATTAAAACAAAAAGTAAGAAAATCCCAAATTTTTAGTTTGGAACTCCACAACTCCTGAGAGGAGAGAGGTAGATACGGGACTGGTTGAGCAGTCTTTGGAAAGACCAAGTAATTCTGCATACAATGAGCTCTTAACTGTGTTTTGTGAAAACCTAGCTTTTTTCTTAATCACCCTGCAACTCTGCAACGGTTATATCCCCCCCCCCCCTCTCATACAATTTTTTGTTTGGCTAGGTGAATACTATCACCTCCTGCCTTATTGACCACCATGGAGGAAACACCCAGTATTTAAAAGGGATAGAATTGATCATACCAGGAAATATAATGGGATTGTTTATCTCCAGGATATATTTAATCGCACAATGTATTCCTCAGATCGTATAATTTTTTTCTTTAGAAAATAAGGTGAGATGGCAAAGGCTAAAAAGAGAATCTCTAACGGAGGAAGGTTAACAATTATAAGGCAACCAGAATGCTTTACTTTTAGCAGATGACGACGACAACCCCGATGATATCCCATGTATGGAGGTTGGCTAGCTATTTCCAGAGTTAAATTTGATAGAATTAGATAACAATGATGATTGAACTAGTATTATTCTGCATTAAAAAAAGGTTTCTAAGAATGAAAATCTTTTCAATAAATTGTGGAGTCTACAAAAAGTGTTACTCTATCCGTCTTGTGACTGCTATTCGCATGACCTTGAAAATAAAAATCTTGTTGATGTGGAATTAAAAATAAAACTCAATTTTTAATATTCATTTACTTTTAATTTTTCTTCAAGTAACGTTTTGTGTTCACGTGTTCCGTGTATCGCCGATGAATGAACATGTGTCTTTCCAAGCTTCGTGTGCATACATAAGACTTTAAGGAAATCAAAAATCAAGCAATATGCGTCTGAATCGACATCCGTTTTGGTAATAATACGAGGGCGATGAATTCGTTGTTTATGGATAAATAAAATTTCTGGAATATCGAAATGTGTAATCGCATATAGAACGGCAAAGCATTTGTTTTCTTTGAGGAGGACAACGACGACATTTTTTTATCAAACTCTAACAAATTAGAGATACTACACACGGCAGATGAGATATATAGATGTTATCTTTAAAGAAGAGCAGAATTTGAAGTAATATTGCTTAATTTTGCCCCAGAAATAAGTTCTAGGTCCATATTAGCTTTGATTATTAAGACACACATCAGCTAAGCTTGTGGATAGCCTCAACTGAACATCATTAGCATAAAGTTTAAGGGAACACTGCCTTGGAAGTTTTTCTAGATCAATTAGAGGTAAACAGTAGAGAACCCAAAATGGATCCCTACGGTACTCCTAGGTATAAAATTCGATGCTGGGAACAATTTCATTCCGTTTACAGTAGCCTGTTGCCTGCCCAATAAATATGAATGCATAGACTTTATCGTAGAGCTTAAAACTTCTATTCAGTTTTAAGTTGATTGCACAATGACTATATTAAGATTTATCGAATCAGAAGGTCTACTGAAATCAAGCAGGCATAGAATTGTTAGCAGGTTTTCCTCTATATTATTTCTGATGTCTTCAACTAAATTGAGTATAAGGCTGAGTCTGTACTATGCCTGGCATGAAATCCGGATTAGGCAGAGCTTAAGAGTCCATACATTTCAATATAACCTATAAGGTGGTAGAGCAGAAGCCTTTCAAGGACTTTTGATAAAATGGACAAGATATTAATAGTATGTTTTTTACAGGTATGATCTTTGCTAATTCTATAACATTAGGAAACATCCTGTTGTACTAGCTGTACTGAAAATGTGAGTAATTGGCCTGATTATAAAGGGAAGAAATCATTTGAGAAAACTAAGATTAATATTGTCCAGACCCATACCATTAGATTTAATTGATTTTAGAGCCCATAATAACCAATTGAGTATAATGTAGGAACGACATTATTATATATATTACCTGCGGAACTGCAGAAATAGTCGTTTATTACATCCAGGTTCAAGTGAATATTGAGTCTGTCAATGTTGGTTATATTTTTTGCTTTAACATTTCTCTATAGATCACGAGAGGGCAGTGATAGGTCGAGCGTTTTCCGAAATAGCTAGATTTTCCCTTCTAATTATAACAATGCATTTATATCTCAAGCAAGTATAGCTTTTCTGGAACAGCGCACCTCTGAATCTACTCCAGCACTTACATGCATAATCGCGTTCAACTATTACCAGCTCTAGATTTCCCTAGTAAGTCAAGGTGTGTTAGAATACTACAAGATTTAAGAGGCACACACGTTTCGAAAAGGCAACATAAGCTGTTATTGAAGTAAGCAACCTGGTCGTTTTCTTAACTTGCAGTCCCAGCAATTTCGCTAGCCGCAAGGTACAATTCCTGTAGGTTAACTGACTTAAATTCGCAAATGATGTTACTAAAACGTGCTGAAGATAGTGTCGGTCAGTAAAGGATGCTACTCTGATTCCCGGTACGTGAAATTAGCTATGATTAGCCATAATGGCTAAACTATTAGTTATACAAATATCCAACAAGGAGATCCCACCTAGAACTGTTACCTTTATTTAAAATATTAATATTTAAATGCCTACATATTATGTTAGAAGAATAGGCGCTGCTAATTTGTGAAAGAATATTATAAAATTGTGATACGCGGTGGCTCATTTACGCAGCCCAGGAATATTTTATTTGACCCAATGGAAGCCTCTACAAAAACGTACTCAACTCTAGATAATGTTGGATTGATGAAAAATTCTTGATCTCACAGGCATGAGTTGTTTCCATTTGTAAAGAAAATGTTATTTCTGAGAAAGTAACGCGATTAGCGAAATTGATAAATCTTTTGACCTGGGAAATAAGAAAGCTTAATGAGCCATTTATCGAAGGAACTGAAAAATAGAAGGAAACTTTCCGTTTCGGAATTGGAGTAGTGGAAATTTATATGCGGTATATATATACAAAGAAGCGAATGGGTATATCTAGTATTTTCTTCACGGACTTAAGGAGAAAACATAACAGGCTAACAGGTCGGATCGATTTGAACAGGGAGGTAGACATTTTCCAGCTTTGGGTATAAATCCATTCTGATGTCTGTCCAGTATTCGAGAATGTAACTAAAGAGCATAACTAAATCGAAAGATTTTTATTAGTAGCGCACTTCTTGAATGCTTTGCTGTAGTATAGCTGGAAGATGCCATCACCTCCAACAGATTTAAAGAGTTTGAATGTACCAACGGTCCATATTATCTTATGGGCTTTTGCTCCTCTTAAAGATCATATTAATTTGGTCCGTGGATTATATTCCTTGATAGAAATAGTAGAGGAATCAGGAAGATAAATTTCTAGCAAGGTCCTGAGCGTTTCATCACAATTCATGATATGAATTCCATTTTCATTAAAGTAAAACTATATCATATGAGTGTGTTTGTTCGTGTGCTTCGCCGGCCTTTTCGCGGAGCAGGCTGGATACGCTTGTATTTTCCCTGTTATCTGCATGCGAAAAACTTAGGTTACCTTGACCTTACGCGCTTCATTAAGACGGCAGAATCGTTTGTGTGAGAGCGGTTTTAGCAGGTTAGCATAAAGTACTACCTTGGCGTTGGCCTCACCCGCTTCTTGCCTTCGAAAAAAAAATATCATTTGAGTTATGCATAGAGAGCACATATTGGAAACTGGTAGCCGTGGGCAAGTCCTCTAAGCTCTCTTTTAGATCTTTTTAATTCCTGGTTGTATTCTGTGCGAGAAATGTTGTATTCTCCCCTGCTGCCAGAGAATTTATTCCATTTGAATAGTATTTTGACCACCGTTTTTTTTTCTTGTTTATTTTCCTGTCACACCATGATATATGTCGATTGCAAGTCTTGTACCTTATAGAAGCACTGTGTTCTAACTGCATTGTAGCTGAATCTATCTCATTAGCTGTGCCTTTGACATTCTTAAGGGAATTAACGTTGAGTAGTCTCCGTAAAGATCCCAGTTAGTTAGATGTGACCTCTATTGGATTTTGTGTATGTTTGTATTTATGACACGCACTAAGAAATAATTAAGCCTAGAAAATAGGATCTAATAATATTCATACAGGTTACCTAGCTCATTAGCTTGACTTACTAATTCTAAATTGTTGCATAGTCAGCCTTGCTCTGTAATTCGATAGTACTAAAATAAATAACTGTTCTACTATGGGTTATAATACATACTCAAACTGCATTAAAAACCATAATGCTTCTATGTTAGTGACGTGCTTTTAGTAGGTTAGCGTCTGCCTCCATCTTTGGAATCTGCCGTTGCTCTTTCTGGGAAATTAACATTGAATCAAATAAAATGCGAGTTTTTTTTTTATTTTTTTATTTCTTACTTAGTTTTGTGTGAGTCCAAGATAGACTAATTACCATAACTTTTATCCCAGATTTTAATAAATTTCATTTTTCTATTGCTGTTTTTTTTCACTATTCTAATATAATTCCAATATCAAATAAGGCCATGGCTATAGATACAACATTACTTTTCCGACCTAATAATTTTTTTGATTTTTTATTTCACTATAGCTACTAATGGCAAACATCTTTGCGAGATGGTTAATTTTGGCTAGTACTGCACAACATGTCGAATCGTAGTCTCAGTTGGATATTCGTCTCAATCCTGTGGGTTATTTATTGTTACTGTCGAGTTTTTAGACTTTTACAATTTAACATCGATAGACAACGTAAGATGGCTACAAGTTCATTGTTTGCTTCGATATATAGGACCATTTGGTCTTCTATTTCTACAGTTACTATTGTTATTCTAATTACCAATTCTATAGAGACGTATAGTGAAATGGGGCTTAATGAAAAATTTCTAAGAATATAATTACCATATTGAATGAAAATTTTAAAATTTTCGAAAAATTCGAATGTAATACAAATTAAACATCTTATTTTTATAATGTTAAGGCTGAGTTTCATTTTTTTAAAGTGTTATGGTATTTTCGCTTAGAGATAAGTTATGGGATGAAGTTTATTGCTTTATTATACATAAAATTAACTGTGTCTTTTACAATAACTCTAATTATTTTTGGACTCATAATCGGAATGGCTCAACTTGAACAACTTTCCAGAAATTTGAAAGGACTAAAAACGAGTGATTTTTTTAATGATGAACTTCAAAATCAATTTTATCTTGAAGAATATGATAAAAAAATTCTTGCAATTTCAGTAATTCACGAAAGTGTTTGTCAGTTAGTATTGGATTTTATAAGCATTTTCAAAATACTATTACTTACCTTTCCTATCGGTTCTATTTCCGTGGCAATATTATTATTTTTCTTTACCTATTTTCATTCCATCACATTTCGGGAAATCGCTTTTGCTGTTGTAGAAATTATTGAAATGACTTTTTTAATCTTGATGGCAGAACTGGTCACCAGAGAGGCTTTGTACTGCGCTAAAATACAGGGAAATTTTTATTGCTCATCATGCTGACCAAATGAACGTAAGTCACATGAAGAATTCATTTGCATCAGTAAAATTATGTATAAATAAATTGGAGATAGACAAAATCAATTTACGTTTTGCTTTATGGAGATTCAGGATAAATATTTTTGGACATTTCGAAATGGATAACAACTTAAATATGACAATTCTGAGTGCTGCATTAACTTACATCGTTTTATTATTTCAATTCGCTGCAGAGAAATGCGGAGTTAAAACTAATCAACAATTCTTTGTAATTTTTCTTTCAATTATGCAATGATATTGAAAACATGAGAAAATTAATAAAGTTTTGATACTAAATAAAGTACAAAGAAAATCATCTCTCAAGATTTGTTAATTTTATGCTTATAAGTATTTTCTATGAAAAATACCTGATTTTATTTATCATATACACAAGAGTGTTCTTGATGGTGACTTGGTGCTGTCACACCTATCTGTGAACGAGTTGATCTCTTCAGTGCAGACTGTCGCTATGATAAACTACACGAATGTTATTTGCGAAAGATACGGCAGTCTTGTACAAATCGACCCTATATGGCCTTAACAACTGTAAGAAAAGCAGCTTCTACGTTAATGCTGCTCCGGTATCAGCTTCTCCAACGTCAGGTTTTCCAGTTCGTTTATGTCGATTCTGAAATATTGTAGAATCTGAAAACAAATTTGGCTGTCCCAACTGGACAGACTGGACGGCTCAGCTAGTATCACCTGAATTGACTAAAGGCGTCTGTTTCTCAATCAAGGAGATGGATGAGTTCAACTTTGGAATGATTTCGTCTGTCCCAACGACAGCCCGACTGGATGGTTAATTTCAGCAGAATTAAATAAAGGCTGATGTTCCCCAATCTTGAAACCGCACCGTGTAGAGGTCTAGCTAACGTCAACCAATCTTCCGATCGGTACTGCTGAAATGGGCCTGAAAATGAATTTAACATAATAATTCTTTTCTTAAATACTTTGATTGATTGTTTGTTTTGGCTGTCTTGAAAAACAAAATGCTTTATTGATAATTTTTTCGGTACACGAGTCCACACCAGACTGTCAATAATTTTTGTTTTTCAATTTTAATTTTACCAGGTTTGCAAGTAGTTTGGTCAAGAGTTCGGAAAGGCACGACGCGGCAAAGACACGTCGCCACAGCTGCACAATTTCCTAGTGCAGGAGAAGCGGATGTAGTTATCTCTATAAATTTAAATTTGGTGACATGTAGATTTTCGCAAGTCGCTGGCGAGCCCAAGTATTGAGACTCAAAATATTTCTAGCTTAGCATTTTTGTGTAGCCGGGGTCTTCTATGCGTATCCCCAAAGTAGGTTTTAATAGCCTCACCTGAAAAAATATAGGGAAACCTAAAATCCTACATTAATATAACTCCTATAGAGTAAGTAACAGACTTAAGATTTTCGTTAAAAAATTATATTTCATTGGGTATTATATGATAAAATTAGTTTAGAAACATTTGGGTTGAAGGGTCGAAATTTGTACAGGTAACATTTTCAGATATATTTTTATAGTAATTATAGAATTAGTAATCACATCTTCTGTCCTCTCGAATGTCTTTATTATGTGGAGTTCCTCAAGGATCAGTTGTAGGAGCTATCCTCTTTAGTCCTCTATATTAACGATTTGTTGTGCATTATATCCAGTTGTACTTGTATGCAAAAGACTTTGCAGGTGTACTTACGTAGACCCAGTGTATTGATAAAGGATTTATCTTCAGAAAAAATGATCTTCCAGACATTTTTAGGTGGCCAATTGAAAATCGTCTGCTTTTTAAGGTCCAATATATCGCAGTGCATAGCCCTGTCTAATCTATCCTACTTAGGATCCTCCCACAATTATGCTTAATAGTGAAACTTTATGTAAACTACAGAGGGTGTCCCGTATCTAGTCTTGCATCCGAAGACTATGGATAGGTCATGCTGACAAGCAAAAAAATTTAATGGATTTTGAATGGGGCGTTCTAACGTTTTTCCGATATAACGGAACTTAAAAATATTTTGGTATGTTTCTTAGCACCCTATACCACCCTATACCCATACCTGTGGTTATGATTTAATTTTTTTTAGATAGATAGTACGTGGACCTTTCCAATAATTTAATACATTTTTCACTTCCTTTAATCCGTTATGAAATAATAGAATAAATTCGGGGATTCGTTCTCACAAAGAAAGCTATTTCTGAGTTGCTTGGGTGAAAAATATGGTCCATGGAATCGTAACAAACAACAAAAGCATCCCCCAAACTTGGTACCGAACCCGTGATTCTTAAACGAAACATCTAGAGCTTTCCATTACACCACACTCGTTCTCAGTTATTTTCCAATTATCGAACTAACTTTTCAATTTTTTAAGTTTTATCTTAATCTAATGCCATCAATATCTCAACGTTTCTAGCTCCGAAAATTAATGAGTTCAAAGTTCAAAATTTAATTATGAAAAAGTAAAGAGTTCAAAATCAACTCAGCGCAAGGCACAGGATGATCAATATTTTTTATTTAAGAACACTTTTATTCCTGAGAACTATCTGCACAAAGATTTCAAATTGTGACTACAGTGATTTCTGAATTATTATTGAAAGATTTCGACTGACACTAAATTTGTTGTCTGGGAGCGACGTGGATTCTATGAAATTATCACAAGAACAAGTTGCGAACGCCCTTTTAAATCCACAAGTTTTTATTTCGTCAATTAACTTTAAAAAAAACATCAATAAACAAAAAAACTTAACGACCGCGGTTTCGGTCGTTAAGTTTTTTTGTTTATTGATGTTTTTTTAAAGTTAATTGACGAAATAAAAACTTGTGGATTTAAAAGGGCGTTTGCAACTTGTTCTTGTGATAATAGATTTCGACTATTTTATGGAACGTCTGACATGATCCGATTCCGAAACTATAATCATCATTGCTCAGAAATTCTAGAATTCTTTTAGTTATTGTAGTTAGTTATTGTAGCGGAAAGTTTAAAGCTCTCGATTTTACCAAATTTATGGGTAAATTATTTATGGTTGGTTGATCTTATGATAACTGCATTGGGTGAACATGTTCTTTACCTTTTTTTTTCTCTTCTTTTCATACGTTAAAAGTTTCTGGCAACCTTCAATGTTGGTAGCTTTTGACGCTTTTTCCATTCAAACCTCGATTCTCGAAGACATTTCGATGATCGGATCAGACGTGTTAGCTGTCATCAGAAAGTTGTAAAGAACGTGCGGTAAGTGTGCAAACTATGTATTTAGTTTTATATATATTTTTTTTGTCTCGAAAGCTCGTCTGGAATATTTACGTGCTCTTAAATATTCTTGCATATTATATATTTTTCAGTCATGTATTGTTATTTGTTGTGCTTCTTGGTTATAGTATAGTGTTGACTTGTTTTATCCTGTGGTAACAGGAAATCTGTTTTACATTTTTTTTTATCTACATTAAGTTCCTAATCTGTAATTGTTTCTTTTGGGATCAACAAACATGTAAATTAAAATTTCTAGTTCTACTGAGATACAAAGGAAAAGCTTTACTTTAATAATGTTATTGCATCCATTGTGACAATAGTCAATTGAGGACGTTTTTTTCTTATATACTAGCGGTTTGGGAATGCGAAAACATATATGGATGGGTAATAATTCAAATTTCAGATAAGTATAATGAAGTTTGACATTCCTTAAACACGATATATTGCGTTTCGTATTTTCTTCCAGGTGTCCACGACTGGCATATATGTGTATGGACGGATCCGAGACAGAACAATTACGGCCTAACAAAATTAAAATTTCCTAATTTTAACTCGTTATTTTTTTTTATTTAACTACTATTTTTATCAAAAGATACTTCGTCAACTTTTCATATTGGATGAACCCCAAAAACTTTACCTTAAAAAAACACAAAACCTATCGCACTTTGTACCTTAAATGTAACCATTTCTTCGCTTTTTACATGTTTTTTAAGCATATCCAGCGAAAAAGTTTAATATTTGCCAGAAAGAGCAAGTAAGTAATCATCGCTAAATATGTTCAAGAAAAAGTGCAGAAAACACAGAATTTCAATGCCTAATGTATTTTCAACTTATGAGGTAGTGACATTAGTACTTTCCCAATGTATAGTTTGGCAGTGCTACACGAAATGCAAAAAAAAAACACAAATTAGAACTGGTCGTACCATCGCTGTTCATAAGCTGAAGGAAAAAGTTATTCGGACTAAACAAGCCAAATCTAAGTACCCTTGTGCCCATTCTCGCTGAACAATCTTCTCTCAAGGGGTCCACCTACATGATATTGACAACCCGACAATCCTGTATGCAAAGAAAGTGGAAAATAGATATAAGTGGTGACTCACTTAAATAGGAAGGGAGGTTTGGCTCCCATAGTCTAAATTTCGTTATGAAATAGGATAAGATTCATTTGTATTCATACTCCATCTACATGGATTTAACCTGTGCTGATTCTACCTAAAATAGACTTAATAATCTCGCCAATGACGAATGGATATCTCTCCAAACTCTTGATCACCATATCGTAGGCATAGCCTTCACAGCCCTATACAGATTATACAGCAATTTGTATACGACTATTATACACAATAGTGCAGAATGCACATTTCTCTGACAGAGCAAATAGATCATCATCTTCAGACCGAATAATTCACAAATTGAGCATTTCCCCTTCTCCCCACCCAACACATCCATTACTTCAACGAGATATTTTTAGATGGCCTCTGTTCGGACATTATTAAATGAAAATAGATAGTATGAACTGCTTATAGTGAACTCCATATTTTATGGCTCTTACTACCTCATAAAACAAGTCTTCAGGAATCGTCCTCTGCGGTAGTCGTGCTGTGATTTGAATATTTGTGAATTTCTAGAGTCAGCCTTCATATGTATACGTACATCCAGCATGCACTCTGACATACACGTGATTAACCTATTTAATCTAATATTCAAAGCTAGTGACTCCATCTACCGCTAATTGAAATAAACCTTAACCCTTGGAGCATAGATTAATGGTGCTTCTAAAAAATTCTCACAGACCATGCAATTTGTGAAGCATGATGGGCCTTACGCGTCATGGGCAGAGATTTCCCCAAGTAATATTGCTAAGGTTGATTAATTCGACACTCCATCACAGAAGGCAGTACTTTTTGCACTAGGTATTTCAGTATGGAAATGAATCTTTGTAAGCACAATTCAATAGCTTTTAAAAGTGACCCATCCGATCCTAGAGTCCTCTATCGATTCGAATTTTATGTCAATTATATTTCAGACATCTTTTCTATTTTCGGGGTATTCAGGACCCTTTTATAAGCCTTGCGTGTGTTTACTTGAAGTTAAAAGTTAAGTAGTAGCCATTTATGGTCTATGAAGGATTTCAAATCGTATACTATTCTATTGTCAACAGTCAGATTTTAGCATCGTTGGTGTTTTTAGAATAAAAAAAAACTTTTAGATGTTTTATGTTTTCTTAAATGGGAAGATAGGTCGAAGAGTAAGGTGTGTTAAGGTTAGTCTGATTGAAAAAAATATGACAAGTCAGGTAAGCGACTACGATAAGTTTCTACCGATTAAAGTGAAAGGGTATGATACAGAAAACTCTTCATTGTTGCGGACTGGGTTTTGTAATCTACTGAAGGTTCAATGATCTTCCAAAGTTTGTGGAGAATGGTGAAGCTGCTCCTGCACTGTGGCATAGATAACAATAACAAAATTGCCATTCATATTTTTTCCTAGCTACAAACAATAAACTCATCTTACCTTAACTTCTCTGTTAGAAAGCAGGTTTTGCTTGTCATCTGACCTTAAGTTACTCCATCTTGTGCACATAAATTTATTCCTGCTGGATGCTTCCTCCTCTCAACCAACCAAACCTTATAAAATTTATATTATGCAACCGTGAAAAGAAAAAAATATGCTTCCAGCTTTTAAATTTGCATTGCTTAACTCCGCAGTAATGACTTTGAATTTTTTTTATCTTGATCGAACTGTGAAAATTACATCTCTTAGGGAACTGTTTCCTACGCTGAAATTTCAAATACTTTATTGCTGTATAAACATAAGTTATGGACAATCTTTGATATAGTGGAACTTGAAAGTATGTAGAAACTCTGAGAAAGTTGTCAGAAAAAATAATTAATTACGCCTTTTAACAACTAAAAAATTAAAAGCACTTATTCAAAAGTGTAATAAAAGTATTCATACGGGACACTTTCCACAGGATAAAACTAATGGGAGCTGAAGATATTCCTTTGAATTATTTGCAAAGAAGTCAAGAAAGAAGGAAGTAAAAAAGAAAGAAATAAGAAATCAAATTCGCTCGCAATTTAATAATGGTTGGAAAGGATTTAATGGTCTCCGTTTACATTTTATGACTTTGCAAATGAATTTTCATAATATTTTAAAATGCATTTCATTTTCACAGCATCACTTAGATGGTTGTTACTTATTTGCAACCCTTTTGTTATATCTCTTTCTTTGTGTACTTGCTGTGCTGAAAAAGTAGTGAATAGCTTTGCGAAGATAAATTTTTTTTTTTTAAATTATGAGCATCCCTTCTACAGTTTTAAGCTGGGTATAGAGTAATGAATAATTTCTGTAGCCATCATTTAAAAGGCATATCACAGTTTCTAAGAAATCTTCAGGAATTGAATTAATGCATTTTCAGTAGAGAAGGATTTGTGAATACATTGAAATAGCAGGCGTTATAAAATTGAATAAATTAATTAATTATGTACCTACATTTAAGCAAATATAAAATATATTAACCGTCAAGCACTTACCTCAAACGAAAATATAATTAAACAAGAATTACGTTTCCCGCCTCTCAGTTGTTGCCAAACTTTGAAACAAAATATTCTAGCCGGCTAGAATTTTAAAATTTTTAAAATTTTTACTGTGCTTGATAGTATGCCTAGCGTCCTTCACCGTACATATCCCTAGATGTATCTAGAGCACTATGTATAGTGGGGACTGTTGGTTGGCGAAGTGTTGTGCAATTAGATGGTGCACTACTTTCCATCATTGCATGGCGGTAGTTTATCCACCGTCGTTTCTCAGTATCTTACTGATCCGTTTCACCACTACCGGTTATGGATGTTAGCTATTTATATTTTAGTTTTATATTTGTTAATCCTTGGGACTTGCTATGCTCGAACAAGGCTCTGTTGCTCCTTGATATTTATCAAATGTAGTTCAATGTCCGGCCGCAGAGATAGAATTTTTTATATATAAAATCTTTAAAATCCCTAAACAACCTTAAAATTTTCAAAAGTTCAAATATTTCAAAAACTTTGGATGTTGTGTGTTTCTTGTTTATTCTGTTGTTTGTCTCATCTGTTGTTTGTCTCAAGGCATGGTGTTTTTTATACTAAGTTGTTATTGTTATTTCACAAGACTGTTCTGATTTCAGTGTTTGTTGGTGTTTTGTGAATCGGTAAGTGATGTGCATTATCCTCTGTTATGGATGATTGGGAGCAAGACTGTGTGCTCGTCTAGTGTTGACGTGTTCTTGTATTTAGTGGGTGAGTATGTATGTTACGTAGGTCGCTTGTTAAGAAATAGATATATTTTATAAGATCAATCCTTGTGTTTTAATTACATAAATAAATTATAGTTATTTGCTTGTTTTTCCTCTCTCTTCTTATTCATATTATATTCAGTGTGCATTCAGTTATGCTAAATTGTTTTGGAAATTTGTCATTCTTATTGTTTTCATTGTTTTATGATCTTGCATTTAAAATTTTTTTTTTACTTTTTTGTGTGTTAAGTTCATCTTCATTACGTCCCGATAAATGTAACGATGATGGCACTGAACATGAGTGAGCTTTTGGCATATTTGACGTATATGCCTCCGCCGATTTTAACCCTATTCTTGTAATATGCTATGTTGCATTTTTGCCGTGTAGCCTTCTTAATTGGCATTACCGAAACGTTTTCTGCTCTAGCCACAGAGCGTCATCAGCGGTTTTAGATATTTAATGAGTGCGTCATTTCTCTCTAGTTTGTGTTAAGTACACGAACTTCTATATATGTGCGTTGAATATTTATTATTCTTTACATATATATATATCTATATATTATACTAACTTTCTTTCAGCTTTTGGGTTTAATTACTGCTGAACACTAAATAAGTAGAGACGATATGTATATGCAAATTTAGTTTCTCATATTCACCAGGTTTAGGGTCTATATATTAACTTTTCATTAATTTCACTATTTTGTTTTTCTCACCACTAGGTTACTCCTGTTTGGAGCCCAAAAATTCAAAAAGTTCAAAAGGTTCAAACCTCCATTAAAATCTCAACATCTTAAAAACTTTTTTAAATATTAAATTTTTTTTAAAAAAATTTTAATACATGTCTAAGCGTGTGGTTAGTACCCTTTTTCTACTAACTATATTTATCGCTTTCATTCAGATTTTCTAAAAAATCTTTCAGAGAATCCCTAAGAGCTCTCCAGAAATTCCAACAAACCCTTCGAAGATCTTCAATAAATCTCATCATAACTTATAAGTTGAACGCCTTACCCAAATCCTGCTTCATTATGCTGTATGGGGGTTCTTTATTTTATGTGTGCACCTTCCTTTTTTGGTTCGCTGAAGCTGATTGCGTTTTGCCTCCATGATTTATATAGTTATGGGTAAAAGATCCCACGGTATAGAGATACAAGGCATTCTCATTATGAACCACTTTCCTCCATTTTGTGTCCGATTGTATAGGAAAGTATGGTACAGAGAACACAATATTCTCACTCATTTCTCTGTCTTTTCAATAGAAATGTATATACGGTCTAAGGTGAAACACGTCACAACTCTAGTGTTAAATTTTTTTTTTATTATTAAAGAGAATGTCATGTATTCCTTACGCCTTGATGTGAATCCATTCTAAATTTTTTATTTTTTATTCTTCAAGCTGTTGACAGATTTGTGTTGTGTCCTGCTTAAGATCACTTCGTGTGCTTGTCTCGCTGTTTTATTTTTTCTTATCTACTTTCATTCCATTTTATTACTTCTTACAGTTCGTTGAGTGTTTACTGGGATTCTTAAAATAAATTAAGCTACTGCAACTTTCTGTTGTTGGCTGCCGAGTTCTAATTCAGATGGTCCTTTAAATAAATGTACTTGCTTTTATTATTGCATGCATTGCTTAAAATCTTTATAAACTTTCCAAAATTCACAAATTTCTAAAAACCCCAAAAAAACTTAAAAAATGTTTAAAAAATTTCTTAAAAAATTTCAAAAATTCACAATTTCAAAACTTTAATTTACTTGCTTTTACTATTGGATGCAATCTTTTTTGTATATTTCTTTATTTCAGGTAATTGTGTGTTAATTCTTCCTATGCGCTGTAGATCCTGTGGATTTGCTAAATTGATCTATTTACACATCACATACGTTTGATGATTGCTGCATGTCTACCATGCTGAGCTTGCGGAATATTTATATCTAGGTTTATTTTTATTATTTGATTAAATTCCTTTAATAAAAATTCGTATTAACTTATAAACCACTTTCGATTACAGCTTCCATACATTGTGGATAAGTTCTATAATTGTACGTTATTTGGTTTATTTTATAGTCGTCGTGGTTTGCGTGTTCTAAATTGTCTCTAGTTATCTTAATATTAAATCTAACAGTCTTACCTTAGATGTTCTGTAGTTTCTTGCTGTTAGTTTATTTTTGTTTTTTGGTGGGTGCTTTCTTGCTTTAAGTAGTGGTACTGCCTCTCTTAGTCAGTTGTGTGGTCCATTTTCTGTGTTGGCCGGCTGATTATGTGTTCAAATCCCTTATAGTTGATAGTTCTATGCATGCATGTACTTTTCAATCTATCAAATTCATATGTGTGTATCCTTACATATATTTTTTATATATTTAAAAAAAAATTAAAAAATTATCTTAAAACTTTACCTTTTTTTTGTTGTTGTCTTGAGATGCCAGTTCTCTTGTGACTGCATTTGTTATATTTTCTTTTTTTATTTTTAAATAATATGTGTAATTGATTTTAATTTATTTAGGATAATAATAATAATAATAAATATATATTTCGGTATTGCGGACACAAGATTGTATAATCTTTTACAGTACAATTACATAGATGGAGCTAGATAGTATTCTAGGTTAACATTAAAAAATATATCTTAAATAAATCCAAAACCAAAAAAAGAGAAAATAAATAATTAAGATGATAAAAATACTGTGATGTTGAAGAATTCTTAAATTATGATTATTCTGGAACTTCAATTGTGGAGGAAGAAACATAGTAAAATATTAAGAGAAAAAAAATTAGATGAAAGAGTTAATCCGTGTGTGCCTTGAAGAGCCTTCTGAAATCCCTGACGCCACCCGCCGTCTGAGCTCCATGAGCAAGAGCATTCCATAAACGGGTGATTTGAACAGGATAAGAACACTCCATTGCTGACCTATTGAAGCGAGGCATTATTAGATTTCCACCTCTTTGGGACGCGGTCAATTGGAAAAATTCTCTAAGATAACGCGGCGTATTAGTCTGTAGTAAGACATATAGGAAAATTAAGGCCCTTTGTTTTAGGTAGCTGGAAAGAGAGCAGCACAACAGGCTAGTACTGAAGACCAAAACATGGTCGAATCGCCTCAAGCCAAAAATAAATCGTATGCAATCGTTAAATGCAACCTCTAACTTGCGAGTGCATCCGCCATCCAGCTTAGGATAGATGATGCTGCCAAATGTGAAATGTGGTAAAATAAGTGCCTTTATAAGCTTAAATCGCATACCTCTCGATAAGATGTGGGACGAAAGCCATAGTCGCTGCAATGCTGAATATATCTTGCTGAGAATAAAACTGACATAATTACAGCACTTCATATCCAGGTATAATACAATTCCTAGGTTTGTTACTTTGCTTAAGATAGGTAACGAGTACCCATTTAAAACCACGGGGGGTACTTCGGCTAATACTTCGTTATTGTCATAGAAAGTGATGCATTTCGATTTTTGAGTATTCAATAGCAGTCTGTTGTTTAAGGCCTAAGAGTGGATTCTTTCTAAGTCGTCGTTTAAGCGAGCTACGCAGTCCTCAATAAGTCCAATAGGCCGACATATGTACAGTTGTACATCATCTGCGTATAGGGGGATGCTGACAACTTTCGTAACATTCGGCAAGTCGTTAATGTATAAGCTAAAGACCAACGGACCTAAGATCGATCCTTGTGGTACTCCACACAGTAAGGGTAGACTATTAGATACTAAACTTTTGGTCCTCACACACTGAATGCGCCCCTTCAGAAAATTATCAATCATCGCAATTGCAGATGCGCTGAACCGAAAAGAATTGCACAGTTTGTGGAGGAGGATGTAATGGTCTACGCTGTCAAAAGCCTTCGAGAAATCTAGTAGAGCCAGAACAACAAAATTATGCCTACCCATGGCGGTTCTGGTGTCCGAGGTTACTTTTAATACTGCGGATTCGCAGATGTGGGACGCACGAAAACCAGATTGCCAACATGTCAGAAGATTATTGGTTGCCACGTGCTCAAGTATTTGCCTGTAGATAAGCTTCTCTAGTACCTTCGACAAAAAACATAATAGGCTTATTGGCCGAAAATCAGATGGATATTCTGGAGATGGTTTTTTGGGAATAGGTAGGACTATAGCTGACATACAGTTACTCGGGAAACAGGAGGACGTAAGGCAGCAGTTGACGATGTGAAGAAGGTAATTTCTAATAAATGGTAACAATAATTTAAGAAAACGCGGTGGTACACTATCAGGACCAATAGATTCTGATTTGATGGAAAAAATGGAGGAAACAAGTTCATCAGTTTCGACCCCACGGAAAGAAAATGTACTGGTGGAACGATTTGGTACCCGTGCACTATCCAAATTGCTAGCGAGATTCGAGATCGGTGACTTTAAGTGAGACGACGTTCGGTTGGCGGAGGTGAAGTGTGAGTTGAGTTCATCCGGGTCAAAATTTCAATCTGCTTTATCCTTGCCAAATACTCCGGTTTGACGGAGTTTGCGCCACAACTCCTTAGGCTGGGGCCTTACATTGAACTTAGAGCTATAGTATTGGCGTTTGGCAGTCCGGATGGCAGTATTGGCTCTGTTACGCGCAGCTGTATACAGCATCCGAGATGTATCAGATCTAAGGCGTCTATGTCGCTGGTACAAGATCTCTCGCTCTGCAATTAAAGACCGTACACTAGGCGAGAACCATGGGCACCCATTGGTGCATACGCTCACCGTTTTTAAAGGAACATAATTCTCATATAAATACATAATGAGAGAGTTGAGGATTGCAACTTGAACATCTACAGAAGCGTTATTAAATATAGTGTTCCATGGCAACTGCTGGCGCTCATTATATAACGCGTTTTCATCAATATGTTTGTAATCATGATATGTAAAGCTGTTGCGAACGGGACTCAAATCCAATGTGAAGTTGTAGTCGAGGAACAAAATATCATGGTCAATAGTACTAAAAGGGCTGATTTGATCTTGTAAGTTGACTTTATCTCTGTCGGTAACGAGAACCAAGTCGAGGATCGAAGGATTAGCGGTGTTGAAATTAGTTGGAAAGTCATTAACTGTGTTAAGGTGAAGCGATAGAATAAAATGTGAAAGTTGACTTGACAAGGCATCGCGACGAAGCAGATTCACATTAAAATCTCCGCCTACTATCACGTTTTCATAACGTTGAGTTATATACGAGATAGAGCTCACAAATTCACGGACATTTTTATTATTAAATTGATTTGGAGCACAATAGACTGACGAGAAAATGGATTTTTCATTACGTGTCACAACCTCAACACACAAAAACTCGAGCGGCGAATTTCTAGAGGAGGAGATCTGTTTAGCTCTAAGCCAGTTCCTAACATAAATGGCAACACCACCTCCTACCCGGCCGATTCGATCGTTACGAAATAGGTTAAAACCCGGAATTTTAAGAAATGAGGAACGGATCGATTCGTTCAACCATGTCTCGCTAATCATGATAACATGTACATCCTAACTAGAAAACGCGTACCGAAACTCGTCGATCTTGTTGCGGAGGCTTCTCGCGTTGATAATACATAAGTTCAAACCGCGATGCCTATTACACATAATGTTTAAGAGAGCTCTTATCATGTCCTAGCGCGAAATATTATCTATATTCAAAGATCAACGGGAGGCCATCAGGGAATCCAGACTTGCAAAAAGCACTACACACAGGTATAATGGATACATAGACACCGATTATTAAACTCCACACAAGAGATAACAGATTATAGAAAGATAAATAGTTTATGAATATTAATTAATTATTGAAAAATACGTAAAGAAATCAAAACAAAAGAGATACTAAAAAAGAATAATAATAAAGAATACAAGTGTGCTAATTCGTATTATATTTATTTAAAAAAAAAACTTGTAATACATATCAACATAGTATCGGCTCCAGTAAGACTAGCTACAGCTGTTGCTGGTTATATGGGATCAGAGACGCCATTCTGCACTTCAGCGAATCTTAGTAGTTGGTCACGATCGACAATTTTTACTTCATTACCACAGTCACTTTTTCTGATGTAAAGTAAGCCGTATCAATTTTCGAAGCTTTAGCGCCTCACGCAAAACAGAGTTATTTTTCGACGTCAGACTCTCGTTAATAAAGATAGGACTAGTTGAAGAGATGCCCTCCAGCTCTGCAAGATGAACACCATTACGCCTGCGACAAGTCGACAGGAAAGCCTTTTGCTCCAACTGACTGCAGAAACGCGCAACAATAGGATTATTTTGGACTGAAGATTTGTTCTTTATGCTAAAAGCATCTGTCGTTGAAGGTCATCGATCTCCGCTCGCAACAGTGCATTCTCCTTGCTAACCTCCATCAGAACACCTTCGCAAGCTACAATTTTGCTCACTAAAGGGAGAATGGCATCATCAATTTTGGCTGAGAGACGGCGATCGAATTCAGTGAGGATGCGAGACTTTAGCATTTGAATAGAGTTTTCAAGAGCGGACGAAGAGATTTCCGTTGCACTCGACCCGTCTCTACTGTGAGTGACATTCTGCTGTAGATTTTTGGTTTCCTCACAACCTGACGTAGATGATGTTTTCTCTTTTTTCTGGCCTCTTCCAACCATTGCATTCTGCACAGTAAGTTAAGAGAAATTACCAACGAGTACCAGAGATCAACAAGAAGGAACCGCTAGCTTGACACAAGTGAACTTTAAAATACTTTTTAAGAATTTTCAACCAAATTGGCGATTTAGCAAAATAAAATCAATGTTAAGTAACTTTATTGCGAATTACGCGTTTAACTACACGTCTAAGCGGTCTTGTTAACTGATATTACCACGTTTTCAAAAACAAATTTCGGGAGCCGACTAAATGCACGTCTACACACTAGCTAACATTGAAAACATCTCTCTAGAATGCTGCTCAAATTTTCTTACAGCTTGCCTGCTGCTACTCTTCAGTTTCTCTCTTTTGTGATAAATTAATTAATTCAGTTTCTTAGCATTCAGTTTTTTGGGGGGCCTGCCGCCTGTTTATGGATTATTATTGCAAAATTTAGTACATTGATGTGGTATAGCATTGTTCAGTATTTCTACTCGCTTGTATATGATTTTTCGTATATATCATGTTTCCTTCAGTTACTTCTGTGGTTAGTATACTTCAAAGAAGTCATTTTCATGTCCTTCTGCTCACTATGGTGGATCCTCCTTGCGTTCTGCTATTTCTGAAATGGTTCGTCGTCTGTTTCGCATTTAGGCTGATGATGGTTCCTTGTCTGTTGCCATCATTGCAGGCAATGTATGCTGTTATTATTTGGCTGCTTTTGCTCTGCCTCTAACCTTGTCCACTATTTGTATATGTTGCTGGATCGTATGCTTTTGTACCTTTACGTGCAGCGCTAGGCTTCCTTTCGCATTATTGTGGTGCGCTTGTGCCGTCTTCTGAATATCTTTTCTTGTCGTATGTGCCATGAATTTTTGCTCGCAGTTTGCACATTTATATAGTAATATGCTGTTCCATTGTTGCGGGATCGTGGTGTGCTGGATCGCATTAGTTGGGTCGTACCTGTGCGTTGCCTGTTTTCTTATCTTTGCTTCTTTTTATTTGTTCCTTAAGTTTGATATCGGCGGGTTATATTGTATTAGTTTCACATCGGATGTAATACTATTTATATATCTCTTGTTAAATAATTTTCCAGAACACGAGGATAATGGTGATCTCTAAAATGAAAATTTCCCCAATGAAAAAAAACAAATTTATCCGCTATGGGATCGAACTCTTATGACATAGATCTATTCGCCATTTATTTCCACTACACCAAATCTCACTTTGGGAATAGGTTCTTTAAAAATGTATAAAAACGCACTTTTCCTTTCAAATTACTTTCACAAGCAATTTATTCAAAACCTAGTACTTAATTATGGTTTACAATGTTCGAAAAATACTGTTTGAGTTCAATGTACTATAATTAAAGAAAAGAAAAATGCACAAGACGATTTAAACACAAAAATCAACCGTTTTCGAGATTTCGATAAAGTTTTCGTTTTTAATATAAAGATTCCGACCGACGCGAATAGAGTTCAAAATTTTAGTGAGTAATCCTCGCTTTCAAATGAAAGACCAAACGGCTTTTTGATAAAGTAGGTACGGTAAACCAATCATTTTTGAAAAAATAAGTTTCATTGGTTATTAACAAATCATATATGTATTAGAGTCAATACATACATAAACATCATTTCCCCTTTGCAACATGCTATCTCTATTATGAATTATTCGTGTTCGTTCAATGGATATTGTTAACGAAACTACCAAACAATTCGATATTTTGGTTAATTCTTTTTTCGGAGATCGCATTGGATGTGATCTTAACCATTCAACCACAATATCCGAGTCTGTCCATGCATAAATTTAGATTGGTTTTGTTATGTTTAACGCCTTTATGACAAATCGTAAAAGTTTTGCTACTAATACTGCTCCGCACAGTTCCAACCAGTATGTATTATTTTTTCTCTATATTTGATCCACTCTCGTTCTAGATCTGGACGAGTCTCTTCATCCCATTCCAATCCCGATAACCATAATTTTTGAATTAAGATTTTCGCCAGTATTAGCGAAGGTGCTAACCAGCCTAACGGATCGAATTGTCTCGCGATTTCCGATAAGATAATCCTTTTTGTCCAAATCGGCGGTTCCTCTTCCAACTGAATGAAATACAAGAACAAATCAGCTTGAGGATTCCAATATAAACCTAGAGCTCGAATGCTCTCTCCACCATTTATGTCCAATGACAAATTTCCTTCACGATGATCTTCGGGTATGGTTTCCAATAACTCATTATTATTCGACATCCATTTTCTAAGGGAAAAACCTCCAGCTACCATAAGTTTCGAAAGTTGTTCTCGTGCTTCTGAAGTCGACTTGACAGTGTCTGCACCGGAAAGCAGAGCATCCACATAGAAGTCCGTGAAGGTTATCTTGGAGCGGATGTGATACCTCGAAAGCGAATTGTTTCAAGACTCGAGTTGCTAAATAGGGTGCGCTCTTTGTACCAAATGTGATTCTGAGAAGCTTATAATCTTGTATTGGAGAATCTAGAGATTCCCGCCAGACTATTCTTTGATACTCCGTGTGCTTGTTTTTTACTCGAACTTGCCGGTTCATCTTCTCGATGTCCGCTGTGAAAGCTATCTGGTGTTTTCTCTATCTTATTAGAATTGATGCCAAATCATCCTGTATTACGGGTCCCTTTAAGAGCTTGTCGTTCAAGGAGATCCCACTAGCTGTAGCCCTTGATGCATCAAACACGACACGACATTTGGTGGTGGTACTGCTTTCCTTGATAACTCCATGGTGGGGAGATAACTGCATGAATATGTCGGAATTCCATCTAATTCAGTTTTATGATCATCCTCATTAGTGTAGACTTTCTCCATGTGGCCGAGTGTTACGTATTCTCACAAGCATTTTACGTATTCCTCTCTCAGTTTCGGATTTTAGAAAAGCGGACCTCCATTTGATGCAAACGAGACACGGCGATGTTTTTAGATTTTCCAAGATGATTGTATTTTGCTTCTTCCTTAAATGGTAACTCGACTTCATAGCGACCATCTGGTAGGCGTCTATGAGTCTTTGTGAATAGTTATTCACACAGTTCTTCTTCTTCTGTGAATCCCTTCTCACCTTGAATCTTCTCGAGCTCCCAAAATAGCTTTAATTGATTATCTATCTCTGCACATAAGTGAAAGGTACTTACACGGAATGAGTTTTCAGGTCAGTCGACTAAATCTCCTGACAAAATCCACCCCAGAGTAGTTTGCTGGGTTATCGGACTACCAACTGATCCCTTAGTAAGACCCTCCATTATGAGTTCACTATAGACATCAGCTCCTAAATGTAAATCTATTCTGCCAGGATTATAGAATTCTAGATCTGCTAAGTCTAGCCCTTCAATATGGCTCCAATTTCGATCGAAAATTGTTCTTGGTGGGAGAAGATTCGTAAGTTTTCGTAAAACTAAACTCGAGACTGATATTTCTGCGTCACCCTTTAAGGGTTTTATTTTAAAATTTACTCTATAGTTTACATGACTTACATAACTTTTTCCTACAACATGAATATTTGCATTTAAAACTTTTCTTTTCAATTTTAGACTTTGTACTACACATTCGGTGAGAAATGAGGCCTGTGAGCCCTGACCAATCAGTGCTCTAACTATCTGCTCTTGACCTGACGGAGCGACCATCTTTACCAACGCAGTGGCTAAAAGAACTTGGTCTTTATGAGCCTTGCTTACCAGAAAGATGCTCAAATTTGCTGAAGTGGACGGTTTGCTGCCAGGTAAAAAGGGAGGAGCTGTGGCAGATATTACTTGAGCTGTTTCTACTTGCGCTGAATTACTATCAATATGAATATTGTTATGATTACTAGAATTTTTCTGATTACTAGAATTAATAAATCCATTTGGATTTTTTTGATTGTCTGTCTCACCATGTTTTCTATGCAGGAGGGAATGATGACGTTGCTTGCAATGGTAACATTTATGTTGGCTCGGACAGTTAGCTATAACATGACCAGAACCTAAGCAGTTTATACAAAGGCCTTTCATCTTAACAACTTCCATTCTTTTCAACGGATTCAACGAAGAAAATTTGTGGCATTGTCTAATGCTGTGACCACCGAGACTGACAGGGCAGGCAGAATTACTAGCAATATGAAAGGATTGCGTTGATGGTTTCGATCTTTTAAGATTTATTTTATGATGCCTATAAATCGACAGTTGCTTTGGAGAGATAGCCTCTAACGTTCGAAATCTAGATTCCAAAAATTCTTTCAATTGTCTCCACATTATTAAATCTCTGCTTTTACTAACATCCTGCTCCCATATTTGTCGTGTTTCTTGGGGTAGCCTTTGCACGGTTAGATACACGATCATTGGATCCACACCTAATGTATTTACTTCTAAATTAGTTAACGCCTAAAGACATTCAGTTGTTGTATCTAATAATTCTTTAACCGCCTGTGCAGCTTCACTTGAAATTGTACCTTGAGATAATAAGATCTTCAAGTGCGTATTAACCAAAACGCTTTTATTGTCGTAACGCTCCTTCAAAAGATTCCAAGCAGTTTTATAATTTGCATCAGTGATTTCAATATGACGAAGTAAGTGCGCTGGTTCTCCACTTAAATGTAATTTCAAATATTGCAACTTTTGACCGGGAGACAAAGCAAAGTTCGTATGAACTAGCGTATTGAAAAGGTCATGGAATGTAGGCCAGGTCGTATAATCCCCACAAAATTTTACAAGGGAAATTTTTGGTAATTTAATTGAAGAACCATGAGACTCTTGCAATATACTTGTTTGGGTTAAATCCGTCTCTGCATTTACTGGTTCCGTAGGAGGGAATTCCTTTTTGAATCTGTCTTCTATAAGCGAATAATTGGAGAAAAAGAATTCTTCCATACTAAGATACATATCTTGTTCGAAATAGGCTATCTTGTTTTTAGCAAGCGTAGCATCTGAATATTTAAGTGCTAGAAACTGCTTATGACGGAGGTTAAAATCATTCCAATGCTCCTGGAAGTCTTTGATCCTTTTATCATAATTACTTTGGGTTCTTCTCTCTTTTCCATCTTTCTTATAATTTTCGACATATCTCTCCATGATTTCCTTTTGTGCTAATTGCATGTAGATTAATGCCTCCATTTTGTTTAAGCAATTTAAGCAATGTAATTGAATAAAGAAAAATTAGACTTACCCCTGTAAGGGCCCAGAAACCGACTATCTTATAAAACAAAGAGTTTCTTGTTACAGTTTTCTTTGATCTTTATTGCGAGTCCAATTATGAGAACAGTGGTACAGGAGCACTAATTCACTTTTGTTTTGTTTTAGGATTTAAGCAATCCTCTTATCCGGCTCGAAGGACCAATAACAATTTTACAGCATAC
>OZ005743.1:25480471-25844787 GCA_963930735.1 Dioctria linearis | reverse complement strand
TAATTCATATAGCGTATCCTTTGCTTTTTCATCCAAATTTTGTACATTCAACTCACTTTTTAGTTGTTCAAATCTCTCTTCCTCCTTAACCTTATGTCTGATTGTCTTCTTTATGAATCTAAAATTATTCAAAGGAACAACTTCTAACTGCGGATTCTTTATGTGTATGTCATTCTCAGTTACATTTATTAATTTTATATGTTTTATACCTTTTGCTGGTATTATAGTATTCGCTACGTGTAGCCCTTCTCTGATCTCTTTACTTAGCACTACACTATCTTCACTTATTTCTATGTTTATAGGTTGTATAATTTGAGATCTAGAAGGTATAGTAATGAATTCTTGTTCTGGAATTTTAGTTATAATGGGTAGGTTAATATCACTAAGTTCTGCACAAATTGTAAATATAAAAATTTCATAGTCTATTTTACACTTATATTTTATGAAGAAATCTTTCCCTAGTAGTCCATCTGTCGCGATAGGGAAATTTTCACTTACTATATGTACTTTATGTTTAAATTTTTCACCTTCTGCATCAAATTGCAATGTTAATGTTCCTAAGGTTTCACTTTCACCCTTTGTAACGCCTCTTATTTTACAAATTTCACTTTTATTTACAATATTAAAATCTATACAGCTTATTTTGACGATCGAGATGTCCGCACCAGTATCTGTAAACCATGATGAGGCTGAAGCTTTAGTTGTGGTAGTCTGTAATGATATGTATTTTGTTAGCTTGCCTACATCAATGAAATGTATCCTCGTTAATTGTTTATTTGTTCTTGATATTCCTCGTCCCTCGATAGGTGTTCTCCGGGGACGGTTTCGTAGTTTTCCGAGTCTAACAAATTAATCCGTCGTGGTTGTCTATTCTGGTAATTGGTATTCCCTCTGTTCGTATTGTTGTACTGTCTTTGAGAAGGATTTCCATTGTTTCTGAAATTATTTTGCGCGAAGTTGGCTCTAGCGTTACTATTGAAGTATGTTCTTCTGTTATTATTAAATCTGCTTTGCGGTTGGTAACTATTATAGTTTTTACGTGATTGCTGGTTAAAGTTATTGTATCTATGGTAGTTGTTTGCATATGATGATCCAGATCTGCGAGTTTGCGCTTGGAATCTGTAGATTCTGTTTTCTTCTGATTTGGCTTGTTCTGAATCAATTTCTTGTGCAAGATCGATAGCATCAGCGTATGTTGCAGGTCTGCTGGCAAATACTGTATATTTGATTGCATTTCTCAGTCCCGATTTAAAAGAGTTCAAGGCAATCTTATCATTCATCTTTGTAATGATGTCTTTATTCTGTTCACCTTGTTCTGATATTAGGATATTATTCAAATCTGCTATCAGAGCATCAATCTCTGAAACGTAGCTCTGCAAGGTTTTATCTCCCTGTCGAACCTTAGACAAATCATTTTGGAGTTTTAGTGCATTTTTGTGCGGTCTGAAAGTTTTCAATAATGTTTCCTTAAAAGATTTAAAATTTATGGGATCTGCTTCGTTAACTATTCTGTTACGAGCTCTTTACGATAATCTTGTTTTTATCAGGAATTTCACCAGTTTCGTTTTATCTTCTTGTGTTTTTAATTCATCATGGAGATACTCTGCTAAGTTGATGAAGTTGTTTAGTTGTTGCGAGTCTCCGTCAAATATTGGCACTATTTTAGTGACGCTCGCTATGTCAAAGGATGTCATTGTGTTATTATTTATGGTTTCCTCTATTGAACTATTATGATAGCCTGAGCTGTCCGTAAATTCTTCTTCTTCTTCTTCAATGGATTTTTCCAATACCTCTTGAATCTGCTGTGTTTTTATGATAATGTATTTATTTATTTCTTCGTATAAGGTTTTAAATTTATTTAATAGTTTGCCATTGATTTGCTTCTGCTCTGTATTTAATTGATTATATTCTTCAAGAAACGTTGCCTTTAAATTGTCTGTCCAATTCCTTTTTACTAGCAAAAACTGCGCTGAATAGATTCTCTTCGGACTTTTCTTGAAATTTTCTAGAGTCTTTTCCAATTCCTTAATTAGAGTCTTGAGGTTCTGCATCTTTTATCAAAGCCATGTTTTTGTTTTGTTGTCTTTGTTTATTAAAAAAAAATTCTTACATGAATCTATTTTAAACTGCTACTACTAATTTACTAGCTTCTTTCTTTACTCTACTTATGAATTTATTTTTAACGTATTTGTATAATATCATTACTAAAATTAAGGCTATTATTAATCCTAAAAAAATTTTTATATCCGTCGCATGTTCAATATATATTTCCGCTGTTAAGAATGAATTTCCTGATGATGATGCTGCTGCGTCCTGATTCGAGGTGGCTTCTTTATTTTTAGATTCCTTTCCGCCCATTGTTTGTATTATCTCCTGAATGTAAATTGTGTGGTGCTTTCTTCTTCGCAATCCAGTACTGCTGCTTTTTTATCCGGATGTCATCCAAGAACGCGTTCTTCTCAACCTTGGTGACGGCTAAGGTGGTCAGCCTATGTAATTCTGCTAACTCTCGTCTATGTTTCACCAGTTTTCAGGCTCTCTTCTTCTTCTTTTTTGTGATATTATTTGCTGTCTTCTGTGTGGGCTGCTCGGCTGCTTTCCTATTACGGTATTCCTCAATGTATATTGGTCTTGGTCCAGCTCTAGGGTCTTCCTTCAGAATTGCTATCAGCTCGGGAGGCAGGGTCGCCATGTAATGATTAGCTATATTTCCCAGTTAATCAGGTAATGAATCTCCATTTATGCCCAGAGGTATCTTCTTCACAGCAGCTGGCGATTTCCGGAAGCTAAGCCAAGGGCCAGCTATGGTTACCGGAGTAATGATTAGGCGTTCTAGTACAACTAGAACTGCCGACTTAATGAGCAGGAAGAATTTGTATTGAAAGACTACTTCTTTTCCTGTCTCGAGAAAGAATGTATTTTATTCAAAAATGTTCTGCTTATATATAATCGACCTTACTCATAAGGTATACAAAAATTCTTGAATTTCTTAACTTACCTACATAATTTCTAAGGTTACCTAAATACAATTTTATTACTTCATATATGACAAAAATTTCAGTCAAAGCAATCATGCAATCGCAATGCAAATCGTTCACAAGAAATGTTGACCCATGTGCAATCACTATTCATTGTCACAGAATACGTAACTTCATGCAATGAAGAGAAATGTTTTTATTACATAATATTTGTTTATTGGTGCCGGCAAAGAAGGTAAAGGTAAGAATGAATTGGATGTAAGAATGGCTTACATCATTTACACATATGTTGTGTTTATGATTTCGAATGCTTTGGCGGAAGTATTTTAGTGATGCAATTTTTTAGAATATTTTTCACGGCTGTTAGCGTGAAGTAATATTTCATTGATTGCTGTTTGAATGATTTTATTGTTTCTCATGGGTTTTCTTGATGTTGGGTTTTTCTGTTAATTTATATGAGAGTAGTATGTATGTACTACAGAACAATACATTGTTGGCTGCCTGCAGGAAGTGTGGCATCAAATTAGATGAAAAGAATAAATGTGCTGATATAGCTTAAATATGTTTACACAGGTGTGCATGACTCATTCAGCTAAAATGCGAATTTGTAAACAGGTAGTTTACACAGGTGTGTATGAACCATGCAGCTTAAATGCGAATTTGTTTACGAATTCCTATGAAACGTTTCGATCAGTAGAATAAACATGAATCATTTGCTGATATTGCTTAAATTTGTTTACAACAGGATGTTTACGAATTCCAATGAAACGTTTCGATCAGCAAAATTCTTGGAAGCAACCCTACAGGAAGTGTGGTATCGAATTACATAAATCATTCAGTGTAATGTGCTGATATTGCAAATTTGCTTTAAACAGGATTAAACTTGTTTTAGAATCATGACTATAAATTGAGGAGCTGAATCAGATTTGCAATCAGTTTTATTTTGGAATTCAAGGAAGCAACAACGACTTAGAGTAAAACAATGGCTGGCGTAATGGAAGAACTAAGGAAGCTGGAGCAATACTCACCAACCCTGAAGACATCCCAAATGGAGCTGGGCCAGAAATATAAGGTTGTTGCAGCAAGGCGATGCAAAACTGCATTTGGAGATCGTGTGGTTCTCGAGTTGGAAAACTACCACCTTTTTCTTCCTTCGAGGTACAGCAGAATGTCAGAGGACTCTTTGAATGAAATAAACACCAAGGGAAACTTCTACGTAATCAATAAAGGAGTAATCGGACGTTCATACAAAATTGAATTTGTTCAGCATGACGAAAATTTGTACCCAATTAATTATTATAATCGTTAAATAAAAAAATCAATAATGTGAAACTAGTTTTTATTATTAATATTTTCTAAATTATTAGTGATAATGAAAGTTACATTTAGTACTAGTGCTCCACAAGTTTATGTAATTGAATATGAACCCAGAAAAGGACCTTGGGAATCGCTTTCGTTTCCAAGATAGGATTCATAGAACTTCAATTATATTGCTACCAATTTTGAATATAGAACATAGGGAAAAAGTTAGTAACTTAAGATTTAAAAATAAATAATTAATTTGATGTGAATAAATAAATATTGAAATTTAATTTGGTTTGATAACATTATTTTCAGCAAAAGAAATTGTATCAATACACCTCACAGCAACCATTTGTTTACCTTAAACTTGAAGTTTTCTATTAAATATTTACAGCAAGTGTTGATATTACTTAAAATTGTTTAGTTTATGAGAATTCCAGTAAAGCGCATCACACCACATTACTAATTGCCAATTAGCTAATTACCAACCAAGCTGATAATTGCCAATTAGTAATTATATAATTGCCAATTAGCTAATTGTTTGAACAAATGTCGCTAATATCTCGAAAACCAAAGCCCGTAGAGGATTTCTGATGAAAACTTCCTTCCCCCTCCCACCCCACACCACCAAGAATCCATTGAGCAAAAATAACTTGAATTATTAATACGCTAATATCTCGAAAACCAGAGCCCGTAGAGGATTTCTGATGAAAATTTCAATACCCCCCCCCCCCACCCTATCTTTATTATCCCCCCCCCATCCCTCACATACCCACCTTCTAGAATCCATTGACGTGAACAAAAATTTCCTACTATTAACTCTAGTTATTAGTTCAAAACCAAAAGCCTGCATTTAGGCGCTCAAGAAAAATCATGATAAAAACCGTACATTTAGGTGCACCACATATCTATCTAAGACAACCGTAGTACGGGAGCATGCTAGTAGTACCGGCTAATGCCGCTAGGGTGCAGTCAGGACCAAATGACATATCCTAGTAGTACCGGTTAATCCCGCTAGGGCGCAGTCGAGACGCAAACCAATACAACCAAGACACAAACCTGCATTTAGAATGGGCTCAAACCACCTAGCGGCGGTGGCGCCATCTGTGGCGAAATCCTGGAGGCTTAATAAAGTGCGCCAGAACCGGCATAGCTTATCTACTCGTACTACTTCCATTAAACGCATAAATACTGCCGGAGCATTAGTAAGCCCAAAAGGCATGCGTTTAAATTGATACTGACCCTGCGGAGTCACAAAAGCTGTGAATGGCCTTGATTCTTCCTGAACTGGGATCTGATGATACCCACTCATCAAGTCCAACGATATGAACACTTTTGCATTTAAAAGTTTATTAATTAGTTCCTCAATGCTAGGGGTGGGAAAATTTTCCCGTTCTGTGAAAGAGCTTAATTTTCTGTAGTCGATACACATTCGGTAAGTGTTGTCTTTTTTTTTAATTAATATCGTTGGGCTAGCGTAGTCTGATTTCGAAGTTTCAATGATTCCATTCCTTAATAGATCGTTGATAATATTTTGCAAGGCCTGTTCATGATGGTAAGGTATCCTATATTGCTTATAGCATACAACAGAATTATCCTTCAACTGAAGAGCCATCTCAATCAATATGTTTTGCCTAACTCCCTGGTCTCAGTAGCAAAACAATCTCTATATTGATTGAGCAGTAGTAGTCATTTTCTGTTCGCTTCGGAAGACCCTAATTCCCCTATATTGAAATCCTTTTCGACAAAGGGCTGTATAATAATTTGCTTTTGAGTACCTTCACTTCTTTCGTCAGAAAACCTTGCTTCGTCGAAATTTGTTACTTCTTTTAACACCTCTAACTTTCCCCAACTTTTTATTACTCGCACCCCCGGTCTGTTCAAAAAATGTTGACCAATTATCATGGGAGTATCCTGAAAGTTATTTGGAACTACTGCAATATCAGTAGCAGCTTCGATCTCTCCAAGTTTAATTGTATTTCGGAGACACCCTAGGGTTTTGCATACACCACCTGCAAACCCTTTTAATGTCATACTTCCTTTTGTTGTGACTCAGGTACCAATGCCCTAAATCACAACCATGAAGTGAATACATCAATTTATTGCCCTATTCAATATATTGATGTATCGCAGAAATGACCCTGAAAATGAAAAATTATTTCATTTTAAAATTTCATTTAACATTTAAAATGCATTTAAATTTGCATTCCCGTATTATAACAAAATGCAATTTAGCATAAATTGCATTTTGTTATCAGACACACATTCCACTCACACGGTATGCACACTTACCAACATACAGTGTCTTCATACTTTTTTTCCGTATGTACTATGTACACACGTACAATACCTACTTAATCCAATTTAATTGTATGTACATACATATATACAATTATCAAAATCATTCGCGCCCTCTTAAAATTAATATTGCAAGACGGGCGCACAAGTGCATATCGGATTACAGTTTCCATTGATGCTGTTCAATCCTAGATCAATTAAAATTAATATTCAATTTGTAATTTAAAGATTTCCTTAACATAATGTCATGTTTAATTTGTCTTAATTAAAATCAATATTTAACATTGTGATTTCACTCAATGGTTTGCTCAATTATACACTCCATTGTGAATTTGCTTAATTTGTATACAACATATTGTTAAATTGTTATATTTCCATATTAGTATTGGTGTGAGCTTCACTCACTCAAAAGACACTGGTACGATAGCTTTCAACAAGACCAGAGCAGCGTGTTAAATTGTTCAAATAAAATTTGTTAAAGTTGAACTACTTTGTTTTAAATTACGGTCCTTCGAAAACTACAACAAATTCATCGACAGTCAAAAAGGCTTGACTCAACATTTGGTCCATACGAGCCGGATTTTAAAAATAAAATCCAAGAATTTCGTTAGAGCTTGGATATCATCGAAATTAGAAATTTCAACATAATTAACAGCAAGATCGGAGTCATCACCGAAGTGCTGTACATCGAATTGATTAAAATTTCCCATTTGCACGTATCATATCTCCAGTCCTACATTTATCAGAAGATATTGTATCATCATAGCATCATTAGCATACCACCATGCTATCGCCTTGCCGGAATTACCGCTAGCCGTAAATGAGCGCTGTAAGTACAAGTGGTCACATTGTTTCGAGGTAAATTTTTAATATCTGGCATAATATTTAAAAAATTGTAGCTACATCAACAATATTTCGTATTTGAGGTTCATTCGAAGGGTGCATTGATTACACATATATCAACAATTTATTCGCATTAAAGAGCAACAATATTCGATGGTCAGCATAAGTTCGAGTTCAATCCAAATAATTCATCGGCAATCTTTGACTTTGTGTGTTTCAAACAATTGGCTGGTAAACTAGAATATTATGTGCATAACATCATTGGCAAGTCGGCATACAACTTTATGGATAAATGCAGTAATCGAAACGGATAAAACTTATCTGACAAGGTACAGTGATTTATTTACGATAAAGTGCATTGGTAATTAAATACATATATTGAGGTTATATTTGATCGGAACATTTTTATATTTGAAATTTGTTTGAATTATTTGCGAAGTCGGAGACTTATATAGGTGACGTCCCCACAAGATTCACCCTTTTTTTCACATAATCAAAAGCACGCAGACTCAGCTAAATTATTCCTCCACCGGAAAATACTTTTGTGAAAAACAAAAGCATCAAATAACGTTTTAAATTATTCCTCCACCGGAAAATACTTTTGTGAAAAACAAAAGTATCAAATAACATTTTTAAATCATTTTCTCACACGCGCATTTTGTAATTTTGTAGAAGCAAGCATTTTTACTTACTCGATTAAGAACCTAATCAAAAGTTCAAGTTAAGAAGAAAAGTCAGTCTGTTTTAAATTTTCTTATGAGTCGGTCGTAGTCGTAAAAGTTTTATTTTTTATTCTTATTAAACGATTAAAAATCACAGTTGTGCTTTTTTCTCTCTTATCATATTTTTTTATTTATCTTGTAAAAAAAGGTAAAATTACAAAAGTGGCGCAGTCGGTAGGATGTTTGCGAAAGGACATCCAGTGAAAAAAATATAATTATAACAAATTTGTTATTCAGTGCAAAAATGCTTTCAAAATAATTCTGTGCGAAACAACATTTTTCATTTCCGAAGTAAGGGAACCATCTGAAAATTGTTATTAAAATTTGTTAGTACTTGCCATCCTCTCGGAGTACGTGTAAAGTGGAAGTGAAAATTCCTATAATAAAACACGGTTAATTTTATTTATTTAACTCCACGAACCCGAAAGAAAAGAAAGAAAAACGTTTTCTAATAACACAAAATAAATTTATTAATCAATTAAACAAATAAATAAAGTAAATTAATTGATTGCGAAACTCTGAAGTAAATTGTCAAAAATTTACAAAAGTGGAGAATAAAATCAGGAAAAATAAAACAAAAGCCCAGCGACATCGACTAATGAACAACAACAGGCCCTTGTCGCCAGTGGAAGAGAATTCACAGGACCAAGTAAAACCAGAAAAAGTACAATCAGACGACAGCTGCAATATCATCATCAATAATCAACAACAACCAAGCATTAATTCCCAAATCAGCAGCAACCTACTAAAAAACGCTAAATTAAATCTCAACGTACACGAAGGAGGAATCAAAACAATAAACCCGATGACACAAGTAAGCCTAGAACCAATAAAATATTTGAGTCAATTGTCTACTTTCAATGGTGATAGAGATGACCTTTATAATTTTACAAGTTTAGTAGATAGGGCTTTTCCTTTATTAGATAAGTATGATGATCAAAAAATATTTTTTGATATAATTAAAAGTAGATTAATTGGAAAAGCTCGCGAAGTGATTGAAATAAATAACGGTATTACAAAGTGGCAAGAGGTGAAAACTCTTTTTGTTCAACATTTCGGTGATATGTTAAGCGTCGATCAACTTTTCGATGAACTTAGATTCATAACATTTAAAACGAATTGTGTAGATTTTTATAATGAAATAAATGCTATGCTACGCAGGTTAAATAATAAAACAAAATTTGAAAATAGTGCCGAAACTGAAACAAAAAATAATTGCAAAACAGCTCTTAGAATTTTTCAAAGCAAGTTACCAGAGCCAATGAGGAGTCTGTTATATTGCAGGCAACCAGATAGTTTAGAAGCCGCTATGCAAATTTTATACGAAACTGGCTATGCTTTCACTAGGGTTAATTTAGGTCGAAATAGTAACTTCAATCAAAATACAAATAATAAAAACAATCGAAATAACTATAGTAACAATCGAAACGGTAACTCAGATTACGACAGAAATAAAAAGAATCCGAATACAAATAATAACAATTGTTACTGGAAGTATCAGAATCAATCAAATCAAAGATTTGAACTTCCTAGATCCGACAGGTACAGACAAAATTATCAAAGTCAAACCAACAACAATACGAATATTAACAGAAACGACACCGTAGAACCGATGGACGTTGACTCATCCACAATCAACAGACGTAATTATAACTTCGAAGAAAATCAACACGATAGAAACGAAAATTTTCAATTAATAGCCTCCAATATCCGGTCCTACCCTATATAATAATTAACACAGCTGTTAGAAAGTTAAGATTTTTAATAGACACCGGCGCTACATCTACCATCGTGAACCCAGGCGTATGCAATCCTAAATGGCAAATCCCCATTCAAAAACCCATTGAGCTAAAAACGATAAATCAAAATGTAAAAATATTTAATAAAGTTAAAATACCATTATTCAAAGAGTTCAATAGAACTAGCGAAATGGCAGAATTTTTAGAATTTAATTTTCACTCTGAATACGACGGTCTAATAGGAAACAATATTTTAAAACCCTTGAACATTAATTTAAGTTATAAAAATAGAACCGTAGAAACGGAAGATGCTAAAATAAAAATATATTTTGATAAATCTGAAGAGGATTATGAGACCTTGATAAACTCTTTAGATACAGAAATAATTTATAATTTTGATCTTCAGAAAAATATTTGCCCACTTTATCAGATTAGAATTGATCATTTGAATAGCGAAGAGAAACAAGCTATTACAAAGCTAGTAAAAGAATTTACATCCATATTTTTCCAAGAAGGAACTGATTTGTCTTTCACGCATGTGATAACACATTCTATTAAGACGCGAAACGAAGTTCCAATCTATAACAAAAGTTACAGGTACCCTGAGGTACATAAAACAGAAGTACGGGAACAAATACAAGAAATACAAAATCAAAACATTATACGCCCTAGTAATTCACCATATTCTGCTCCAATATGGGTGGTACCCAAAAAACTAGATGCATCGGGCAAGCAAAAATGGCGTATAGTGATTGATTATAGAAAATTAAATGAAGTCACGATAGATGACAAATTCCCGATACCGAACATAGATGATATTTTCGACAAATTAGGGAGGGCACATTATTTTACGACCCTCGATCTAGCAAAGGGATTCCACCAAGTCGAGATAGAGGAAGAAGATATCAAGAAGACTGCTTTTTCTACTAATGAAGGGCATTTCGAATTCACGCGTATGCCTTTCGGCCTTAAAAATGCGCCAGCCACCTTCCAACGGCTGATGAATTCAGTACTTTCAGAATATTTAGGAAAAGTCTGTCTAGTGTACTTAGACGACATTATCATATTTTCCACTAGCCTAGAAGAACATGTTGATTCTATAAGGAAAATATTTTCAAAATTAAAAGAGGTCAATTCAAAAGTACAACTAGATAAGAGTGAATTTTTAAGAAAAGAAACGGAATTCTTAGGTCATGTAATATCCACTGAAGGTATAAAGCCAAATCCCAAAAAGATAGAAACAATAATAAAATACGAAATCCCAAAAACTACCAAGCAAATAAAATCATTTTTAGGAATTACGGGCTATTACCGGAAATTTATAAAAGACTATTCCAAGATAGCAAAACCCATGACGATTTATTAAAAAAAGGGTAAGAAAATTAATATCAACGATCCGGAATATGTTAGAGGTTTCGAAACTTTAAAAACTCTAATTACATCTGAACCAATTCTCAGGTTCCCGGATTTTTATAAAAGATTCACTTTAACAACAGATGCGTCAAACTACGCGTTAGGGGCAGTATTGTCACAAGAAGGGCATCCCATTAGCTACGCAAGTAGGACGCTTAATGACCACGAAATCAACTATTCGACAATAGAAAAAGAATTACTTGCCATCATATGGGCAGTAAAATATTTCAGACCGTACCTTTACGACAGGAAGTTTTCTATTCAGACTGACCACAGACCTTTGGTATGGTTAAGTTCGCTCAAAGAACCAAATAATAAGTTACAAAGGTGGAAAATAAAATTAGGAGAATATAATTACGATATTGAATATGTTAAAGGTAAGGATAACAATGTAGCAGACGGTCTTTCCAGAATAGAAATCCATAATAATGAAATAAACGAGGACGAGAATGAAGGCAACGAAGTAGAAAGTAATAGTAATTCTTCGACGGGAGCAACAATGCACAGTGCGAGAGAAGATAGCTCAAATCATATCCCAATCGTTTATAGTCCGGTGAATATCTTCAAAACCCAAATTATATTTAACAAAACCGACAGAATTAGCTGTCACAAATTACGTAAACCATTCAGTAAAAGAAGACTTCTCATCGAATTAAAAATATTCAATGAAGAAAGTGTAACTGATCTCTTGAAAAAATACTTGCCATCCAAGGGTATCGTCGTAGTATACTCAAACGATGACCATTTATTTGCACAATTTCAAGAAACTTATTTGAAATATTTCAGTAGTAACAAACTACTAAAATTCGTCAAGAGTAGCAAACTCTTAGAAGATATTCAAGACGAAGAAAGGGCATTAGAAATAATATCCAATACGCATGAAGAATTTAATCACAGGGGAATAAATGAAACATATGAAGAAATCAAGGACGCTTACTACATTCCCAAATTAAAAGAAAAGATTGGTAGAGTTTTAAATAATTGCGAAATTTGTAACATTTCAAAATTTGAAAGAAGTCCGTATAAACCCTTGTATTAAGTAACTGAGACACCAACTAAACCTAACGAAATTTTACATATTGACGTTTGGATTGCAAATAGGCAAACAATGTACTTAACAGTAATTGATAAATTTACAAAACACGTTACAATGCATAAATTAAGAAGTAGGTCTTGGGTAGATTTATTAGAAGCAATGAAATCGAGAATAGCAATGATGGGAGTACCGAGAAAAATCGTAATAGATGGAGAGCCTGGTTTCGCAGTACAAAAATTAAAACAATATTTCGCGGAAAATAAAATAGAAGTTCACACCACAACCGCGCAAACACACACAGGTAATTCAGACATCGAACGATATCATTCGACTTTAAATGAACATATTAGAATATTAAAGACTAGCAACAAAAATACAGACAATAAAAATTTTGATAACTTAGTTTTAAAAGCATTAGAAACTTATAATAAAACCATTCACTCTACCACGAAAAAGAAACCTTTAGATTTTATTAACGGAAAAATTAAAGCAGAAGAGTATGAGGAAATAGCTAAGAAGGTTCAGAAAAATAAAGAAAGGTACATTGATAAAATAAATAAGAATAAGGAAAATGTAATTTTAACTGATAATAATCATCAGTATATAAAATCAAGAAACGTAATATCAAAGACATTGAAATTACAGCCAAAGTACAAAAAGTTAGGAATTAAATACTATAAAGACCAAGTTAAACGGAAATACAAATACGAAACTATTACTATTACAGGTGACAGTGTTGGCAATAATAATAATACTGACGGCAACAAGAGTACAGACGCAAAAAATTGAAGTACTGAACTTAAACGAACGGCAAGGATACGTGAAGATTCAAGATCAAGAAGTACATGTTATAACAGGTTATAAGAAAATATTACATAGCATTAACTTAAACTCATGGTCAAAAACGTTAGTTATTATTGAGAATAATATAGAAAAATTAAGAAACGGAAGCGGATATTTAGCGATGAAGCATAATTTTATGTCTCTAGCCCAGGAAATAGAAAATTTAGTCCCACATAATAAAAATAGAAGAGGTTTAATAAACATAGTAGGTAAAGGATTAAAATACATAGCAGGAGTAATGGATTCAGACGACGAAAAGGAAATAAAAGAAAAATTAAATGCAATAGACAAAGATAACAACGAACTCATACAAAACATAAATAATCAAGTCCATATCAACGAAAATTTTAACGAAGCCATAACAAACATAACGAAACATATTAACATACAGCAAACGCAAATAAATCATCAATTATCATACTTAGTTAATAAAATAAATAAGGAAACAATAGAAATAGAAAATATGCAACACGCATTTCAAATTCAATACGATATTCAATTGCTAAGAGAGCAAGTCAGGAAAGTCAAAGAAAATCTAATGTTAAGCAGGCTAGGAGTTATAGGTAGAGATATTTTGAGTACAGAGGAAATTGAAAAATACAACATTACAATTAAAGATATGATGTACGTAAAAACTTCAGTAATCTTGTATAACGACGATATTGTTTTCATATTAATGTTACCAATTTATTCTGATAGTAAGTTTCATAAAGTTGAGTTTTCATTGAACCAATACCAAATAAAAATAATCTTGATGTAGACTTAGAAAACAAAGTATTTTTAATGAATGAAAAGGAATTGTTTGAAAATGAAGAAAATGTCATATTAAAGAAAAATCTAAAAATTGCAGAAAACTCATGTCAGGTCCTTTTGGATAATGCCAAATGCAATTTCAAAATAAATAACAAAACCGAAATAAAACAGATAAGTAATAATATTATAGTTACAAAAAATATGCCGAATACAAGGATAATTCATAACTGTAATACATTTGAAATAAACATATCAAAAAACAATTTAATAAAATTCGAAAACTGCGAACTTCAAATTAACAATGTATCATACGAAAATTATGTATTTAACGAAAATTTCATAATAGCAAATTTCAATAATTTAACTATCAAAAATATTGTGATGAACTTTTCATTAGAAGATTTGCACATTAAACATTTGAATAATAGAAAAGTAATCGAAATCTTAAAACACAGAGGCGTCTTTCATGAACGAATTACGTTCAGCACGATTCCCGTAATAATAATAATTTCAATCATAATGATTATAATGTTCCTAATTGAACAATATCGTAAAAAGGGATCAAATGTTAAAATCGAATTAAAATCATTCAATTCTTCGGAGAAGAATCTTAAGGAAGGGCGGGTCACGTCCCCACAAGATTTACCCTTTTTTTCACATAATCAAAAGCACGCAGCCTCAGCTAAATTATTCCTCCACCGGATAATACTTTTATGAAAAACAAAAGCATCAAATAACATTTTAAATTATTCCTCCACCGGAAAATACTTTTGTGAAAAACAAAAGTATCAAATAACATTTTTAAATCATTTTCTCACACGCGCATTTTGTAATTTTGTAGAAGCAAGCATTTTTACTTACTCGATTAAGAACCTAATGAAAAGTTCAAGTTAAGAAGAAAAGTCAGTCTGTTTTAAATTTACTTATGAGTCGGTCGTAGTCGTAAAAGTTTTATTTTTTATTCTTATTAAACGATTAAAAATCAAAGTTGTGTTTTTTTTTCTCTCTTATCATATTTTTTTATTTATCTTGTAAAAAAAGGTAAAATTACAAAAGTTATATAGTTATATAATTAATAAGCTATTGAATTTGATTTGGTAATTTGAACTGAATTGACAATTATATTTAATTATTATATTGAAAGGATTGTGCTCCGCGATATTGAGAACTATTTACATTAAAATGACTGAACTTAGCGAAAAGATTGAGACAGGATATATACTGAACTAAAAACAAAACGTGCTTCGATGCAAGGGTATATCATACGGCATAAAAATTGTATTGAAACGAACGCGGAATTGATGAATATGTTTGATTTTGAAACGCGATTAGGTTTGCTAGAATCGTACTTCCAACTTTCTGGATCTTCAATCTGAAATGAAAAGATTAACAGAGACTGCGCCGCTGAGGATATAAAGCGGGAAGAAGTAGAAAAATCGTATTGCACGGCAAAATCTAAGATTCTTTGTCATATTGCGAAGTTCAAGGCTAGGCGTTCGATTGCGAATGTCTGAGATACAACTACGAGTCGCATAGTTCGGTTACTAAAGTTGCAACTACCTCATTTCTCGGGAAATCTTACAGAGTGGTTAGATTTTTACGGAACCTTTACAAAGTTAGTCCATGATGATCCTGAATTGACAGAGATAGAGAAATTTCAACATTTGCGTTCATGCTTAGGCGAAAGGCCGTTACGTACAATTAAGGCTTTAGAAACTACTGACAGTAACTATGCAAAGGCACTGAGTTTACTTAAATCTAGATACGACAATACAGCGATAATTTTCCAAGCTCACATTAAAGAGCTTTTTGAACTACCTCGACTATAGGGCACTTCATCATCGCACCTAAGAGATTTAGTAGATTCGGTCAATGCTCATCTTCGCGATTTGAATTCACTCGGTAAAGCACAAGACATATTAGGTGGAATTTTACTCTATATTGCTTTGTCAAAACTCGTTAATTATACCCAAATTAAATGGGAGGACGAAATTACTCTTGAAAAACTCCCATCGTGGGACTCCTTTGAAAATTTTTTAAATAATCGTTGCATTAATCTCGAAAATAGAGACATCAATTCAAAGCATAATGCTAGTTCTACATCCTTTTCTAAAGCATTGAAGGCTGTTCCAAGCAAACGAAATGCATCGCTTTTGTCTGCGTCCAAAGGTAATTGCCGTTGTTGTAAGGGCAATTGTCTCTTTATGGTAAAATGCCAAAGATTCTTAAAAATGTCCCCAAGAGAGAGATACTTTGAAACAAAGAGATTGTCACTTTGCCTACTTTGTTTGAATAAAGGTCATTCAATAAAAACTTGCGCTTCGCCAAAATGTTATAAATGCGATCAGCCTCATCATATTCTCCTTCATAGGGCCGAAAATTCAGATAGTATCAAGGCTGATGAAATCCAACAAATTTCAAATTTGGCAGAACCTAGTAAGGCGTCACCTTCCAAAGAATATAGTGGAATTTATCTAACAGAAATTTCCAAAGTGTCATCTAGTCATAGCACACAGTCGAGGCCTGCCACTGGAGGTAGTGACTACATCTTGTAAGCTACAGCAGTTATTGAAGTCTAGGACAGATTTGGAACTTACGTACCTTGTCGCGCGTTATTTGATTCAGTTTCTCAGTTGAACTTTATTACTGAAAGAATGACCCAACTCCTAAATCTTAAAAGGGAAAGACATAATATAGAGGTTAATGGCATAGGCAAAATTAGTACGCAATTGAGAAATAAAACTACTACGACCATAAAATCTAGATTAAATGAATACTCAACTTATCTCGAACTGTGCATATTGCCAAACATTACCGATTTTCAACCTCATTTTACTTTGGATATTGAAAACTGGGGAGGTCCAAAAAATATAAAAAATTGGCGGATCACTTATTCAACAAGCCCCAACGGATTGACTTGTTAATTGGGGCCGGACTATTTTTTGAGCTTCTAGTAGTTGGGCAAATTCGTCTCGGAAATAGCTTGCCACTTCTACAAAAGAATCTCCTTGGCTGGGTAGTAACGGGAGAAATAAACGAAGAAAATCGTGATTTATGTAAAAGGAAGCATAATAGTCTGCAAGTTTTGAAAGAAAGCGTATGTGAAGACGAATCACTGGGAAAGCTACTAGAGCGATTTTGGCTAATCGAAAGTGTAAGCCCGTCTTCTCCCATTACAAGGAAGGAGCATAAGGAATGTGAGCGTCATTTTCTGGAGAACGTCTCTCGCACTTCTAATGGGAAATACATGGTAAGAATACCATTTCACAAGGATCCATCTCGGTTGGGTGAATCGTTCGAAATAGCTAAAAGAAGGTTTTACAATCTGGAACGAAAGCTAAACAAGCAACCTGAGTTGAAAGCTCAATATGCGAACTTCATACACGAATATGCGAACTTAGGTCATACGAATACAAAAATCTGAAATTGCGACCGGACAGCTCATCCACCAGTCTAAGGGTAGTGTTTGACGGATCATGCCACACAACTTCTGGGTTCTCTTTGAATTACATTTTGATTGAAGGACCTATCGTTCAGCCTGAGTTGTTTGACATAGTTGTCAGATTTAGATTTCACCGTTATGTGACCGCAGACATATCAAAGATGTTTCGGCAGATTTTTGTAAGTCGCAGGGACACCAATCTTCAGTGCATAGTCTGGCGTGGTAACTCCTATGATGATCTGCAAATATATCGTTTGAAAACAGTCACTTACGGCACAGCAGCTGTGCCTTTTCTGTCAACACGTTGCCTATTCCACCTCGCAGATAGCAATTCGAAAGGCTTCGCAGTGTGACTTTAAAATGACTTTAAAATACCTCGCTTTGTTTTACCTATCGAAGAAGTGGTCAACATGCAGTTTCATGGATTTTCCGACGCATCAGAGCAAGCATATGGTTGCTGTATTTATGTTCGGACAGAAGATATTAAACAAAATGTTAAAATTAGCCTCTTGTGTGCTAAGTCCAGAGTTGCTCCCGTAAAAACCCAAACTTTGCCTAGACTTGAACTCTGTGGAGCACTTCTACTAGCAAAACTGCTATCTCGAGTAGTTAAAACTACAAATTTCCAAGATGAGTCAATATATTGTTGGACTGATTCAACAATCGTACTGGATTGGTTAGCTGGAGATGCATCTACCTACCCTACCGTTATAGCAATCGAATTGCAAGGATTCAGGAAATGACATCCACTTTCATTTGGAAGCATGTAAGATCGAAAGATAATCCTGCTGACCTAGTATCGCGGGGAATATTACCAGAAAGTCTCTTACAATCTCATATTTGGTTCAATGGGCCAGAGTATTTACTGCAGATGCCCAAGCTTTGGCCCAGACGGAATCACTCATACTATTCGTCAATTGATAATTCTGAACAAATCAAAGCGAAGACAACGAAGACAAGTAACATCAAGTCTGAAGATTTCTTAGCAACGATGAAATTTTTAAATGATTTTCCCAAGCTACGGTGTCTATTTGGCTACATCCTGCGATTCATCACGAACTGCGGGCGGATAATTTGTAAGAAGGAGAAGATAAAAGGAATGATTGCTGCAGATGAACTGGACACTGCCGTATTGCGTATGGTAGCTATTATATAGAAACAAGTATTCACAGAAGATTTCGAGCATTTAGAAAGAACTTCGAGGGCGCCTTCGACACTCAGACCTACCATATTCAGTGAAATATCCGGTCCTCCTCCCAAGAAAACCTGCCTTTGTTCTATCATTAATAAATTATTATCATATAAAGAACTTACATGGAGGTCCACAAGCACTCATAGCTTTCATCAGACAAAGATTTTGGCTCATTAATGCGAGAAGTATTGCAAGACAGGTTGTCCATAGGTGTGTTCGCTGCTTTCGATCACGACCACAGATGTTGCAGCAAGTTATGGGAAACTTACCACGATATCGTCTTTAACTTTCCAGGATATTTACCAACTCAGGTGTTGATTTCTGCGGCCCATTTTGGGCCCACTATCGAATTAGAGGAAATAGACCTTACAAGGTTTACGTTGCAGTCTTTATTTGTTTTGCTACAAAGGCCGTTCATATGGAGCTGGTGTCAGATTTATCAACAGGTGCCTTCATTGCAGCACTCAAACGTTTCGTCGCGAGAAGAGGCTACTGTAAAACTCTCTATTGTGATAATGCAACGAATTTTGTTGGGGCAAGAAGAGAGCTAAGTGAACTTCAGAAGCAGCTCAACTCACAACAGAGAATGGTATTGAATTTCTACACATACCACCCCGCTCCCCACACTTCGGTGGATCGTGGGAAGCAGCCCTAAAGTCTCCAAAGACTCATTTGGTTCGAACTGTAAACGGTGCATCATTATCCTACGATGAGCTTTTGACTATTATTACCCAAATTGAAGCAGTATTAAAGTCGCGTTCTCTAACTGCCATGTCGTCAGATACAGCAGATTTAGAAGCCCTTACACCAGGACATTTTTTGAGCGGTAGTCCATTAAATTCAATTGCAGAACCCAATTTGATGGAGGAAAATATAAATCGCCTATCCAGATGGCAACAAATTCGGGCCTTGCAACAAAGGTTTTGGTCTCGATGGTCGAAGGAATATATTACCTTACTGCAACAAAAATTAAAATGGAATTCCAAGTCATCTGATCTCAAAATTGGTTCTTTGGTGCTCGTCTCTGATGAAAATATTCCTCCACAAAGGTGGTTACTTGGTCGTATCGTACATACTTATCCTGGTTCAGACGGTATTGTACGAGATGTCCTATCGAAGACAAAAAATGGCGAAATCAAGCAAGCGGTTCAGAAACTGTGTCCGCTGCCCATCGATGATGTACATGATGAAGAAAATAAAGGTTGAAAGGAATCCTTTCAAGGCGGCCGTGATGTTCAATCCTAGATCAATTAAAATTAATATTCAATTTGTAAATTAAAGATTTGCTTAACATAATGTCATGTTTAATTTGTCTTAATTAAAATCAATATTTAACATTGTGATTTCACTCAATGATTTGCTCAATAATACACTCCATTGTGAATTTGCTTAATTTGTATACAACATACTGTTAAATTGTTATATAACCATATTAGTATTGGTGTGAGCTTCACCCACTCAAAAGACACTGGTACGATAGCTTTCAACAAGACCAGAGCAGCATGTTAAATTGTTCAAATAAAATTTGTTAAAGTTGAACTACTTTGTTTTAAATTACGGCCCTTCGAAAACTACAACAAATTCATCGACAGTCAAAAAGGCTTGACTCAACAGATGCATATAGCTCGCATCAAAAAACTTTTGCATTTTCTCATGTACGTTTTTTCAACGTCGTGTGAAAACAATAAAATGTAAAAAAGCTTTTGAAGATATCGTGGGTACCTGGGTGCAATTTGCCCAAACCTCGGGGAGTTCGTTCTTTAATCCCGTCGTGTTGAAAGCCTTTTCAAAAATCCGTTCTAAACTTATTAATTGAGTGAAAAGAAAATCTAATTAAATAAATTGTATTGAGTTATCTTCTAATCAAACTATTATTCTATGAAAAAAAAATATAATTAAATAGTTTTGAAGAGAAAATATGATTAAATAATTTGTATTGAGTTCTTATCGAATCAAACCATTATTCTAGTGAAAAGAAAATATAATTAAATAATTTGTATTGAGTTAATCATCGAAGCAATTTGAGTGCAAAGAAAAATGGAATGACAAAAATAATGATATTAAAAAATAGAAAAAAGAATAATAAAGTGTTTCAGTTTTACTTTTCCCTTTCCTCGATATCGGCGACTGCTCTCTCCTTCGGAGCATGGAGCGGAGTTTGTTACAACAATTGGTGGCAGCGGTGTACCTACCCAAAAACAAAAGATCAGTGCCAATCAATAATAAAATGAAAAAATAAAAATAAAAAATAATTTAATTAATACCTAAAAAAAAACAAAAAAAAACAACCCGGGCACCCTAAAAAAGGGTGCTTAGAGGATCATATATATAATATATTTATATACGGAGATAACATTCTCCGATATATGTAAATACTAATAAAAAATACTAAAAAGCAACGCAAATCGATCGCCAGCCAATGCTTCACAAGAAATGAAGCATAAAGGTAAAAATCTATCTCCATCTATAGCCAGAAAAAAGGCTGAATTAAATAAAAATCAATCTCCATCCAAAGCTTAACAAGATACGAAGCAAGAACGTAAACGTATATCTCCATCTACAGCCGCACAAAAGGCTGCATCTAGTATAGTTCTATCTCCTTCATCGATAAATTCACAAAAAGTGAATTCCAGGAATAAATCAGAAAAGAAGTCAAAGAATTTCAATAACGTTTTATCTCCTTCAAATTCTGTCGAGTCAGAATCATCGTATAACTCCTTCCAAATTCCACAAAAGTTGGAAGCATATCTCCTTCCTTTTAAAAATCCGAAAGAATCGGATAAATTAAATAAAATTAAAATTCCGGCTCGATCAGAATTTATCATTGAAATTCTAACTCCTTCTATTCAAAATCAATCGGTCTGTTCCAAGAAGGAAATAAGGCCAGGTTTATTTCTTGGAAATTCGATAGTCGAACCAGTCAACGGTATGGCAAAAGTCCTAATCCTCAACACAAATGAGGAGGACGCCGATCTGGCACCTTACGAGGTGAACCCAGTTTACCAAGGCTTGGACGACTTTGTGGTCATCTCCACATACTCTGAAAAAGATCAAATTAAGGGCAGAATAATTAAACTGCAAAACCTTATAAAATTGGATCACTGTAATTGAGAGGAATCTGAGAGTGTTCTCAATATCTGTAGGGAATTCAACGATCTCTTCTTCATAGAAGGGGATTTCCTTTCTTATACAGATGCGATTACCCACAAAATCGAGACACTCCAAGACAAACCGCCCATTTATACAAAGCCTTATAGACTTCCTGAGCCAAGCCGAACGGAAATAAATCAGCAAATACAAGAAATGCTTGAGTCAGACTTCATCAGACCTTCACATAGTCCCTGGAATTCTCCACTTCTCCTGGTTCCCAAAAAAACAGATGAGAATGGAAACAAAAAGTGGCGAGTAGTGGTAGACTTTCGTCGTATTAACGACATTACTATTGGCGATGCGTACCCACTGCCTAATATCACTGATATGTTAGACCAGTTGGGGAAGTCGATATATTTTACCACACTCGACTTAGCCAGTGGATTCCACCAGATAAAAACGGACTCGAAGGACAGGGAGAAAACTACCTTTAGCACATCCTATGGCCACTACGAATACAATCGTATTCCATTTGGTTTAAAAGGAGCCCCTGCTACTTTTCAACGAGCCATGAACAATGTTCTATCTGGACTTCAAGGCATCTGTTGTTTCGTATACATGGACGATATTGTAGTCCATGAATACAGTCTCAAAGACCACAATTCCAGACTCACAGCAGTATTCAGCCGCCTCCGCAATTTCAACCTCAAACTTCAGTCCGACAAGTGCCATTTGCTAAGAAAGGAAAATATGTATTTACGGCACATTATTACAGAAAATGGAGTCAAACGAGACCCAGCAAAAATCAAGTCATTTCAGTCCTATCCCAGACCGAAAAAGGAAAAAGATATAAAAGCTTTGGTTTCGTCGGCTCATATCGCCGCTTTATACCAAATTTTTCCAAAATTGCAAAACCACTTACAAATCTTTTGAAAAAAAGATATCCCTTTCAAGTTCGACGCAATTTGTGTTGAAGCATTTTGCGAATTACGCAATAATCTTATTACAGCACCAATTCTATCATATCCCGATTTTGACAAAGAATATTTCGTCACCTCCAATGCCAGCGATTACGCCATCGGAGCTGTTCTTTCACAAGTTGATAACCATGGAGATCATCCAATCGCCTATGTGAGCGGAGTTCTCAATGGTGCAGAGACTCGTTACTCAACAATAGAAAAGGAGCTCTTAGCTATCGTTTTCGCAGTTGAGCAATTCAGACCATACGTTTATGGCAGACAGTTTACAATTATAACTGACCATAAACTATTAGTATGACTCATGATTCTGAAAGATCATTCCTCAAGACTAATGAGATGGAGAATACGTCTTGAGGAATATGACTACAAAATAGTCCATAAATCAGGTAAGCTCAACACAAATGCAGACGCTCTCAGTAGAGCTATCCCAGAATATTCCAAGCATTTTGCAGAACCTTCAACCTGCGTGAATGTTGTAACTAGGAATCAAGCCAGAGCTCAGGCCAATTCGGATACTCACAATGCAAGCATTACTCCAAACTCAACTCCATCGTCATCAAACAATTCCTCAGTCATAATAACTGAGACTAGTTTTCCTCTTTTACTGACTAAAAATGCCAATCCTAAAGTCTTCATCTTGCCAATGCAAGACACAGAACTTGAACTTTCAGATAAATCCCCACTTCTAGCAAATGAACTGAACTTCTTCACAAAAAAGGACTCCAAAATAATCATATCAAAAATTAATTTACCTTGTCGATCGCAAAGAGACAGATCAGACCTCGAAAAGATTTTAACTGGGATCTGCTCATATACAGAAGCAAATCAGTTAAATCAATTAAATATCTCCTTCCCTATATTAAAACCACAGAATCTAATGATTATTAAAAACGCTTTTACCCAGATCTTCGCTAATAAACAAATATACATCAAACTCCATCAAGATTCGATTAAATATTTATACGACATTAAGGACATCGAACAAGTTTTAAAAGATTTTCATTCACTACGGACGGGAGGCCATCAAGGAGTTTCCCGTACTATTAAAAGAATTGAAAAGCAATTCCACTGGCCCGGCATGTCAGACGACGTGGTCAAATATGTAAGGAAATGTAAACTTTGTGAGGTGAACAAAGTATCCAGAAACCCAAAAATTCCTATGAAAATCTCGAGCATTAGCTCCAAACCTTTCGAAAGAGTGTACCTAGATACTGTAGGACCTCTCCCAATTTCATATTCTGGAAATAAATACCTCCTTACATTTCAAGACGACTTTTCAAATTTTCTGAGACTATTCCCATAGTCGACACCGAGTCTAAGACATTAGCGGAAGCCTTCACGACAACGATAGTTTGTCGACATGGTATTCCAGAGAGTATCCTCACAGATAATGGTTCTAACCTCATAAGTGGCATGTTCGCCGAGGTATCTAAATTGCTAAGAATTAAAAGGCTCAAAACTACTCCATACCACCCTCAAACGAATGGTGCATTGGATAGAAGCCACAGAACCTTAGCAGAATATCTCCGATCTTATGTAGCAAAATATAGACAAGACTGGGATACATGGATTCCTTATGCCATGTTTGTATACAATACCTCCCCTCAATCGAGTACCAATTATACTCCTCGCGAACTCCTTTACGGATTCCCAGCCGAAATTCCAAACAATTTGAAATCATCTCCAACCGTTTGCTATAATTACGACAATTATGCAAACGAGTTAAAAGCGCGTCTGCATCATAGCTTCAAAATAGCTAAAGACATGGCCATAGCAAATATAGAAAAATGTTAAATACAATACGACAAAAACTCTCTCCAAAAATCTTTTATGGTAGCCGATAAGGTCCTACTTAAGAGCAGAGTTCGAGAGAAGAAATTCTCACCACTATGGTCAGGACCGTAGGAGATAATGGAGATTAATTCCCCGGAAAATTCCACTTTTAAAATCAATAATAAAAACAAAAGAATCCATAACAATGACCTAAAACTGTTCTCAGAGTAAAAACTTCAATATCTTCAAATATCGTTCAGAATTAACATAGTGTCATCTTCCAGGTTTCCATAATGATGCATATAGCATTCATTCAACGTTTAACAAATTTAGCTTTAACAATTAAACAGACAAATATGACGAACAGAAAACTGAACAATGGTGACTCCTTCCATCCTTAAATTTTCCTTGTTGAGTAGAAAAAAAATTTTTTTTAGCTCGTACAGCTTATACGTCTTTTTATTTTGTTTAAAATAAATAATAAAGTAAAAAAAAAAAATACTAAAAATATTAAGAAAAAGGGAAAAAACTTTTTGCCAGAGAATATAATGAGCATTAATTTCAATAAAAATAAATAAGGAAAAAAGCAGAAGGAATAAACTAATATTAATGTATATTAAATTTAATGTTTTTTCTCTCTAGTTTTACCATAACTATCAAATATGTATATATCAATAAGAATATTAAATCATTCATTGCGAAATGATAATACTAATTAAATCGACAATAAGAAATAATTCACAAGAAAATATGTATGCACATATAAATTAAATCTATATCAAAATAATTTAATAATTACGTATAATTAGTAATGGAAATAAATAAACCTTCTCTATTAGAAATTAAAATGTAACATGTATTAGTTTTTACTGTATTTTATAATTTTGTAGTTATTTATAGCTATCTAGTTATATACCATTCCCTTTATATATACAAATATTTGTACAAATTCTAGTTCAATTATTAAGAAAGCAAGTTTTTCTTCCAAGGAGGAATAAAACTTTCTCTTCCCCAGGGGGAGGGATGTTGTGACTCAGGTACCAATGCATAAATTGCATTTTGTTATCAGACACACATTCCCCTCACACGGTATGCACACTAACCAACATACAGCGTCTTATTATTTTTTTTCCGTATGTACTATGTACATACGTACATTACATATTTAATCCAATCTAATTGTATGTACATACATACATACAATTATCAAAATTATTCGCGCCCTCTTAAAATTAATATTTTAAGACGGGCGCAGAAGTGCATAGCGGATTTCAGTTTCCATTGATGCATATAGCTCGCATCAAAAAACTTTTGCATTTTCTCACGTACGTTTTTTCAACGTCGTGTGAAAACAATAAAATGTAAAAAAGCTTTTGAAGATATCGTGGGTACCTGGGTGCAATTTGCCCAAACCTCGGGGAGTTCGTTCTTTAATCCCGTCGTGTTGAAAGCCTTTTCAAAAATCCGTTCTAAACTTATTAATTGAGTGAAAAGAAAATCTAATTAAATAAATTGTATTGAGTTATCTTCTAATCAAACTATTATTCTATGAAAAAAAAATATAATTAAATAGTTTTGAAAAGAAAATATGATTAAATAATTTGTATTGAGTTCTTATCGAATCAAACCATTATTCTAGTGAAAAGAAAATATAATTAAATAATTTGTATTGAGTTAATCATCGAAGCAATTTGAGTGCAAAGAAAAATGGAATGACAAAAATAATGATATTAAAAAATAGAAAAAAGAATAATAAAGTGTTTCAGTTTTACTTTTCCCTTTCCTCGATATCGGCGACTGCTCTCTCCTTCGGAGCATGGAGCGGAGTTTGTTACAACAATTGGTGGCAGCGGTGTACCTACCCAAAAACAAAAGATCAGTGCCAATCAATAATAAAATGAAAAAATAAAAATAAAAAATAATTTAATTAATACCTAAAAAAAAACAAAAAAAACAACCCGGGCACCCTAAAAAAGGGTGCTTAGTGGATCATATATATAATATATTTATATACGGAGATAACATTCTCCGATATATGTAAATACTAATAAAAAATACTAAAAAGCAACGCAAATCGATCGCCAGCCAATGCTTCACAAGAAATGAAGCATAAAGGTAAAAATCTATCTCCATCTATAGCCAGAAAAAAGGCTGAATTAAATAAAAATCAATCTCCATCCAAAGCTTAACAAGATACGAAGCAAGAACGTAAACGTATATCTCCATCTACAGCCGCACAAAAGGCTGCATCTAGTATAGTTCTATCTCCTTCATCGATAAATTCACAAAAAGTGAATTCCAGGAATAAATCAGAAAAGAAGTCAAAGAATTTCAATAACGTTTTATCTCCTTCAAATTCTGTCGAGTCAGAATCATCGTATAACTCCTTCCAAATTCCACAAAAGTTGGAAGCATATCTCCTTCCTTTTAAAAATCCGAAAGAATCGGATAAATTAAATAAAATTAAAATTCCGGCTCGATCAGAATTTATCATTGAAATTCTAACTCCTTCTATTCAAAATCAATCGGTCTGTTCCAAGAAGGAAATAAGGCCAGGTTTATTTCTTGGAAATTCGATAGTCGAACCAGTCAACGGTATGGCAAAAGTCCTAATCCTCAACACAAATGAGGAGGACGCCGATCTGGCACCTTACGAGGTGAACCCAGTTTACCAAGGCTTGGACGACTTTGTGGTCATCTCCACATACTCTGAAAAAGATCAAATTAAGGGCAGAATAATTAAACTGCAAAACCTTATAAAATTGGATCACTGTAATTGAGAGGAATCTGAGAGTGTTCTCAATATCTGTAGGGAATTCAACGATCTCTTCTTCATAGAAGGGGATTTCCTTTCTTATACAGATGCGATTACCCACAAAATCGAGACACTCCAAGACAAACCGCCCATTTATACAAAGCCTTATAGACTTCCTGAGCCAAGCCGAACGGAAATAAATCAGCAAATACAAGAAATGCTTGAGTCAGACTTCATCAGACCTTCACATAGTCTCTGGAATTCTCCACTTCTCCTGGTTCCCAAAAAAACAGCTGAGAATGGAAACAAAAAGTGGCGAGTAGTGGTAGACTTTCGTCGTATTAACGACATTACTATTGGCGATGCGTACCCACTGCCTAATATCACTGATATGTTAGACCAGTTGGGGAAGTCGATATATTTTACCACACTCGACTTAGCCAGTGGATTCCACCAGATAAAAACGGACTCGAAGGACAGGGAGAAAACTACCTTTAGCACATCCTATGGCCACTACGAATACAATCGTATTCCATTTGGTTTAAAAGGAGCCCCTGCTACTTTTCAACGAGCCATGAACAATGTTCTATCTGGACTTCAAGGCATCTGTTGTTTCGTATACATGGACGATATTGTAGTCCATGAATACAGTCTCAAAGACCACAATTCCAGACTCACAGCAGTATTCAGCCGCCTCCGCAATTTCAACCTCAAACTTCAGTCCGACAAGTGCCATTTGCTAAGAAAGGAAAATATGTATTTACGGCACATTATTACAGAAAATGGAGTCAAACCAGACCCAGCAAAAATCAAGTCATTTCAGTCCTATCCCAGACCGAAAAAGGAAAAAGATATAAAAGCTTTGGTTTCGTCGGCTCATATCGCCGCTTTATACCAAATTTTTCCAAAATTGCAAAACCACTTACAAATCTTTTGAAAAAAGATATCCCTTTCAAGTTCGACGCAATTTGTGATGAAGCATTTTGCGAATTACGCAATAATCTTATTACAGCACCAATTCTATCATATCCCGATTTTGACAAAGAATATTTCGTCACCTCCAATGCCAGCGATTACGCCATCGGAGCTGTTCTTTCACAAGTTGATAACCATGGAGATCATCCAATCGCCTATGTGAGCGGAGTTCTCAATGGTGCAGAGACTCGTTACTCAACAATAGAAAAGGAGCTCTTAGCTATCGTTTTCGCAGTTGAGCAATTCAGACCATACGTTTATGGCAGACAGTTTACAATTATAACTGACCATAAACTATTAGTATGACTCATGATTCTGAAAGATCATTCCTCAAGACTAATGAGATGGAGAATACGTCTTGAGGAATATGACTACAAAATAGTCCATAAATCAGGTAAGCTCAACACAAATGCAGACGCTCTCAGTAGAGCTATCCCAGAATATTCCAAGCATTTTGCAGAACCTTCAACCTGCGTGAATGTTGTAACTAGGAATCAAGCCAGAGCTCAGGCCAATTCGGATACTCACAATGCAAGCATTACTCCAAACTCAACTCCATCGTCATCAAACAATTCCTCAGTCATAATAACTGAGACTAGTTTTCCTCTTTTACTGACTAAAAATGCCAATCCTAAAGTCTTCATCTTGCCAATGCAAGACACAGAACTTGAACTTTCAGATAAATCCCCACTTCTAGCAAATGAACTGAACTTCTTCACAAAAAAGGACTCCAAAATAATCATATCAAAAATTAATTTACCTTGTCGATCGCAAAGAGACAGATCAGACCTCGAAAAGATTTTAACTGGGATCTGCTCATATACAGAAGCAAATCAGTTAAATCAATTAAATATCTCCTTCCCTATATTAAAACCACAGAATCTAATAATTATTAAAAACGCTTTTACCCAGATCTTCGCTAATAAACAAATATACATCAAACTCCATCAAGATTCGATTAAATATTTATACGACATTAAGGACATCGAACAAGTTTTAAAAGATTTTCATTCACTACGGACGGGAGGCCATCAAGGAGTTTCCCGTACTATTAAAAGAATTGAAAAGCAATTCCACTGGCCCGGCATGTCAGACGACGTGGTCAAATATGTAAGGAAATGTAAACTTTGTGAGGTGAACAAAGTATCCAGAAACCCAAAAATTCCTATGAAAATCTCGAGCATTAGCTCCAAACCTTTCGAAAGAGTGTACCTAGATACTGTAGGACCTCTCCCAATTTCATATTCTGGAAATAAATACCTCCTTACATTTCAAGACGACTTTTCAAATTTTCTGAGACTATTCCCATAGTCGACACCGAGTCTAAGACATTAGCGGAAGCCTTCACGACAACGATAGTTTGTCGACATGGTATTCCAGAGAGTATCCTCACAGATAATGGTTCTAACCTCATAAGTGGCATGTTCGCCGAGGTATCTAAATTGCTAAGAATTAAAAGGCTCAAAACTACTCCATACCACCCTCAAACGAATGGTGCATTGGATAGAAGCCACAGAACCTTAGCAGAATATCTCCGATCTTATGTAGCAAAATATAGACAAGACTGGGATACATGGATTCCTTATGCCATGTTTGTATACAATACCTCCCCTCAATCGAGTACCAATTATACTCCTCGCGAACTCCTTTACGGATTCCCAGCCGAAATTCCAAACAATTTGAAATCATCTCCAACCGTTTGCTATAATTACGACAATTATGCAAACGAGTTAAAAGCGCGTCTGCATCATAGCTTCAAAATAGCTAAAGACATGGCCATAGCAAATATAGAAAAATGTTAAATACAATACGACAAAAACTCTCTCCAAAAATCTTTTATGGTAGCCGATAAGGTCCTACTTAAGAGCAGAGTTCGAGAGAAGAAATTCTCACCACTATGGTCAGGACCGTAGGAGATAATGGAGATTAATTCCCCGGAAAATTCACTTTTAAAATCAATAATAAAAACAAAAGAATCCATAACAATGACCTAAAACTGTTCTCAGAGTAAAAACTTCAATATCTTCAAATATCGTTCAGAATTAACATAGTGTCATCTTCCAGGTTTCCATAATGATGCATATAGCATTCATTCAACGTTTAACAAATTTAGCTTTAACAATTAAACAGACAAATATGACGGAACAGAAAACTGAACAATGGTGACTCCTTCCATCCTTAAATTTTCCTTGTTGAGTAGAAAAAAAATTTTTTTTAGCTCGTACAGCTTATACGTCTTTTTATTTTGTTTAAAATAAATAATAAAGTAAAAAAAAAAAATACTAAAAATATTAAGAAAAAGGGAAAAAACTTTTTGCCAGAGAATATAATGAGCATTAATTTCAATAAAAATAAATAAGGAAAAAAGCAGAAGGAATAAACTAATATTAATGTATATTAAATTTAATGTTTTTTCTCTCTAGTTTTACCATAACTATCAAATATGTATATATCAATAAGAATATTAAATCATTCATTGCGAAATGATAATACTAATTAAATCGACAATAAGAAATAATTCACAAGAAAATATGTATGCACATATAAATTAAATCTATATCAAAATAATTTAATAATTACGTATAATTAGTAATGGAAATAAATAAACCTTCTCTATTAGAAATTAAAATGTAACATGTATTAGTTTTTACTGTATTTTATAATTTTGTAGTTATTTATAGCTATCTAGTTATATACCATTCCCTTTATATATACAAATATTTGTACAAATTCTAGTTCAATTATTAAGAAAGCAAGTTTTTCTTCCAAGGAGGAATAAAACTTTCTCTTCCCCAGGGGGAGGGATGTTGTGACTCAGGTACCAATGCATAAATTGCATTTTGTTATCAGACACACATTCCCCTCACACGGTATGCACACTAACCAACATACAGCGTCTTATTATTTTTTTTCCGTATGTACTATGTACATACGTACATTACATATTTAATCCAATCTAATTGTATGTACATACATACATACAATTATCAAAATTATTCGCGCCCTCTTAAAATTAATATTTTAAGACGGGCGCACAAGTGCATAGCGGATTTCAGTTTCCATTGATGCATATAGCTCGCATCAAAAAACTTTTGCATTTTCTCACGTACGGTTTTTCAACGTTGTGAGAAAACAATAAAATATAAAGAAGCTTTTGAAGATATCGTGGGTGCCTGGGTGCAATTTGTCCAAACCTCGGGGAGTCCGTTCTTTAATCCCGTCGTGTTGAAAGCGTTTTCAAAAATCCGTTCTAAACTTATTAATTGAGTGAAAAGAATATCTAATTAAATAAATTGTATTGAGTTATCTTCGAATCAAACTATTATTCTATGAAAAGAAAATATAATTAAATAGTTTTGAAAAGAAAATATTATTAAATAATTTGTATTGAGTTCTTATCGGATCAAACCATTATTCTATTGAAAAGAAAATATAATTAAATAATTTGTATTGAGTTAATCATCGAAGCAATTTGAGTGCAAAGAAAAATGGAATGACAAAAATAATGATATTAAAAATAGAAAAAAGAATAATAAAGTGTTTTAGTTTTACTTTTCCCTTTCCTCGATATCGGCGACTGCTTTCTCCTTCGGAGTCGTGTTAAAACACTTTCAGAATTTCCCAATTATTTACAACACAGTCGTTCTGTCTAATTGTAGTCCACTCACTTCCCAAGTCTACAAAGGCTTCTACAGAAATTCTATCTACCTGTACTACTTGATAAAGCTCTTGATTTTCTTTAGTTACAACGTGAACTTTCTTGGTTATAACATCTCTCGATTGCAGGCACCTATTAGCTTTATGCTCCGGTTTTCCACATTTGAAACAAGTTCCCGAAAAGGTTTCTACTATGTAACGACCGTATGGCTTTCCGGTCCAAATTCTCTTCATAACTGATGTTCTCACGAGTTCACGTCTTTGGTTAAAATTTTAGTGATTAATAAAGGTCTTCGTTTTTCGATAACATTACGAACGCGTTCCTGTTCACCTATACATTCATATCGCTTTATTTGGGCGAGCAGCTCATTTGCCGTTTTACTACCTGATGAAGTTAAAACCGTGAGTAGCTTATGATCACCCAAATCCGAAATTATATATTTGATTGTGCACTGATCATCCAATTTTCTCCGCTTCGCAAGAGAAACTATTTCGTAAAGATAAGACTCAATTGGTTCGTTAGCTTTACGTTTTCGGGACAATAATTTGGAACCACCGAGGATCGATTCATCTATTGATTGGCGACTTTGGTTCAAATGCTGAGCAGCATCCTTTAACCTAAGAGAAGCATAAAACAATGTCCCTGGCTCGTTCCAACCACAAACAGTGCGCAACTTTTTGATATTTTCCACCCACTCTCTGGCACTTAAGTTATTAAAGCTTCCTGGCCGAAATTCGGGAATTAATTCGCATAGCACAGTAGGTCCTATGCGATAAGATTGAGTAGGTTGACACCCAACGATTTGATCGTGGAAATCATCGTTTGTTTGAACAGATTCGTTCAGAGTCGATGTTGAATCATCATTCCGGGTGGAAACTCTTTAATTTTTGGGCACTGGCACTCTACGCGCAAATCTATCTAATACCCGTTCTGACGTACCTTCTCTAACTCTGCTTAACCTTTTTCCTCCCATTATTCTAAAATGGAAAAGACTATCGCTATGCCTTTCTTTCAGGTAAGGGAATCCCAACGTGAAACTTAAACAATACTTGCAAAATAGTACACCCCAGAAGAAATCAATAAATTCTCAAAAAAAAAAAGTAACACACTAAAAAAAACGAATGAATTCACTTTATTCAATTGATTCACACCACCACAAAAAACGATATATTTCAAGAAATATCTAGAGCCATCCTAAGGAAGAAAAACAACAAATCGACCACTCCCATTGCACAATTAAGAATTTCAGCAATTTGCTGTGGCTCACAACTGAAACAAAATTAAAGAACTCCACTTAATACTACTATGCATCAAATAATATCCCTACTTAAGAAGGAATAAACGAATATTTATAATATTGAAGAATATGTTTATGGTAAGAAATGTAAGCTGAGCTGCCACAATTAAAAAATTCACAAATAAAATTAATACTAATATTTGATATATAACAATTAATAATAAAATAAAAGGAAACCAAATGCAATACTCCAAAAGCAGAAAAAGAGGAAAAACAAAATCATATTGAAGCAGGTAATCCTCTTAATCTAAACTCTATTATTATTTGATTATATATCCTTGTCAACTCATATATGTATATTAAAAAAAAAACAAACGAATGTAGGCATATAAAAAATAACACAGAAATATATAAGTTAATGTACGAATGTAAAATATAGAAAATGTAGGTACGAATGTACGCAATCCAGTCCAAATGTTTTTTTTGCCTGTCAAATTCTAATTGCACAAAACACTTTACTAATTTTTTTATTACTAGTACTTTAACGCTTCTAATATTTTAAAAGATATTTTCCCGGCACTACCTTTTCACTGCACTTCTCCAGATCATAAACAGAAGTGAAAAACGCCGATGATTTATCATAACGAATAAACACCAATGATTTTCATCCCGATCTGCTAAATTCCTTGTAATTCTCTCTATTGGATTTCCCACCAATGAAATCTTCTAAAAATGATCTCATAACCGTCGGTTATTACCTTATAAGGTAAAAACCTGACAACGGTTTGAGTCACCCGAAAATATCCCGGAAAACTACCCTAGTTATTGAAACAACAACAGACAAATCTATCCGTTGACATCTCCAACTTGTCTCCCGTTACCACTTACCGTGACCAAATCATGCAGTAATATATGCATTAAAGTACATCGCTCATAAACGCAGTAACAGTCTGCCTTTCTCAACTCCCAATGATCGTTCATTCCTCCACGTCCACTCTCCTTACTTCATTCTGCAAAGAAAATTAAGGAAAAGAAAAACAGACAAAAAAGATAATGTTCTCCTTTCCATCTCCGCCCAATGGGAAGTAAGAAAAGGCAAAACTTACGTAATATACACGATACACTGCACTTTCACTTCGGAAAGAGTATTGTAGGGTGGATAATCCCACTTCTGAAAACTATTACACTCGATGACACGTTTAGATTTTAAAATTGTGATCAAAAATGGATCGAATGACTACTTGACGAACCCGCCATCGCGTCCAACACCAAGATGCAGCCTCAGGCTTGAGGGCAGTCACTTCACTATTCAAACTGGTGATCAATTCACCTTTTCTGTTACTTATACTTTAAATTTAGGTTTAGGGGGTTACCACTTCTATGTTACCAAAAATTACCCTGACGCCTGAAATTTTTCTTGGTTGCAATGACGGGCTGCCGTTCATTCTGTTCATGAGAGATGTTCGACAGTATTTGGGTTAGTGTGTGGGGTACATGGGGCTTTTCATGTACGATGATTCAGATGTTTACACAAATATGTGTAAACATCAGTAGAAACAAAGCCCCATAGGTTGCATATTACTAACAAAATACTGCTCCCAATTGCAGCCCGGCGTAGTGGCGGAATACAGTTGGCATCCCCGTCACATGCACTTTTGTCCTTGCTGATTAAGTAACTCTTTTCCGGAGTCCTAAGTATTCAGTTGCATGTGATACATCAGATGGTACGCACCTAACAGGTACCAAAGTTATAAGAAAAGTGTAGTGACGGCAAGTTCCAAATGGAATTCCGTGAGGGGCGCGACGGCGGGTTAGCCAACAGATGGTAAGCTCATTCCTTGTTAACATTTTCGGAAGTGGAATCCTTTTACCTGCACACAGTTGCCAAAAACAACAAAACATATCTTTCAGTCCGTGTAAAAATTAATTAAGTGTAATGTGGAAAATCTTGTCGGGAAGTGTCTTGCATGGTGCAGGCCATAAACAAAAATCACAAACTCAGGGATAGTTGTTTACCAGTCCGACATATGCGTGAATATTTCAAGAGAAATAATTCTGTTTATGGGTTTTTCTGTAACGAAGGACTCTTACCTTCAGAGGAATTGTTTACGGCTTTATTTCTTGAGAAAGGATGAAAAATTTCTGAAGTGTTTTATTGCCAGTCCCAAACCCTTATTTTGTAAAAGAAATATTTATTACTCTCCTGATATATATCAAATATGCCAGGGTGTCGATGTATATCTACGTTGTGATATTATTTTGTCACCCGTTAGTTCTGAATTGAAGGTGAAATAATTTGAATTTTTACTTATTAGTTAGTTCCACAGATGATAGTATACATATAGAAGCCGGTCGCGAAGTAAAATTATAGTTCGGAGTGATATATTTTGTGCTGTCATAAATTCAGAGAATAAATTTAATTGAGTGTGGTTAGTGTTGAAATCTAAAAAAAAAAGAAAAGCTTAAAATAACAATAAGAAATGTTATCTAAAAAAAAAAAACAAGGTGCTTTAGTAGTGGCCGATTTAGAGCGGCAAAATCAAGAATTGCGTAATGAGCTCAGTGCACTATGTGGTCAGTCCACGAGTGATATAAACTTGGTGGACAATAATAGTGCAAATAATGAAATTCAGTTGAGAATGGAGGAAATCTCTGGTCTTATCCCCGAGTTTTCTCCGGGTAAGATTAATATCCTTTCAGGCAACCAATGGACCGATATTGTTGATGGAGTACAACACCTATACAACACAAGCGATAGAAGGACTATGTTATATGCATATTTACGACTCAAAAATGCGGCCAAATTCTGGTACAGAACTGTACAGAATGAGATTTTTGCATGGGAATATCTTGAAAAGCGTCTCATCGAGAGTTTTGCTTCTGCTATTGACGAAGCCAGCATACACATGCAACTCATCAAGAGAAAGCGTAAAGCTGCAGAGCCAGTGGAAAACTACTTCATTGAAGTGGCAGCTCTAACAAAACAAGCGAAATTGAGCGAAACTACCACAATAAACTACATAATACCCGGAATAGGGGATAGAAAGCTATCTAATGTTCTCACTGCAGCGAACTGCGGGACTTTAACAGAAGTTCTGACCCATATAAAAACGTACGAAAGCCTCCAAGATCAAGAGAATAACAGGCGCATTACAAATATGAAAGAAACTCAACTCAACCATCGTCTATCTCGACCACAAGAACAAGGAGCAGAATCTTGGAAAAGGAATAATAAATTCGGTGGTAACTGTTTTATCTGCGGTAAAGTGGGTCACCGTGCAGTCGAATGCTTTTCAAGAAAAGCTATAGTGCCAACTAAAACTATAAAAACTTATGCATATAACTCGGAGAATTTTAGGAAGGTGCAACACTTTAATAAAGATAGGGACTTGAGATTTGCAAACGAGGAGCTAATGACTGGTAACAGCCAGATGACTAGCGATGCGCAGAGCGAGCCTGAACTGGAAAAATAAGAGTAGTTCCAATGATGTCTGTAATATTTTTAGGAATATAATCTTTGAAGAAAAAATTATGCAAATTTATTTAATTTTTTGTTTCTATAAATAAAATTAATAAATATATATTCATGTCATTTACCTATAACTTATCAATTATTCAACATGAAACGAGGAAATATAATAGGCAAGCTGGAAGCTTGCACTAAGAATGAGAAGAATGCGGTACATCAGAGAGTTTACGTCTCATGATTATGGATCGTTAGACGAAGAGTGGACCATGAGTACTGGCCACGCTTACTATAACTCGATAGGAAATACCGCAGAGCAGATGAAAGTTCAAATTATTGAAGTAAGAAACGAATTTAAATCTTACAGCGATCTAGGTGTACTGCCTGGAGAAAAGGAGCGCTATATCAGTTGTCGCATGATTGTGGTTTGTATATGCAAAAGAATGATGTGATCAGACTTATTAACCGGTTAGTAGTATATTATATTAGTAGTAGATATCAATGCTGATCAGTAGTAGAAATAGAGATAGAGCTCAGTAGTATTGCTTGGATCTAACCCTAATATCTTGGTTGTTGCGTTTAAGTGTGAATGTGGTGATGTTGCTGAGGCCAGCAATACACAGGATGGCCGAATGTAAACATCAGTAGAAACAAAGCCCCATAGGTTGCATATTACTAACAAAATACTGCTCCCAATGGCAGGCCGCCGTAGTGCCGGAATACATTTGGCATCCCCGTCACATGCACTTTTGTCCTTGCTGAGTAAGTAACTCTTTTCCGGAATCCTAAGTATTCAGTTGCCTGTGATACATCAAATGGTACGCACCTAACAGGTACCAAAGTTATAAGAAAAGTGTAGTGACGGCAAGTTCCAAATGGAATTCCGTGAGGGGCGCGACGGTGGGTTAGCCAACATATGGTGAGTTCGTTCCTTGTTAACATATGTACATCTAATGGTACCCATCCACTTACAGTCAGCCTGCAGGCCATAGACTGCCAGATCCGGACTGCAGATGGGAACTGATGTAGGTCACACATTATTCAATTTAACCGACAGTCCAAACCTGCAGGCTATGCCTGTCAGGCCTTGGCCTGAAGGCAAGCCCCAATTTCGCCACACACTATCAGTTCGTCTGACGGTCTAACTTCACATTTCAAAACGATAAAAGAGCTGTTACAAGGAAAAGAAGTTGTGCTTTTGTAGATTATATTATTTTTATTAAACGAAAAAACCGACTAAAATTTGAAAAAGATTTTGGTCGAAAAATTGGCACCTGGAATAAGAGAAATATTCGCATAAGATGCTCGTGAAAAGGATACGAAGCAGTAAAACGGATGATTTGAAAAATTATGTTCGTTTGGATGACCGGTGCTTTCAAGTTATACTGAAGTTGACTAAACCTCTACTTAAAAACAAGTAAAAAAGCTAGAATTGGCCTAAGACCAATTATAAGTAATACTCTAATTGAATACCCGCCCATATGTAATTTTGTATGGGCGGTCACCCATCTGTGCAAGTTAATTTTTGAACTCGTTTTTTGGATATATTTCTAGAGCGGTTCATCGGACAGTAAAACTTATTACACGTATTACGTATTCTGAACATGTTTTCAGTACTACCAAAATATCCGTAAATTTTTGTATGGCAATACCAAGAAAAGGTTGCCCATTTTTTAAACTGTAGTTACTATTTTTATAAAATTGCCGTGTATTAACTTTCAGCTCTCTACATTGACGCGTTATTAAGAAGTGTGCAAATATATAGTGAAAAACGACATTTTCGTATGGCAATCCTACGGAGAAGATACACGATTTGTCCCATTTTCCGACTTAAATTTACGTTTTTTTTAAAGCCAGTGTGCAAAATCTTAGCACTCTAAGTACCCGCGCTCTGGACATGCAAAAATCAAAAAAACTTTTGATATTATGCGTGGGTGTGTAATCCATTTCGTTCTAGCAGAGTTATCTCTAGATTACAAACGGAATGACAAACTTAGAATACATACCAGAATAAGACGTGCTATAAACGCAGAAGAGAGATTTCTCGTTACCTGGAAATTTCTAACCACTGGACGTAGCTTCGAAGATTTGAGATTCTAGATGATTATATTGCCGCAAGCTTTGGGAACCATTCTGCATTTATAATGCTTTAAAAAACGATTATTGGATTTTGATTTGATTTTCCATAACGCCCTATTATTACGATAAATATTAATAAAGCTGGTAATAAAATCCTGCTTTTCGGCTAATTTTTAAATTTTTGAATGCTGAAATACGGCTAAAATGTTTACGGAAACAAAAGTTCCAGACGAAGTCACTGCAACACACACTGTCAGTTACTTATAAATTTCGTTGGAGTGTAGGCCTGAATATGCAGGCGGCCTGTAAGTATATGGTGGATATCAGCTGGCCGGCCTTTTACCTGCAGTCCACGGTCTGCAGGCGTACTATAAGTGAATGTGTACCATAAGGATGTTCAATAAAACATGAAAGAAAACCAACCTTAATCAATTTCGAATACGGTAGTATTTTTAAAATTGAAACAACTACTAAAGTTGTTTCGTTTTGCAAAAACAACTCATATTATTATTGCAATTATGAATGGAATCATGTTTTCTAATTAAAAGTCGATGGTTGTTATTTATTTGAAAACCCATGAAATTTTTGAAATTAGAAATAAAAACAAAGAAATAAAAGTATCAGTTCAATGTTTTAATTTAAATAATATCATCTATTGGAAAATACATGTAAAGTATTCGATTCACATTAAGAAGAAAACGGTTGAGGGTTAGGAATAGGCACCCTGCGATCATATCTACATCTAAGCTGAATTTCATGTGGTTATATATGTAGATTATTGGAAAATTCCGAAATTTTCATTACTTTAACTTAGTTTGCCAACCTGCGCACAAAACGTCTTGGGACTGCATTTTTGCGCTCAGGACAAACAGCTCTATGTAGGTACTCATTATACAACCGTCATATGCATTTTCCCCGTTTCGCCTATAATCCAGACAATCCATGCCATTCCATATTTTTCTAAATGAAATGTTTCCCCTAAAAAACCTCTTTTACGTTAATGAACTTCAGCTAATTAGCGTTCGCCGACTATATGTATCTACGACTGAAATAAAGTCGTTTCATTCTCTCCCCGCTGTGAATTATGTACAATTTTCAGCCAATCACTGGCGAATGTTTATGTACATAATCACTAGCGCATGGCTTTAATGTTCAATGCATTTTCCCTTTCACTGATATCTATGGCCAATTCCACCAATCACGAGGTGATTGAATTTTCTGAATTTGGGAATTTTGATAAAAACTCAGGGTGAAACCACAGGAAGGGCAGACAGTTTTGTTCATTCTTCAGTGTAACTTCAAAAAATAAAATAATTATCTGTCAGAATTTTTTAAAGAATATCAGTGAAGAAATTATTTTTAAATATGTGGATAAATTTGAATAATAATCTGTAATTTTTTATATCTGTGAGAAAGTTTTACTAAATAATAAATTTTGATAATAGACATTTGTGATTTTTGTTAAGTGTATGAATAAATTTTGGGTACTAGTGAACTTCGCTAAACTGCAAGCACTCCTAGTCTCCCGCCGATGGTGACGATAAAAATCCCAGGGCAAAACAACTGGTGGCAGCGGTGCAGATTTAAATAAATAAATAAATAAATAAACAAATAAATAAATAAATAAATAAAAAAAAAGGAAGAGAAGAAAAACTTAACAAAAATCCATAATAAAATTTTTATATAAAACCCAAGCAGAGGTTTCTGGCTCCTGTAATAAATGCCAAACACTGATAAACAATAAATAAATAAATCAAGAAGATAATATTTGGAAGATGGACCCGCAGATCGAGATAGAAATCAAATTACTCAAGGAGGAAATCACAAAAATGCAGCAACCCGCCGAGGAATATGAAGATACATCAGACTTCACCACATATGTATTGTTGAGGCAACGCTTAGCTCAACTTACCAAGTAAGGACAACATAATTTCAAATTACATATATACCATATAGTACCATATTATTATTATATTATTAGCTATATATTTATATAAAAAAAAAACACACAACAAAAGTGCTCGAGATTTTCTTATCTTAGAAATATTCACATAAGAGTGTTTAATAACTATTACAAAATTTTTCTTACGAATTTCATTTTCTAAACTCGCACAAAAATCAAAAAGGTTTTCTTTGAGCTGGAGAAGTAAAGGCAAATTTTTTTTTAATTCACCAACGCTTTCGATTTATCCAAAAGGAAGTTATTACGATTAAATCTCTCACATTTTTTCTAACTCAATAATTGTAATATCAAGTTGAGTAAAGTAGCTAAACATTATCGGGGACTACATTCTTTTCTAAAACCAGTACAAACTCTATAAAGAATTCTTCAATCAGAATATCTGCTACAAATTATGGGGCTCTTTAGAAATTTATAAATCTATTTTACATATCGATACCTTTAAACGCCGATATATGAAATTATCTGATATTTTGGATGAAAGGATAGTTACACCATAATATTTCTGCATTGTAACATTGAGCCATTCGGTCCAATTTACAAAATACAATGTCCTTCGAGGGGCAGCTCGATTTTACACAAAATAGCTGTACCCCACACGACTAATGTGCACCACTCAACGTCAAGACTGAAATTTTCCAAGATTCAACACAGTTAGAAGAAAAAAAACACAATTTCACAATATAAGTAAAATTTTCTATTATCAAATAAACCGTGCTTAATAAGGGCTGCCAAAACGGTACAGCCAGTAACTATTTCTAGATTTAAGAAACTATTTCCTATGTAAAAAAAAAATGTAAGGCAACACCTTATGAAATATTTTCGTGAACAAAAAATATTACAAACTGAATCAAGTTTATTTCAGTCAAGACTTTGTTCTTGCATATTCCTTTAGCTGATTTGTAAGTTCTCTATCCTTGATTTGAGATTTAAAAAGTGTTATACTAACACAGGATTCGATTAGCTATCCAACGAAATAAGTGACTGATAATTATGTCTCTTGAGGCTTAGACAATTATTTCTCTGTGTAGACCAAAGGTGATGACAAAGATACGAAGCACAGAATAATTTGTAGTGGATTTCATACCGTTTCTTATATACGTAAACCAAAGTTAAAAAAATCTTGCCCTCACAGCGACAGAGTTGTGTTTAGACTCTTATACTACGAACATTTCCTTTCACCCGCTCGCAAAAAGCTCGTGATTGAGAAATTTTAGTAGAGACACAAAAGGCACATACACTCATTCAAAATATTTCTAAGAAGTGGAACTCTTAAGATTCATGTTAAAAGGGTCCGAAGTCCAACAATGACAAACTCGGGTCAGAATAATTCTGCCAACGAAGCAGTAGCCCTTCGTATATCGATAGCGGATGCTAGGAAATTAATCCCCGCATTCAATGGAGATAAAAATGACCTAAATCGCTTCATTTCGTGTTGTGATAGTCTCTCTGCCACGACCAGAGAAGACCGTGACAAAACACTTTTCTTCAGTGTCTTGAAAACAAAAGTATCGGGTGCAGTTTACGACATCATAGAATATGGTGGAGCTAGCAATTGGGCAGAATTAAAAGCCTGTTTACTAAAACGCTATAAGTTATCGCGGTCTGCAACTCGTGAGGACCTCAAAAGAATAAGGCAATGGCCAAATGAGTCAACAAGTGAATATTCCTTAAGAGTGATGCGAACACTTGGGGAACTCAACAAAGCCACTTCAGCTAATATCACGGACGAAGAAGCAAAGAAAATCTCTTTGGAAGAAAACGAGCGCGGAACAATACTTGCGTTTGAAAATGGGTTAAGAAATGAGCACCTGCAAATGCTTGCGCAGACCCGGAATGCGACCGAACTGTCTACTCTGATTGATTACCTACTAGAGTGTAGTGGATACATCGAGGAGAAAGAAAAAAACACCAAGAATTCAGGTAGAGGTTTCCCCAGGCATGCGATCACATGCGAAATTTGCCAAAAAAAGGACATTCTAAGGAAACGTGTTACAAAAACAAAATAATACCAACGTTCGGCGGGCAACCGATAAAAAGGGAAGTTCACAGATTGTATTGTACCTACTGCAATAGGACTAACCACGACATTAGTGAGTGCAGGACAAAATGTTTTAATGGAAATAAGGGTATAATTAATCAAACGCATCGACAATCAGAGCAACAAGGGTATTATAATCAACCAAAGGGAACTAAACAGTTTGAGCAGAGAACATACCCCCGTCAATCAAACGAAGTTAAGCAACAAGAACGAAGCCGACTTAACGGCAATAGCTATTAAGGAAAGCGTACTATACCTCCAAACCAAGGAATATATTACGGACAAACAATAAATCTGAGACAAGTGCGATTTATTAATCAGGATGCTGAATATGACTCGGGAAACGAGATCCTGCGGGAAGGAGTTTCTGGCCATCCAACCCGCACTTTAGAAGTTCAGGCCGACGTCCATCAGCAAGATTAGAGGTTAAAGCAAAAATTCCAAAAAACATAGCTGCACGCGGTATCACAGCGACCCTTCCTTTCTCGTCGTCCGCTAAAGGTCAGTTTACTTTTCTCATAGATACAGGTGCTGAGGTCAGTTTGCATAAACTAACGTATACCTCCGACGATAGCCTAGTCGACATTAATCAGAGGTGTTTGATCACCACCCTTCGGGTGATTATGTCACTTCAGGGGTCTTATCATGTGGAATCCATCCATTTCATTTGGTGAGAGGAGATAGTATACTACTTTGCGACGGACTGTTAGGGAATGATTTTTTAAGGGAATACCGTGGTATCGTGAATTATCCAGAAAGTCTATTGCAAGTAGTTTTAACAGATGATAAATTACTTTAATATTCCTTTAACGGCGCAAAAAGCTAACTTTCTTGATTCAGGGAACACTATAATATTTGAGTGTAATTTAGATAAAAAGATAGAGCAATACAACGATAACGAAAATAAAGAAAAAGAAATAAGAAAAGTAAGTTGTAGCACAATGAACAACAATTTATGCACACAATTTCAAGTAACAAATGATAAAATTGAACTACATCAAAGTAAAATGCCTTATAAAAATAGCACTGCAGGTAATCTAATAAAAAAAAATTAAAAAACAGTACGGAAGAATTAACTGAATATAAAGAAATAAAAATGGAAAACAAAATAAAAGATAATATAGAAGAGAAAACAGATAAAGAAGACAAAGCAGTGCACAAGGATTTAAATATACTTAGTAGCAGTACGGTAACTGTTAGGAATGCATCTCCGAATTACATGAAAAATACAAAGCGGATAGAAAATAAAAAAATTTCTATTCCAGCGAGATCAGAAACCATTGTGGAAATACCTGTAAAACTCAACAGAGTTTCGGTATGTTCAAAGATGGAAATGAAGCCAGGGGTTTGGTTGGGGGATTGTATAGCCAGACCCAGAAATGGTTTCGCTAAAGTATTAATCCTTAACACCAACGAGGAAGATATTCAGCTTACTGCACGGGACACCTTACCCACATGGATTGATTTGGACCAATACGACATAGCTCAGGCTGGCTATAATAAAGATGTCGTAGCAGCTAGACTAAACAAGGTGCAGGAACTCATAAAATTAGATCATTGCAATAATGAAGAGCGAGAAAGCATAATCAATATTTGCAGAAAATGCAACGACTTATTTTATTTAGAGGGAGACTACCTCACATGTACTGACGCCGTGACACATACTATCCCTATCTTATCGAACCAATCTCCAATCTATAAAAAGCCATATCGGCTACCAGAATCGCAGAGTCCAGGCAGTAGTCCCTGGAACTCCCCATTGCTTTTAGTTCCAAAAAAGCCGGATGCAAACGGTACCAAAAAATGGAGAGTGGTTATAGATTTCAGGAGACTAAATGAAATTACAATCGGAGATGCATACCCTTTACCTAACATCACCGATATACTGGACCAATTAGGTAAATCCTAATACTTTACTACATTGGATTTGGCTAATGGATTCCACCAGATCCCCATGGGTGAAGCAGATAAAGAAAAAAGAACTTTTAGTACCTCTTTTGCGCATTATCACTACAATCGAATGCCATTTGGACTCAAGAGGGCGCCTCCGACTTTCCAGAGGCTCATGAATACGGTGTTAACTGGACTACAAGGGTTACGCTGTTTCGTCTATTTAGACGATATAGTAGTATATGGTTACAACTTACAAATTCACAACACGAAAATTACGGAAGTGTTCGTTCGACTAAGAAAAAACAACCTATAGCTTCAACCCGAAAAGTGGCACTTTTTAGCAGAAGAGATTACTTATCTAGATCACGTTGTAGGCCCGGATGGAGTACATCCGGACCCGGTAAAAATAAAGGCTCTTAAGACTTATCCTCAACCAAAAAAACCTAAAGAGGTTAAGTCATTTTTAGGTTTTGTAGGATATTACCGTCGGTTTCTCCCGGATTTTGCTAAAATAGCTAAAGCTTTAACACGTTTGTTGAAGAAAGATGTTCCATACGAATGGGATACATTTTGTGACGAGGCATTCAGAACTTTGAAAACAAAATTAATTACCGCACCAGTGTTAGCGTACCCTGAATTCGACAAAGATTTTATAGTAACCACAGATGCGAGTGATATAGCGTTGGGAGCAATCCTTTCACAAGGGGAAATCGGAAAAGATAGACCAATATGCTACGCAAGCCGAACACTAAACCCTGCCGAAACGAGATACTCCACCATCGAGAAAGAGCTCCTTGCCATAGTATACGCTGTAGAACAATTTCGACCGTATATATATGGAAGAACTTTCACAATAGTTACCGACCGCAAACCGCTCGTTTGGCTGATGAACTTAAAAGACTGCTCAAGCCGCCTATCTAGATGGAGATTAAGACTCGAAGAATACGATTATAGGATCAAATACAAGGCAGGACAGTTAAACGCTAATGCGGATGCAATCAGCCGAATACACCCTCACGACACAAATAATCCCGTTGATGAAAAGAGCATCAATGTACTCACAAGAAACCAAGCCAAGGATTTTATAGGAAACGCAGATAATGATGAAACTCATAAAAAGGCAGACACACCCACTAACGACGAGAATGTGGTTATCAAGGAATCAAAACTGTCTCTAGTTCACAAAAAGGGGACCACTAACAATTTCTTTCTTCTTCCCCTAAAAAATAACGAAACCGAAAAGTACCTCCATGAAGTAGTAACAGGTATACCTATGGATCAAGAAGTAGGCAAAATATATCAATCAAAGATGAACGCTTGTAATTAAATATTAGCTAAAACAAACATCCCTATCCGTACAAATAAAGATAAGGACATGTTATATGAATTACTGGAATGCTTTAAAACCATAAGCCAAACAAACAAATTAGACAACATAGACCTGGCTATCCCTGCGCTTAATTGCCCTAATCTCCGCGACCTCAAGAGAATATGTACGGAAGTGTATAACAAAACCAGGGTCGAAATAATTTTACATCATGGAACAATGCAATTTTTAACGAACCTCCTCGAAATACAAGAAGTTTTACGGGAATATCACGAAACACCCACGGGAGGCCATCAAGGCATCTCAAGAACAACCAAAAGGATACAGGCAGTTTACTCATGGCAGGAAATGCGTAAGGACATCGAAAGGTACATAAATAATTGCGCTTCCTGTCAAATCAATAAGCTAACACAAGTTCCGAAGATTCCAATGAAGATTACAGCAACAAGTTCGAAACCATTCAAAAGGATATTCCTCGATATAGTAGGGTCATTGCCGACAAGCTACAATGGTAGCAAATATTTGCTTACCTTCCAGGACGACCTTACGAGGTTTTCAACGGCGTCTGCACTGGAAAATGCAGCAGCTATTACCGTAGCAAGAGCATTTGTAGAAAGTATGATTTAGGAGCATGGAATTCCATAGTCTCTACTCACGGATCAAGGATCCAATTTTCTAAGTACCATGTTCAAAGGGGTAACAAAACTGCTTCATATAAAACAGTTACAAACCACCCCCTACCATCCCCAAACAATCGGAGCTCTAGAAAGGAGCCACCGAACACTGGCGGAGTACCTTAGACACTATGTGAACAGGGACGCTTTAACATGGGATACATGGATCCCATACGCAATGTTTGTCTACAACGCCCTACTGCAGAAATCCCTTCCAGCTTAAGAACCAACCCTTCACGAGTAAATAACTATGATGATTACGCGCACGAATTAAAAGCAAGACTGCAGCACGGATATAAAATCGCGAAAGAAACAATAAATATACGAAAAGAAAAATCAAAGGAGTATTATGACAGAAAGACCGGGCTCAAAAGCTTTAATCTAGGTGACAAAGTTTTACTTAGAAACAATACTAGAAAAAACAAACTTTCGCCCTTATGGGAAGGTCCATATCAAGTCGTGCTCTTAGATACGGTTGAAAATACGACCATCAGAATAGGGAACAAGAATAAAACACTACACAATAACAATCTAAAACTCTTTACCGAAGATACTAATTCTTAACATCCCCACAGGTTATTACTAATTTTATGTGCCCTCTGCCTGCCAATCGCATCAGGGAATGAAGCTTTCAACGTAACTGCGCTCCCAACGAATCCGGGAATCTACTTCGAGGAGATCGGAAAAGTAAGCCTGTACAGCAATGAATGGCGTGTCGTAATATACTATGACTTAGGTAATTTTAAGCATGAATTAAAAAAGTTAGAAGAATGTGAAACCCAAATAGAGTCTATCTGTCGAGCCGTTTATGCTTATGACGAAACCCAAAATTTATGTCTTTGAACAGCACATCAATTCCAAATTATCATGAGCGAAATAAAGGAAAAGTCTTCTTTACGTATAACACGCACGAGAGAAACGAGGTCTATTTAACGCCATAGGCACTCTAAGTAAAACCCTATTCGGTACATTAGACGACGAGGATGTAAAGAAATACTATGAATATATAGAAAACGTAAAAAACGATCAGAGTCACTTACTCGCCCTAATAAAAACTCAGGGTCTAATAATCGAAACAACCGCGAATATATTCAATAAAACACCCTCCGCTATCAAAGAGCAATTTTCCCATATCGAGAACAAATTCCAAAAAATAGATAGAACGATTAATGCCATGTATTCAGATATAGTCCACGTAAATGTTACTCTAGAGCTAGAATCGTTAATTTCTCTGACAACTCTTGTTACGATGCATTACCAAATGGTACTTAACACTCTTTTGGACCTAATTACCGATGTCCGACATGGTAAACGGCACCCCTCAATTATAACCCCCAAACAGGTTGAAAAATTGCTAATAGATATCCAAAACCATCTACCAAACACTATAACCCTACCAATAGCCAGACACACAAACAGCATACTACAAATTTATAGATTAGGACATACTAGTACCGCCATAGTAAAAGATAAAAATAATATTCGAACTAAAAATCCCTTTGCTATTCCGTGCAAAATACCAGCTATACAAAGTAGTACCAATTCCAACTTTTAACGGTAACGATTATGTTTTTATACAACCATCCCTAGAGTATCTGGTAGTGGACTATACTCGGGAACATTACTGCACCTTAAACAAATTAGATTTAGGCAATTGCCTTACCGAGAACTCGGAACATTACTTGTGCAGAATTATACACCCAATATTCAATGTCCACTCGGAAAATAACCTGTGCGAAATCGACCTCCTAAAGCACGACAGAGCCATACCCAAATCCTGTCACATAAAATCAGTACCACGCACGAGTTTTTGGATCCAACTTAATCAACCGAATACATGGTTCTTCGTGATGGACAAATATGTTACTGTTGACATCGTGTGCAACGACAAAATCTTTCCTTGCTCATTAATCAAATTGCTATCTTAGAAGCAAAGAGTTCATTATACAGGCACATAACGTAAGAACGTCTAATCTAAACAACTACTACCTGCCAACAATTAATTTAACATCTAGCATAAACATTACTCTCAAGCAACGGAAGAAGTCGCCACTGGAGATATGCAAAACGTTCCTAATCAAATACAATAGCGCTGAAGATTTGAAAGACCTAAGCACGGCGATTGAAAGACAAAAACAAGAAGAAAGTATAAACCTAAGTAACTCTAATACGCATACGGTTCACCACTATTCTATAAGCTATATCTTGCTAACTCTAGTAATCATTATATTCATAATTCTCTCAATTAAAAAAATCAAATATAGAGGTAAACTATCAAAACCCAAAATTGAATTAGATATAGAGCCAACCCCACAAGAACACGTGGCCAATTCATATACACTGGCGGCAAAGCAATTTGGTTCATAACTTCCCCAGCTTACACAAAAACATTTCTTATTAAACATAATCCAACTATGCTATTCCGTTAAAACTCTAATGTAATATTCAAACCAAGAAAATTTACGTAATCCTTAGATAATAACCATAATAATATGTATGTCTTACCCAATTATATTAAATTTTTAAGTATATGTTTTAGTATATTGGTCAAAGAGTAACTGCAATTTTCAAGTTCACTTAATCGTGTCCGATTTTAAAATCAATATATATATATTTCACTTACGTTTCACAGAGTTTATAAAAAAAAAATAGAATAATGCCTAAATTAACGTTAATAATAATAAAAAAAATATATATATAATAATGCCTAAATTAACGTTATATAATTAATAAAAAAATAAAAAATTTATGAGACAAACTATCGTATTATAAACGGAAACTTACATACATACATATGTACATACATAAAAAACCGAAAATAAATAAATAAATAGTACATCTAGAAATTTAATCGGTGCAAAATAAAAAAAAAAAAAAAATTTATAGTACAAATTATATTAAGTAATCAATATGGTTAATCTTGGGGTTTTAAATTTTTTCATTTTAAGATTTATTGACAAAAGTATATAATTACGCAAAGAGTTTCACCTTGCTGGTTGTATCAAATTCCACCCCGCAAATGCATTGCCCACTTACTCCAACAACCTACGATAAACGAAAGTTACATTCCCTACAGTTATGCAACTTTCTTTTCTAAGGGGAAAGGTGTCATGAGCCTACAGCGGGCTCATTGTCTATTATGCTGAAAGTGCCAAGATCTCCCTATTTCAAAATCTCACAAGATTTTGGTACTTTATCATCACTGAAAGAGATTTCATGTTAAAACACATTTCATATGGGCGCCGTGGTGTCGCACTGCATAATCATAAATTTAAAACGAACTAATAATTGCACCCATGCATGGGAAATGCGTCCCGTAATATATTTCCATTTCCGCCGACCAATATTTCTATCAGCAAACACTCGACTAGGTACAAAAAAATTCAAAATATCTTTCCCAACAGTTCAAGAAATTCACTACAAATTTTCCGCTAAAATCAATCGAATCAGCATGCCTAAACAATAAATTTTGCCCGAATGCATTTCTCACGTCAACAACAAAATTTTACTTTGGCCTTCAACTTTTCATTCAAGTGGACGAAACACGAGCCACTTTTAACCATGGCCTACCCCAATAGCTCTCCAGAGTACATAACTATGTAGGTACTCATTATACTCAAGAGTACAACCGTCATATGCATTTTCCCCGCTTCACCTATAATCCAGACAATCCATGCCATTCCATAGTTTTCTAAATGAAATGTTTCCCCTAAAAAACCTCGTTCACGTTAATGAACTTCAGCTAATTAGCGTTCGCCGACTATATGTATCTACGACTGAAATAAAGTCGTTTCATTCTCTCCCCGCTGTGAATTATGTACAATTTTCAGCCAATCACTGGCGCATGTTTATGTACATAATCACTAGTGCATGGCTTTAATGTTCAATGCATTTTCCCTTTCATTGATATCTATGGCCAATTCCACCAATCACGAGGTGATTGAATTTTCTGAATTTGGGAATTTTGATAAAAATTCAGGGTGAAACCACAGGAAGGGCAGACAGCTTTGTTCATTCTTCAGTGTAACTTCAAAAAATAAAGTAATTATCTGTCAGAATTTTTTAAAGAATATCAGTGAAGAAATTTTTTTTAAATATGTGGATAAATTTTAATAATAATCTGTAATTTTTTATATCTGTGAGAAAGTTTTACTAAATAATAAATTTTGATAATAGACATTTGTGATTTTTGTTAAGTGTATGAATAAATTTTGGGTACTAGTGAACTTCGCTAAACTGCAAGCACTCCTAGTCTCCCGCCGATGGTGACGATAAAAACCCAGGGCAAAACACGGGCCCCTAGGCTGTAAGGTTTACTAGAGACTCTGAAAATGCATATTTGCTACGCAAGCAGATACTGCTCTTCTAGGAGAGCTCCAGAGATTAGAAGATCAACAGCGTAAAATAACGCAATTATTAACTGCAGTGCATAGGTATAGTGTCGTTAGCATAAAAATTAAATCCTTCTTTGATTCCTTGGGAATTTTGTAGTAATAAAAATTTTAATTAAAACTGCCACTCGCCCCTGAATGTTATGAAAGTCGACATAAGCCAATAACTCTCCACATGTGTAGAGATTTTATTTTAATACCTTTTCTTACAGTTCTATTTCTAAATCAAAAGAGCATGAACAAATATTTATGTCCAGTTGCAAGTTAATGACTTCATTCCAGCACTTAAGTAATAGACTAAAATTCATGACAATCCCTTAGTAACCTCAAGGTAAACATCTTCAAGTGAAATGCTTCCGTAATATGCCCTTACGAATTACAGTTTCTGTCTCAACCATCGTTCCGCTTTCGTGTAATCGATTCCATCCATCTTGACTCAATATGTCTTGGATTTGCATGGCTTTCTCAAGTGTGTATTCCTAATAAGGGAGACATATTTTACCCCTGAGTGATGATGATGTATACCAATGCTCCGTTAAAATTAAATGGACCATTATACAGAATGACCAAACTTGCAGGTATATACCTGCATGGTTGGTAGATACCTACTTGCGTTTGCATGAAGAAACCGGGAATACTTCTAAATAATTCAGGTGCAGACAACACTTTAAATTTTGTGAATAGTTTTGAAAAGAACCTGCCAAATGAACATTACCTCAGTGCATTTGCTGCTCAGGTACCTACTTGTTGTTTGTGTTTGCTCTCAGAAAATGTGCATATACATAATGGTAAATTGGGACTAAAAAGCATATACATCTGTAGCTTTTCAGAATTTCTGACAGCTATGTATAGGTTTTGGTCCATTTAAAAAAAAATATCTTACGTATTATTGTAGTTGATTTTATTGTTACCGGGTTGTTTTGGAGCCTGACCTAAAGAAATTGTTGTTTGTGCACAAAAATTGGGACACGTTATTTGCTATTTTTTAGCCGCTACACTTGTGTATCGTAGTTTATTTGCTATTACGACGCGAAGAGTAAACATTTTCGGAAGAATTTTTTGATTGAACATAATACTTATTCTTGCCCTGTGCAGGAGAACTTTTGGCTGCAGATTGGGTATTTACGTTTTTTTTCCGTGGATAGTGGACGAAGAAAATCAAGCACGGAGTCCATGGCAGCTCATGGTTGTAACCTGCAAAGTATGAGCAGCTGTCTAAACCCATAAAAGTAAACCGCAAACTATGTAGGAAGGAAAAGCGCAGGACCATGTCTAGGTTGGATTCGAATCATCGACCCCTGGAATAGTAGTCAGAACACTTACCAACTAAGCTACCAAGGCCACCACATGGAATATGAAACTGAGTATGATGCCCTGGATGTACACCTTGATAGTAAGACATATATTCTCGTATGCTCTTGTGTGGTGGGACCGAGGACTCAAGTAAGAATTGTGAATGCAAAGCGCGCTTGCCTTCAAAGGCTGGCTTATCAAGGTATAACCAGACACATTCGATCAACAGCTACTCCCGCATTTGAGGTTTTACCAAGACTCCCACCTATGAATATTATCACTCAAGTAAAAGACAAAAGGTTTGTGCACAAGATTCGTTCATGGGGATGTTGGATAAACAGCTTAAGTGATATTTCGTGTTATCTGAAACGGAACAACTCTCTGGATGCCATTAGATGATGTTAATGTTGGGGCGAACAGGCCTTCAGGACTATGCGGACACCGCGACCAGGGTTGATCTATAGTGCATTCCCCCAAGGTGGTTACGCACAATCGAGTCTTTTATCGAGCTCGATTATTGCTCTTGTGGTTAGATTGCAAACTTTATTTGGAGAGATAAGTGTTCCTCCAGTGATTTACAGCCTTAGACCTGCAAGTGCTGGGCACTGCTCTTCGCACAGTCGACAAAGTTCACTGTCGGATTTGCTTATATTCTTCAAGAACTAAAGTCATGATCAGTGACTGCGCAAGCAAAAAGTCTGAGCGATCTGGATGCCATTAGATGTGATGGTACCGAAACTATGATTTCGCTTTGGATTCTCTGTGAAAATTTTTGATTAGGAGACTGAGAAGAGTGCCCATTTATACTTTCCGGATTCAGATCTGATAATTTTTGCTGACAGATCCGTCAAAATAAGAGGGCTGGTGCCTGCGTCATCTTCTTCAATCTAATCACATTTATTTGGCATACTAATTTGTATATATTTCAGATTAAAATTCGCCATTGGAGTGGGAGTGAAAGTAACTCTCCATACAGAAATCAACGGTTAGGACATCGCTATCTTCTCAAATATAGTAAGGCCGTGTTCATGATTTTAAGTGGCCCTAAAAACTCTACGTTTCTGTGTGCACACGGGAATTATGTACAATAAGACATTCTAGCAGGTCCTGCTCTAGCACTCCCTTTCTCGGACTAGAACCTTCTGGTGGCATTGCTACCATAATGGTCGGATTCCTCGTCAAAGCAGATATTTCCGCAAACTATCAGTAGTTATGTGTATTCCTGAACGCTTTCAGGTATACAAAGCTGTTTCTTGATGAACCAAACAAAAATTTCACGGAATTTGTCTTAAAGGTCATGAGAAAATAGCAGATAGCACGATGATCGGTATTATCACTGACTACAGCTCGCTTTACGCTACTAATACCGCGGCAAATGGGAGTCATTGTTGGTCCAAGTTGGTACAAGTTGTGTAACTTTGGATCTGCTCCCCTGCTTGTGGATGACATTACCGCTTAGCTCACCTGCAGCTGATGAGCTTCATTAAGAAAACAGGATGATTTCTGTGAGCGGTATTGTTAAGCAGAACATCCCAATGGGTGGCTGGCCTCCGAGCTTAGGATATCTTTGCTGTTCCCCTAAAACTTAATGAATGGATAAAATCAAAATTTCAAATCCAACCCCGCAAGCATTTGATTTATGGCAAATAATATCCATACTAAAATAAAAAGGCAACATCCGGAATATCCAACTATATTTCAAAGCCGATTCCCCAGATGACCTCAATTGCACTTTCACAGGAGACTAGTTCCTTGGATTTGTAATTCAGAGCTTAGCCTAAGAATTAGATCAAGTTCGAAGGAGTGCACGACCCTTAAAATCTCGAATTATTTTTTATTCTCCAAGATTTACTCGAAAATTTCATCCTTGCAGTTTTTATGCTGACAGCAGACCACAGGGACTAGTTTTCAAATTACATGTTCTGCTTTGGTTCAGTAAATCGGTAGAAGGCAATCGAAAGAATGTGTCAACCAAATTGTTTTGGCTTTCTTCTCTCCCACAAAGAAAAATTTTGTCTGAAAAAATCGCATGTACAAGCACCTTTTTATGTCAATGTAAACATATATGTACATAAAAAAATAATTGTTTAGTACAGAGGAAGAATTTTCCTCTGGAAGCGGTGTTGTTTTTCAAGAAGATGGTTGTCTGTCGAGAGGTTTTCTTCTGAAATGTTTCTTGGTTTACTGTATACTTAGTGGATATAGTCACCCCAGCATAAATGGATGCAGTGAAGTACCTCTATCAGGGTATCAGAAGGACAGAGCGGAGCTCTTTAGGACTGACATAAAGTCAGTCAAGAAATACTATAGGGAATACTATATTATGAATTCATTGTACATCACTTTTTATATTGGAATTCTTTGGAAATAGTTTTTTGTTTGAGTGGGCGGGTGGATATCATATCAACAGATGAAACCGGGCTTCGGGTGAAACTACATAAACCTTGCAAGTGGTATGATTGTCAGAGATTCTACTTCCTGCTATTGCGCGCGCATTTGCCGTTTTACTGATTCTCATAATTGGAACTGGACGGGGCATTTTTTCAATTGCATAATACATTGTGAAATACCTTAGCACTCAGTATTTAAATTTATGCGAATTATCTTACACACCCTGAATGGAAGCACAGCTCAACAAATACGGATTTTTGAATGGCCCCTTTTCAGAGAGCTCAAGCACATGCTCTCTTTATATTGAAAATGAATACTAAAATTTTTTACAGAAATTTAATTGCAGCATATGAAGCGAGTATATTTCAGAATTTTTTAATTGGCTTGTCTCAGGAATGTTTGTGTATATGTATGCACAATAGTTCCTAAGTTTTGTGATTAAGCTATTTCCTAGAAGATACGACTTTTGAAAATGTTATTTTATGATGTCTTCTTGTTTAATATGTTTATAATGTTTCCTTGCTCCGTACGTTTTAAAAAGCAATTTTTTAAAAAAATGGAATTAACGTACATAAATTCATGATTTTAGAACCGGATTTACTAGCCATAATCATGATAATGCATCATCCTTAGCCAGTTCAGGAAGTCGTTTGAATGGGTTTCAAGGTGGGTGTAATTCGCTTAAGGATCGGCTACCACAAAGACATTCTACTACTGTCGTCTTCCCAGAAACAACCGAAGTTGTATGATACAAGCTACCTGGGAGCAAATTCTAGGAATATCGATTTATCTCTGAACATAGTCATGAACTGAAGAGCACAAACACTGCATGAATATTATCTCACCATCACAGGCAAATTATGTTCGGTAGATATCGCACAATTTCACTCAAATCCAAAATAAAAACTGAGTTGTCTGGAGTAAAAACAAAATGTTCATATAAAATCAGTATTCGATATTGTCAGAGATGATAAAACTTGGATTTACTGCTATGAGCCAGAAAAGAAGCGACAATTCACATGCAAAAGCATATTTATAGGAAAATGGTTGCCTTATGTTATGGTTTGACCGTTCGTGCTTCCGAGTTTTACGCGAAGAAACGATCGTCTAGTATGTTTCCAAAAAAGAATTCACTTCAAAATATTTCAACAAGGAGTTTCGTTTTAATTGTATTTCCAAGAAGAAGTTCAATGTAACGATGGTACAATAAGAACTTCTTTTAATTTATTTTCAAAAAGAATTTCAATTTAACAAGTTTCCAAAAAGAATTTCTATTTAACTTAATGTATTTCCACAAAGAATTTCACTTTAAAATGTTTAATTTACTTCCATAAGGAAATTCACGTTGACAAACTTCCAAAAAAGAATTTCACCTTTAAAATATTTTCGCAAGGAATTTCACTTTAAAATATTTAATTTATTTTCAAAAAGATTTTCGATTTAATAATTTTCCAGAAGATTTAATTTACTTCCATAAGGAATTTCACGTTAACAGATTTCCAATAAAGAATTTCACCTTTAAAATATTTTCGGAAGGAATTTCACTTTAAAATATTTAATTTATTTTCAAAAAGATTTTCGATTTAATAAGTTTCCAAAAAGATTTTCTATTCAACTTAACTTATTTCCACAAAGAATTTCACTTTAAAAGATTTAATTTACTTCCGTAAGGAATTTCACGTTAACAGATTTCCAAAAAAGAATTTCACCTTTAAAATATTTTCGCAAGGAATTTCACTATAAAATATTTAATTTATTTTCAAAAAAATTTTCGATTTAATAAGTTTTCAAAAAGATTTTCTATTCAACTTAACTTATTTCCACAAAGAATTTCACTTTAAAAGATTTAATTTACTTCCGTAAGGAATTTCACGTTAACAAATTTCCAAAAAAGAATTTCACCTGTAAAATATTTTCGCAAGGAATTTCACTTTAAAATATTTAATTTATTTTCAAAAAGATTTGCAATTTAATAAGTTTCCAAAAAGATTTTCTATTCAACTTAACTTATTTCCACACAGAATTTCACTTTAAAAGATTTAATTTACATCCATAAGGATTTTCATTTCTGCTAACTTAACTCGTCGGTTTCAAAAATCGAACTCCTCGAGGGTCGGTGATATTGCACCCAGGTACCGATCCCCAAACTTCCAAAAGCTTTTTTATTCTTTGTATTACCTTCCCACGACGTGAAGAATCGTACGGTGGAAAGAACAAAAGGTTTAGACGCAGTGCATATGCATGAAATCTGATATGCACTGTGTCTTGTAAAAATAATATTTTTAATACGACCGACACGGGAATAATTGTACGTATGTATAGTACATGCGATTAAGTTTTAGGAATTTAGCGGAAAAGCTGTATGTAGGTAAGTATATATGCCGTGTGAACGGAATGTACGACTGATTGCATTTTGTTGCAGTACGTAAATGCATTTTTAAATGCAAATGAAATTGAAATTAAATTAAAATACTTTTGATTTTCAGGGTCATTCCTGATATACGCCAGTATATTGCATAGGGCAATGTACTTATAGGTGTATTGGTTTTATGGTTGTGGTTCGGGTCAATGGGCACCTGGGTCACAACACTTATTCTTCGGACGTCCGAGTCATTTGAGAAGATCGTACAGTCAATGGTACACCATAGTTTATTTTCCGGATTAAAAACGAGAATTGTCTGCCATACAACATAGCATTTTGAACTATCGATTCCCTTACCGCTTCAGAAGTGGAATCGTTGATTCATCAGAGCTTGGCACCTTCTTACTTTTCATAAACAGAACTAACATATAATATACCGCAACTGATGTTTGAAACCTAACAAAATATTCTTTCTGAGATGAGCACACAAGTCTGTTTTGGCCTGTAATTACAAAATCCAATAAAGCTCCTAGTGAATATGGTCTTGATCGCTCTTCAGCCTGTATATAAAAGACATTCCTAATGTTGTTAAAGACTGCAAAATTCACTTGTACGTCGATGATGTACACGTGTGTCTTAATCGACAAATAGGACAGGCGAAGGTTTGTATTGATAAGCTAAATTCCGACTTACACAATATTGCACGCCGGCCAGATAATAAACTTTTATTGCTTAATGCCGGAAAGTTCCAGTCTATTTTTCTTTATAGCAGAGAAATTGAGGTATCTGATCTTCCACCTGTATTTTTAAATAACACAATGCTGCCATTTTCAAATCTTGTAAAAAATCTTTGTATACTCCTGATGCTATGATCACGTTAACGATATGACAGGTGGGATTTATGGTGCGCTTCGTCGGTTGTGGTTGTCTTCAGCAACCATGTCTACGAACACGCGGTCGATGCTAGTTAAATATTTAATTCTGCCGTACTTTACTTTTGGCAGTTTTCTTATTTATTTAATAAATTAGAAATTTTAGACTCCAGAAAGCGTTTCGATTTTCTGATACCATACTTTCAATATTCAATATTCATATGGAGCTGGTAACGCGCTGTACCACCAATGTTGGATAGACTTTTGGATATGTTTTAGGCGGTGTTGGCTTTATGCTCAATAGTTCTTAGTTATTTATATATTTGTATTGCTTTTCAATTATTATAATCTAATGTTTGAATAATATTTGATTATTGTATTTCCCGTGTTTAGTAGTATGATTTGTCGAATATAATTTTTAATTCCTAATTTATTTTCATTATGAACCCAAAACTCGAACTTTATATTGTTACGCGCCACAAAGTGATACAAGCGACATCTATTGGAAATGGAAACATCTTTAGGTTAGTGACATCCTAGTAAACTGGGTTTGGAGAATGGAATATTCAGGAAGGTTCTAGGATAATTCGTAGAGTATAAATACGGCGCTGCTCACATCCAGGAGGCGAGTATTATTTCAGATAGCAAAGTGAGAAGTGAACGAAGTAAACTATTTGGATTGCGATAATTAGAAGTACAGTACTAGCGATAAATAAAGAGTTGATTTGATAATTATTTGTGAATTTGTGAGGGTAAACAGTAAAGTTAAATAAAGAAAGAACTTTTGAATTATATCTGAAATATTGTGTTTTAAATAACGAACTAAGTCCACGCTCGTAACAACTGGTGTCAGAAGTGGGATAAAATCGCGAAATAAAGTGGTGGCATTTGACTTTGAAATTCAAAGAGTGATTAATTTTGTGAAATCGCGCAAGAATGGGACGCAAACTAGAGGAGCTTCGCATACAGGAATTGAAAGTGGAGTTGGGGAAGCGGTCATTGCAAACGACAGGTCTAAAGAATGTTCTAGTCGAGCGACTTAGACAAGCGTTGATAGAGGAAGAAAAGAATCCTGATACATACGTTTTCGAGGAAGAACCAGAAACTGAAGAAGAGCCTGCGATGAACAGAGAACAGCTTTTGGGTACTTTAATGACCAAAATGGAGCTTTCAACCCTGCAAGTGAAAAATGCTCTTGAGGAACAAAAGAATTCTCTGGAATCCCGTCTAGATGCACAAAAGAATTCTCTAGAAGCCCGTTTGGACGATCAAAAGAATGCCCTAGATGAACAAAAGAATTCTCTAGAAGCCCGTTTGGACGATCAAAAGAATGCCCTTGAGGAACAAAAGAATGCTTTTGAGGAACAAAAGAATTCCCTAGAAGCGCGTTTGGATGAACAAAAGAATTCTCTGGAATCCCGTCTACATGAAGAAAAGAATTCTCTAGAAGCCCGCTGGGATGAACAAAAGTGTTCTTTGCAGAGCTGTCTAGAAACCTGTTTGGAGGAACAGAAGACTTTTCTTAAAAATTCATTAGACGAGGAAAATGTAAAAATTGAAGGAATCCAGCAGGAAGTGCGGGATGTTCAACAGCAAGTGTCGGAAGTGCAACAAAATGTTACGGAGAAGCTTGACAACTTTAAAGCAGATTTGGACAGAATGAAATATCGACAACCTCGGCACGAAGGAACTGAAATATCCGGTGCAGGCAGAATGAAACCTCCAATAATTGATGAACAAAATTCGTGGCATATTTTCAAGAGACAGTTTGAGGCAGCTTCCGAAGTTAATGGATGGAATGACGCAGACAGAGCTACAGCTCTGGTATTAGCACTTCGAGGTGCTGCGTCAGAGTTATTACAAACTATTCAGATTGAAAAGCAACGTGATTACATTTCACTAGTACAGGCGATAGAATTACGTTATGGAGATGAACACATGCAGCAAGTATATCGTCTGCAGTTACGCAACAGGACTCAAAAGCATGGCGAGTCACTACAACAACTGCAGGCTGATGTGGAAAGATTAGCTTATCTTTCGTACTCTAGCGTAAATGCGGATTTCCTTAATGAAGTGGCAACAGAAGCATATGTGAACGCCATTGCAGATCAAAATTTACAACAAGCGTTAAGGCTAGCAGGAAAGAAATCAACAGCAGAAGCACTAGCGTATGCATTAGCATATGAATCTGCCAGGCAAGCTTCTCGAAGTGCAGTACGTGTGAGAGAAATTTCGGTGGAGGAATGTACTTGTAATAGAATGCAGCCATCACAGAGCAATTCTTCACGCGGTTTTCTGCGATGCTGGAATTCTAATAGACCAGGACACCTCCAAAGGGACTGCAGAAAACTCAGTCGAACAGAATCACCAGAAGAGGAGGACAGAACAAAATGCCAAAGATGTCGAGCCAGGAAGCAAGCTATTCGGGGAGAGCCTAGAAATCAAACAGCGACTAGTCGCATCAGCTCGCCTGTTCAGCAGTCGGAATACATGTAAAAGCCAACTTCGGGGGGCAGAAGTTGGTTGGTAGAGTCGACAGCCCCGAAGTCATCATTCAGATAGCCCAGTTGCAGAGAAATAATAGCAGTCTTGTTATATATGGAAGTGTAGGAAAAAATGACTGCGTTGTCACTCTCGACACTGGAGCTTCGAGATCAATTATTAGAGCGGATCTTGTCAAGAACAAATGGCTTCACAATACCACCAAATATTTACTAAGAACAGCAACTGGAGCCGCAGCACAAGTTTTTGGAGAAATATCTTTGGATATTCAACTAGGTGAACTACTATTTCCTCACAATTTCCTAGTTTCAGACATAATGGATGAATGCATCCTTGGAGTAGACTTTATGACCACATATAAAATAAATTTAGATGTCGGAGAACGAATACTCAAATATGGCAACATAGAAATTCCTATGAGCCTAGGAGGAGGAACAGATTATCGTGCAAAAATAAGGACGATGGTCTGTGAGAATATGACCCTCTCCGCATTCTCGGAGACGCTAGTATGGACAAAGCTTACTGATGACATCGGGACCTGCCAATTCTATCTGGTGGAGCCTAACCCTACAAAAGTAACATCGAACATCATCGTTGGTAAGACTTTAGTGAAGGCAGAAGGCGCAACATTAATTCCAGTCAGAGTGCTCAACACATCCGAAAATGAGGTACAACTAAAAGATGGTGCTATAATTGGAAATTGTGAGCCTGTTTATCAGATTGTTAAATTGGAAAATGGTAGTAATAATAAGGGGGCAATACGTATACCAGCTACTACTCAACTGGTTCAGAAACTTCTTTCATCTAGTGCCTTAAGTGAACAGCAATACAACGATGCCAAAGAGATGATCGATGAATTTTCGGAATTATTTGCAATGAATGATGATGATTTCGGCAAAACAAATCTTGTCCAGCATCGGATCAATACAGGAGATTCTAGGCCCATTCGACAGACACCACGAAGATTGCCAGTAGCCAAACAACCAGAAGTTGCAGATATGATGAACTCCATGAAGAAACAAGGCATAATAGAGGAATCTAACAGCCCTTGGACATCGCCGGTTGTTCTGGTTAGGAAAAAGGATGGCAGCATCCGATTCTGTGTAGACTACCGCCAACTAAATAACGTGACGAGAAAAGATAGCTATCCATTACCAAGGATTGATGACACGTTGGATACCCTTTCCGGACTGCAATGGTTTTCCACTTTGGATTTGAAGAGCGGTTACTGGCAAGTGGAAATACATCCCGAGGACCGAGACAAAACTGCTTTCTCAGTTGGAAGTGGCTTATGGCAATTCAAAGTTATGCCATTTGGATTATGTAATGCTCCAGCCACATTCGAACGACTCATGGAATGTGTTTTACGAGGATTAACCTGGAAAACATGTCTTGTCTATTTAGATGACATAATTGTGATCGGAAGGACATTCGAGGAACATAAAAACAACTTACGGGACGTACTTCAAAGACTGAGAGATGCGAAACTGAAGCTCAGCATGAATAAATGTGCTCTATTCAAGAATGAAGTAAAATATTTGGTGCATATAGTTTCATCACAAGGACTAAGAACTGATCCAGAGAAGATAAGAGCTGTGAAAAATTGGCCTGTTCCAAAGGACAAACATCAATTAAGGAGTTTTCTTGGATTGGCTACCTACTACAGGCGATTCGTAAAAGGTTTTGCAGATATAGCAAGGAGCCTACATCAACTTACAGAAAAAGGAAAGCCGTTCATATGGTCAGATAAATGTAACGAGAGTTTTGCAAATTTGAAGCAACAGCTCTGTGGAACTCCATTGCTTCACTATCCAAAGCTGGGAAAAACTTTTATATTGGACACGGATGCCAGCAATGTAGGTATTGGTGCAGTGCTTTCATAGGAGGAGGATGGTCAAGAGGTGCCAGTAGCTTATTTTAGCAAAGCACTCTCAAAATCAGAGAGAAATTCTTGTGCTACAAGGAAAGAGCTACTTGCCATTGTAAACTCAACCAAGCATTTACATAAATATCTCTACGGGCAGAAATTTATCCTCCGCACTGACCATGCAGCGCTTAAATGGCGACTCCAAGCTTATGACTTTGAAATCCAACACCGAAGAGGACGTATCCATGGAAATGCAGACGCCCTTTCACGACGTCCATGCAAAGTTGAATGCAAACATTGCGTTCGGCTGGAAGAAAAAGAAACAAAAGTAACAATACAGCTGATGACGGTGGAACTATAGACAGGCTGGAACAACGAGAGCTTGCGAACAGCACAACGGGAAGACCCAGACATATCACCTATTCTTGCTTGGAAAGAAGACATGGAAAGACCACAATGGCAAGATATCTCGGAGAGGAGTGAGAAACTGAAGAGCTACTGGGCTCAATGGAACTCTCTTCACGTTGAATGTGGTATATTAAAGCGCAAGTGGGAATCAACTAACGGCGAGTCATTCCGAATGCAGATAGTCGTGCCAGCATCCCAGATCAAAGTTGTTCTAGAAGAAATGCACAGTGGATCATCTGGAGGACATTTGGGGGTGAATAAAACAATTTACAAAATACGTGAAAGGTTTTATTGGTTACATATGCGAGAGGATGTTGAGGAATGGTGCCGCAGATGCACTATCTGTGCTTCTTGCAAAGGACCACCACACAGAAGTAGAGGAGAAATGCATAAGTATAATGTAGGAGCCCCATTTGAAAGGGTAGCCGTAGACATGGCTGGACCTATTCCAGAAACAGATAACGGTAACCGTTATATATTAGTTGCTATTGACTATTTCAGTAAATGGCCTGAAGCTTATGCAATCCCTAATCAAGAGTCTACCACAGTAGCGGATCAAGTAGTAATGAATTGGGTCAGTAGATTTGGTGTTCCTCATGAACTTCATTCGGACCAAGGACGGAACTTCGAGTCACGGACTTTCCAAGAGATGTGTAAAATTCTGGGAATAAGAAAAACCAGAACAACTCCTCTGCATCCACAATCTGATGGCATGGTAGAGCGCTTCAACAGAACATTGGTCGAGCATCTAAAGAAAGTAGTCGACTATCACCAACGCGATTGGGATCGACATTTTCCCATGTTCTTAATGGCCTATCGATCAGCTGTACACAACACGACCGGACAAACGCCAGCAAAAGTGATATTTGGAAAGGAGATGCGATTACCTAGCGATCTCAAGTTTGGTACACCCAGAGGTGAACAAAAGTTGCCAGACGATTATGTATCGGAACTTAGACAACGATTGGCTGATGTACACGAAGTCACGAGAGCAAAATTAGCAATAAATACCGATCGGATGAAGACCCGCTATGACTTACGTGCTAACTCAGCAGGATTTAATGAAGGTGACCTTGTTTGGCTGTACAACCCGAAACGACGTAAGGGACGTTCTCCCAAATTACAACAACACTGGGAAGGACCGTATTCAGTAGTGACTAGAATAAATGACGTAGTATATAGGATTCAGCGGAGTACAAGAGGCAAACGGAAAATCGTTCATCTAGATCGTTTATGTCATTACTGCGAGTATCAAGACCGTGCATCACCTGTTGTTCGGGACGAACAATTTTAAGAAGGGGCAGTGTTACGCGCCACAAAGTGATACAAGCGACATCTATTGGAAATGGAAACATCTTTAGGTTAGTGACATCCTAGTAAACTGGGTTTGGAGAATGGAATATTCAGGAAGGTTCTAGGATAATTCGTAGAGTATAAATACGGCGCTGCTCACATCCAGGAGGCGAGTATTATTTCAGATAGCGAAGTGAGAAGTGAACGAAGTAAACTATTTGGATTGCGATAATTAGAAGTACAGTACTAGCGATAAATAAAGAGTTGATTTGATAATTATTTGTGATATTGTGAGGGTAAACAGTAAAGTTAAATAAAGAAAGAAATTTTGAATTATATCTGAAATATTGTGTTTTAAATAACGGAACTAAGGCCACGCTCGTAACAATATTATTATTGCTTGTGTTGCTTTATCCTTTTTGCGCTTTTTCGAACTAAAAAAATCTATATTTGCACTCTTGAAGTACTTATATATAATTGAAGTACATAAATACAGTATTCTTATTCTTATTTATTTTTATGCAGTTTATACATTTAACATACCCACTATTGCACTGCCTTGGGTCCTAACCTAATCAGCCGAACATTTAGCACATACTTTATCACCCTTGCAATTCTTAACAACATGATTGTCCCCACTACAACTTTAACATCTTCTACTCCTAAAGAATTCATATACATACAAATATATTCCATCCGATCTTTATCATTTTTATACACAATGATTGATTTTGCGATCTAACATTCCACCATAAAGACAACTGCAATGAAGTTGTCGTACGTATGCCATTGTGTGGAGAACTAAGCTTTGAATATTTTTTTAGGATATTCATATCCTTTTTTAACTTCTAATAAAAAATCAGGATTAGCTCAAATTCATTTGAATATTTTTTTAAATATAAAAAAAAAGGAAAATATTATCTAATCTACTAATCATCTACTATCTAAATCCGCTGAAACCACAAGTATAGTCATATTACAACAATTTCCAAGAGATGATGATAACTGAGCGGATGTTTAACAAAACAATATTCCAGAATGTTATCTTATTTATTGTGCAAGCTTTCTGCACAATGCCCTCTCTGGTGTTCTTCTCCTCAACACTAAGACCCTAATGCCAAAAACTAGAAATATTATCCTAACACGAGTTGTGTTGAGTAAGTGCAAAAGATATCAGAGAACCTATTTCCGGAAAAGCTGAAATGCTCCAAGGTGAATTTATACTTGGGGCTTGCTTTCTGTGGCCAGATGAATACAGCTGCGACTCCTGGAAATTTCCACCACCAAGCTGCCTATTATATGATGATAATTTTATTATTCAGTTTACGTGTTGGGAGGGGGGAGGGTGATAAGCAAGAAGGAAATAGGCTTTTCTGCTCGCTTTAGACATATCTTAAAGTTGGACAACAGATATACCGTAGGCAACCGGAAATTGAATAATCTCAATAGTATCAAAGTTGAGTTTTTGTTCGGGATGAGTTTATTTCACTTGACCGAGCCTCGGTGTGTTCAAGAAGCGGAATTTATACGTGTGTTATTTTATGTGTATCAAAAAGTGTTTACAGATTTCCTAACTTTTATCTGTGGTAGTCATATAAGGAGATATCACAAAAGGCGATTTTGATTTTTATTCACTCTAGGTCTGTCTAAACAATATCTTGACACAACTTGCTGTAAAATAATTTTTTTTTCCTGAAACATTTCATTTTATGGGATGCTCTAAGCAGAGCGCATTTAATATTAATTAAGAAGTATCAGGATAATTCAAAATTAATACATTTTATGTGTCATGGTATATTTAGATTAGGTGTTGATTAAAAACATGCTTTTTGAATTAAGCGATGGTAGATATTATCAATTACCATTGTTCGAAGGTCTTCAGAAAAGGCAGGCACGAAAATCAACTTACACGACAAGGTGTACGAGCTTGAATTACAATTAATTGTTTTTTCTATATTACGAAGTTTTTTCAAACTATCAAAATCCTGTTGGAGAAGTTGTAGTCTAAGTAATACCGTACCAGGAAATAATATTAATTAATTATTTGGAAATATGCCGTAAGTCTTCTCTCGAGTGCTCCATGTCTATGACTGATGCTTTAATTTTAAATATCTATTGAGATCAATAAACTGAGGGCAGCTTAAGATAAAGATCAAGAAACAACTAAACCAACGTAGGTGGGTTGATTAATTTTTTTTAAGGGCGACAGTTCCAATCCTTATAAGTTCTTCCACCTAATTTTATACATGAAAGTTGTTAAGATTAAGAATTTTTAAAATGCCATAATTGTGACGTAAATATCTCAACTTATTTACGAAGGAAATAATATGTAAGTATGTCTGTCACCTGCCCTAATCTAGGAACCTTGGGTCAGAAAGACGCCTTACAAGGTTTAACCCTTAAGTACGCGCATGTGGTCTGGGCAATTTATACCGCGAAAAAAATGTAGGACGAATTCTCTCTCGACCTTGCGTCCTGCAGTAGCTTTTCATCTTAGAACACTATTTTGAAAATTGCCATACTCGAGTCACTGCAACGTACGCAGGCTTTTGCACTTTAGTGAAGTGTGACCCTATGCGCCCGCTTACGTAATTTTTTCGTGAGGTAAGTTTTATCTTGTGAAATTTTGACATATTATAATATTTTCGGATGAGTTCTAGCGAAAATAGGTAAAACGTATTTTCAGATTGTAGTTTTGAGTGAACAGTTTAGCTTTCTTACTCTACTCCGCAAAGTATTTCTTAATTTTTTTACTATTCTATAAAGACTGGCAAGAAGCTCCTCAGTATGTAATATAAAATAAATGTTATTTTACTTGTGTGTGAACTTAAAGAGAAGTTGTTTGTTTATCAGTTTTTATTGAAGTATTAAGATTTATCGAACTGCATTGTTTTTGTTTTAGAAAATTTTGTGGTTTGCGCGCACTTGTGTGATTTTTCTAGAGCGCCTTCTTAAGTGTTAAGAAACCCACCTTTTATTACAAAAAGCAATCAGTTAAGCAAAAAATGCCTTGAATTTATTTTTTGTCTAATTAGCGTTCTAATAACGACGGCCTTCCAAAAAATCATATTCACCCTGGTACAATAAGATCTTAATAAGTACCCTCCGGAAGAGCGCACAAAAACTATGCAATAAAGAGAAGCGATTAGGAGTCAGGAGGGGGCCCAGTAAAAGGCAAGTAACAGAGTTTGCAAGCTCTCAATGAAAAATGCTGAATACTTTTCATGGAAGATCTATTGTGAATCCATAGAGAATACGAGCGTATCCGCTGGACTTAGGAAGATTTCAGACTTATGTTCGCTCGTTCCTGAAAAGAAATAAATATACCCGGACCGATACTGGGGAAGATAGTCCAAGCCAACCAGACTAACATTAATAAAAAGTATTTAGATACTTTAAACTTAAGGCCTATATGAGATATAGTAAAGAAGAAGAAAACAAAGTGGGGAATTCATTATTTTGCGATTATACAAGTAATTATAATATCGGGGCTTATGGTGATCTATAAAAGGTGCTTATACCAATCCCATGTCCCACGTATCTAAAAGTAAATCAAAGTGATCTTCATTTCCAAGGCAGGCAGAAGTGGACACATGATCGCTAAGGAATTCAGACTTATTGTTTCGTTTGAAGACTTTCGAAAGATCCATAGAGATGTCAATGGACAACTTAGTCAAAGAACGTGAAATTACTGAATCACAACTTGAATTACTTTTAAAGTAAATCAGATTAAACTGCTCTACATAACGAATAATTAAAAAGTTAATCCAACATAAGGGATGCCTTAGAAATGCAGTACTTGGCGACAATAAAATTAGTAGGAGCGCGCATAGGAGTAGTCCATACTGGGTCATTTCAGCTTGACTATGATTATTGGTGGTTAATGAAATTCTTATCTCTGTACCACTTTTCGCAAGATGTGGATCGCTATTGTAAAATCTATCTTCAACTGCATATGGAATCTTGGTGTGATGAAGTGCTCTAAAGCGAGGGTTTTCATTTGAAGTCTAACTAACATACAGAGAGCTGCCTGTCTAGGTAATACAGGATCTGTACGAATAACAACGACAGCAGAAATTGACGTTATACTCCAATTCCTGCCCCTTGACATCCGTGAAATATGTATAGCTGCATAAGTGCACTGAGACTTAGAGAGTCGGCTGGGACAACCGCGCAGACTTCGATTACATCATAATATGAAAGATCTATCTCAAAGACTGTTTGCGGAGAGCCATGGATGTACTATATGGGCGAAAGGTATCTTAACTAAAATTTTTTTAGTGGAAGGATAATCGCATCGAAAATCACTCTCACATATGTGTCTTTACCAATGGTTCGAGAATAGGCATGGAGTTTAATCCAGGGTATACTTAGCATCCGTGTAGTGTCTTCCAACCGGAGGTTTTAGCTTTAAGTAACGCAGTAAGGATGTTGGAAACAGCTTAGAATATACCTAGTGATCGATATATGTAGATTTGCATTGACAGACAAGGTTCAATCAAAGGGTTGGACTGGAAGACCATTAGATTGGACCAAGTGCAACGTTGTTGGAGTGAGTATGGATAAAATGAATTATTTTCTGCTGGGTACCTGCCTATATTTATATACCAGAAATGAGGCAGCTGATGCTTTGGACAGGCAGGGTTTGTCTATGAATGTATGGTTAACGGAAAATTAATAGGTGGGACTCAAGAATTAGCAAAGTGGATTCTATATTTACAGGCCTGTAAGCTTGCTAATCGCAGATGTGAAGAACTAACCACATGAGTCATTTTAAGATAACTATTGCCTAAGACATGTCCTATTCAAACGAAACTTCTACTAAGCAGGAACCGTATGTGAAGCTTGCTGCATTCGCAACACATGCAATCCCCATACAATGCCTGCTGCTGAGCCTATCTGGACGAAGAAGATGTTAAGAGTATTCAAAACCTTCTGTGTGAATACCCCAACCTTGCCAAACGTAGAAGCAAAACACTTAATTAGCTTCTTTTTCGCGAATTGGGAGATAAGAAGTCGGGTGACTTTTTGAGGTCTATAAACTCTCGTGGTTGGTTTTAACGCAGCCCTTAATTTAAAAAACTCTTCGGGTAAAGTTCCGATTAGGTGGCATCATAATTGACCGTCGGTGATTTAAGTGTGACTGATCGCAGGTATTTCGATAGCCGCCACACTAACGCATTTCCGACAGCAAGCAAAACTTCTCATTTGCAAAATCATAATTGGAGCAAGGATTGAAAGTAAGTAACACTAAGAAAGTACTTACCAAACACCAGAAGTGTAGTGCTTAGCACTTATGGTTTATTTCAACGCGACTCAAGCAAACATTAGGAGGAAAGAAAAAATAAATAATAACACTGTGAGGACTGTTACAAATCAAGATATTTATTTAATTTCCTTCCTTTTTTCACAAATATTTCCTTTAAAAAAATGGAACGAAATTTTCCGCGACGGAACCTCAGTAAAAACTAACTACTGTAAAAAAACCTTTTTTTTTATTATGCATTCATTCTTGAAGAAGCCCAAACTTATCTGTCGCGGCTGGGAAAGTGCTGACGGGACGCTTTTGTGAGTTGAATTGAAATATGACAAGTGAAAAAGCTAGAATTGGTCTAAGACCAATTCTTATGATACCCTAGATGAATGCCCGTATGAAATTTCGTATGGGTACCCATTTGAGTAATTTTAATTTTTGCAGTGGTTTTTCGCATATATTTCTAGAACGGTTCGTCGGACAGAAAAAATGATTATAACCAATATTATAGGATTTCATATTCTGAAGAAGTTTTTAGTACAATAAAAATGTCTTGGACTGATCGTTTTCACAGTATACATAAAAAACCTAATTTTTTTATATGGCAACACCAAGAATGGGTTGCCCGATTTAGTACATTTTTGAAAATTGAATGAAATGAATCTTGTGGGACGTGACCTTTATAATCGAACCTCATTACTTTTCTCTGTTTTTCTTCAAGCAGAGCTACTAATAATAGAATTTCTTCCTAGGAATTGGAGTACATTTGGATAAAATGTGCCGCTCTCGGTGTGAACACTCTATTTTGCCGCGTGCCACCGGGCAGTGCCACGCCGCGCCGCGCCGCTCCCGGTGTGACCGGGGCTTTATCCTCCGTCCGTAGACGTAGGGTCTAAATTGCTTCAAGCACCAAACTATATGCTTAGCAATTCTTTTTCGATTGTGGAGTAATTGATTTCGTGTTCGTTCAATTTTCTCGATATATATGTATGAGATGAGTCTATTTTCTTGGGATAGCACACCCCCTATAGCGTATTGGCTTGCGTCTGTTGTTACTTCGAATGTTTTTTCGAAGTCGGGGTATATGAGTATTGGAGATGTAGTTAATTTTATTTTAGTGGTTGGAAACTCGCAATATAGGGGAAGGTGGGTAGAAATGGACCGTGGGGTAAGATGAACAAAGCCCGTATAACTTAAATGCGAATAGGCAGAGATATGTAATAAATATGAAATGTAAACAGTCTAACAACTGCTTCATTTATTTCAATCGTCCACTCGAGCTCGAGCGCAGGCGTGTTAGTTGAGTGAGTTGAGTTTACCACGAGGAAACTATTTGTGAGTGCTCCACATATGTTTGTATTTAGCTGACTGGTAACTAACAAATTATTTATAATGCCAACATAATGTTAGTAACATGAAGCCCTAATTAAATAAAAGTAACAAATTTAGTAAATTTAAAAGTTTTGTTAAAAAAAATTATTTGAATAAATAAAGTGCTACTGGGTAGAAATGCACCATTGCTTGTGGGCGACAGCAGAAGTTGACTGTTCAATGTTCCTGATATGGCGTTGGTACCGATACGAGACATCAAATGTGTGTTACCACCACCGCTTCCATTAGGAACAACAAGGCGGCAACAAGGCCGGTATCAACTGCCCGTGTCCTTCTCACATTTTAATATGCGTTAACGCCATTTAATTGAAACGTTCCTATTTTCCTTTTTTATTTCGTTAACTGAATTGCTATGTTTTGTTATTTATTTTATAATAAAAAAGTCTAACTTTAACTTATTTGCTATTTTTCTATTAAAATTTGCACTTGGCTCATATATCCCCCTTCTTGGTTCATTTCACCACACATGTGGGGAGAATTGAACCAAAGCACTTTTTTTGCATTTCTGTCAATAACTTAGAATACGCTCATTAAGACTAAGAAATGTTTATGACAATACAAATTTAAAAGAATAGGCTTCAATTTCATGCATTTCATCCTATCGCCGGAGGTATATTGCAGCTGAAATGTCTTCTCGAAAAAAAGTGGTTCATATCTACCCACCTTCCCCTATTTCTTGTTATTTACGTCCAATTTCGAATTTTTCTTCAAGAATTGTGTCATCGGTTTGGCTATTTCTGCGAAGTTTCTAATGAATTTTCTATAGTAACCGGTTATTCCCAGAAATCGTTTGATCTCTTTCTGAGTTTTTGGAAATTGGTAACTTTCAATCTTTTGGATTTTCTTTGGGTTTAGATGAATTCCCTTTTGGTTGACCACATAACCCAAAAATTCAACTTCGTTCCTTAAGAAGTGGTATTTGTCTAGTTGAATTCTCAGGCGAGCCTATTTAAGTTTTTTGAAAACGATTCTAAGATTCTTAATATGCTCTTCAAGGCCATTTGAAAAAACTACTACGTCATCCATGTATGTCTTTCTATATTTTCCCTGAAGATGTGGTCCATCAGTCTCTGAAAAGTACTAGGAACGTTTTTTAAACCGAAGGGCATTCTACAGAACACATAATGCCCATTGTCAACGGAGAAAGCTGTTTTTTCTGCATCGTCTGGATGCATTTCTATTTGGTGGAAGCCGGATTTTAAATCTATTGTAGAAAAGTATGTACTTCTTCTCAACTTGTCCAATATTTCCTCAATCCTCCTGTAATCAATAACTAAGCGCCACTTAATATTGCCGGAAGAGGCTCCTTTTTTTTTAACTGGAGCTGGGTTGAAATATCCCATCTTCCAACATTTCTTCTAACTATTTTTGAATCTCGTTTTTATGAATGTAGGGGTACCTATATATCTTGCTTCTAATCGGTATATCATCAGTAGTTCTTATTTGATGCCTTATTTCATTAGTAAAGCCCAGGGGCTCGTTTTCACAGAAGATATCTTGGTTTTCTAGAATTATTTCAGCCACGTTTCTTTTCTCTTCATCATTTAAATGATCTTTAGAAATTTTATCTAAAACATTGTCTTTACACAGTCCCATACTGGAACTCATTTCGATTGCTTCGGCATTGTTGAAACCTAAGACTTCCTGTATTTCTATTGAGGGGAAGGGTTTATTAAAGTTCAGTATGTGCGGTTTATTGTCTAAGTTTCGAATTTTCGCTAATGCTTTAGAATTTTTAATTTAGTAGACTCCTTCTAAAATGGTAACGTGTTTATCAATTTGAATATCATTTATTAAGGTGTGTTCTTCTTTTTCTGTTACTGGGATGTTATAAAAGTACTCGCCTGTGTCTATTTGATATATCGTATTCTCCGGTTTATGATTGAAATATAACTTAATTTCCCTATTGTTTAATGTAATGGTTTTATTTTTAAAACTTATATTTGCATTATATTTAGATTGTTAAGAACTACTTTGTTCTTCTTGCTGATTTAAGTCAAGGTGTTACCCCTTGGCCTTTGATGGGGACGTAGCGGTTCTTAACCAAATTAGCTGAAAACAAGTTGATACGAGAGAAAACATATTGCAATTGCGAGTATGTTAAGAATGTTAAAAGCGCTCAAAATATGCAAACATGCATATTTGCTCGATTTATTCGATGAAAGAACTGGGAAACTTAATGCTTCCCTGAGTACAATCACCTCGTAATGTATGCAATGATGTAACATTGAGAAATTAACTGACTTAAAATAACATGATCTAATTACTTATTCTATGTCCAAATAAATGATACTTTACATACTTTACTACTTACTTTACATACCAATAAAACCGTCAAATATATCGTGAAAGTTGTATATTAGAAATTGTAATTTTTCATTACAATTTTCGCCACGAATCTCCTCGAAACAATCTACTGATATGCTTTAAGTTACGATAGAATCATAATTAATGTTAAATCATAATCATAATGTTACACCTGTTAGGTACCGAGTGATTTACTCAATTAATAAGTTTAGAACGGATTTTTGAAAACGCTTTCAACACGACGGGATTAAAGAACGGACTCCCCGAGGTTTGGACAAATTGCACCCAGGCACCCACGATATCTTCAAAAGCTTCTTTATATTTTATTGTTTTCTCACAACGTTGAAAAACCGTACGTGAGAAAATGCAAAAGTTTTTTGATGCGAGCTATATGCATCAATGGAAACTGAAATCCGCTATGCACTTGTGCGCCCGTCTTAAAATATTAATTTTAAGAGGGCGCGAATAATTTTGATAATTGTATGTATGTATGTACATACAATTAGATTGGATTAAATATGTAATGTACGTATGTACATAGTACATACGGAAAAAAAATAATAAGACGCTGTATGTTGGTTAGTGTGCATACCGTGTGAGGGGAATGTGTGTCTGATAACAAAATGCAATTTATGCATTGGTACCTGAGTCACAACATCCCTCCCCCTGGGGAAGAGAAAGTTTTATTCCTCCTTGGAAGAAAAACTTGCTTTCTTAATAATTGAACTAGAATTTGTACAAATATTTGTATATATAAAGGGAATGGTATATAACTAGATAGTTATAAATAACTACAAAATTATAAAATACAGTAAAAACTAATACATGTTACATTTTAATTTCTAATAGAGAAGGTTTATTTATTTCCATTACTAATTATACGTAATTATTAAATTATTTTGATATAGATTTAATTTATATGTGCATACATATTTTCTTGTGAATTATTTCTTATTGTCGATTTAATTAGTATTATCATTTCGCAATGAATGATTTAATATTCTTATTGATATATACATATTTGATAGTTATGGTAAAACTAGAGAGAAAAAACATTAAATTTAATATACATTAATATTAGTTTATTCCTTCTGCTTTTTTCCTTATTTATTTTTATTGAAATTAATGCTCATTATATTCTCTGGCAAAAAGTTTTTTCCCTTTTTCTTAATATTTTTAGTATTTTTTTTTTTTACTTTATTATTTATTTTAAACAAAATAAAAAGACGTATAAGCTGTACGAGCTAAAAAAAATTTTTTTTCTACTCAACAAGGAAAATTTAAGGATGGAAGGAGTCACCATTGTTCAGTTTTCTGTTCGTCATATTTGTCTGTTTAATTGTTAAAGCTAAATTTGTTAAACGTTGAATGAATGCTATATGCATCATTATGGAAACCTGGAAGATGACACTATGTTAATTCTGAACGATATTTGAAGATATTGAAGTTTTTACTCTGAGAACAGTTTTAGGTCATTGTTATGGATTCTTTTGTTTTTATTATTGATTTTAAAAGTGGAATTTTCCGGGGAATTAATCTCCATTATCTCCTACGGTCCTGACCATAGTGGTGAGAATTTCTTCTCTCGAACTCTGCTCTTAAGTAGGACCTTATCGGCTACCATAAAAGATTTTTGGAGAGAGTTTTTGTCGTATTGTATTTAACATTTTTCTATATTTGCTATGGCCATGTCTTTAGCTATTTTGAAGCTATGATGCAGACGCGCTTTTAACTCGTTTGCATAATTGTCGTAATTATAGCAAACGGTTGGAGATGATTTCAAATTGTTTGGAATTTCGGCTGGGAATCCGTAAAGGAGTTCGCGAGGAGTATAATTGGTACTCGATTGAGGGGAGGTATTGTATACAAACATGGCATAAGGAATCCATGTATCCCAGTCTTGTCTATATTTTGCTACATAAGATCGGAGATATTCTGCTAAGGTTCTGTGGCTTCTATCCAATGCACCATTCGTTTGAGGGTGGTATGGAGTAGTTTTGAGCCTTTTAATTCTTAGCAATTTAGATACCTCGGCGAACATGCCACTTATGAGGTTAGAACCATTATCTGTGAGGATACTCTCTGGAATACCATGTCGACAAACTATCGTTGTCGTGAAGGCTTCCGCTAATGTCTTAGACTCGGTGTCGACTATGGGAATAGTCTCAGAAAATTTGAAAAGTCGTCTTGAAATGTAAGGAGGTATTTATTTCCAGAATATGAAATTGGGAGAGGTCCTACAGTATCTAGGTACACTCTTTCGAAAGGTTTGGAGCTAATGCTCGAGATTTTCATAGGAATTTTTGGGTTTCTGGATACTTTGTTCACCTCACAAAGTTTACATTTCCTTACATATTTGACCACGTCGTCTGACATGCCGGGCCAGTGGAATTGCTTTTCAATTCTTTTAATAGTACGGGAAACTCCTTGATGGCCTCCCGTCCGTAGTGAATGAAAATCTTTTAAAACTTGTTCGATGTCCTTAATGTCGTATAAATATTTAATCGAATCTTGATGGAGTTTGATGTATATTTGTTTATTAGCGAAGATCTGGGTAAAAGCGTTTTTAATAATTATTAGATTCTGTGGTTTTAATATAGGGAAGGAGATATTTAATTGATTTAACTGATTTGCTTCTGTATATGAGCAGATCCCAGTTAAAATCTTTTCGAGGTCTGATCTGTCTCTTTGCGATCGACAAGGTAAATTAATTTTTGATATGATTATTTTGGAGTCCTTTTTTGTGAAGAAGTTCAGTTCATTTGCTAGAAGTGGGGATTTATCTGAAAGTTCAAGTTCTGTGTCTTGCATTGGCAAGATGAAGACTTTAGGATTGGCATTTTTAGTCAGTAAAAGAGGAAAACTAGTCTCAGTTATTATGACTGAGGAATTGTTTGATGACGATGGAGTTGAGTTTGGAGTAATGCTTGCATTGTGAGTATCCGAATTGGCCTGAGCTCTGGCTTGATTCCTAGTTACAACATTCACGCAGGTTGAAGGTTCTGCAAAATGCTTGGAATATTCTGGGATAGCTCTACTGAGAGCGTCTGCATTTGTGTTGAGCTTACCTGATTTATGGACTATTTTGTAGTCATATTCCTCAAGACGTATTCTCCATCTCATTAGTCTTGAGGAATGATCTTTCAGAATCATGAGTCATACTAATAGTTTATGGTCAGTTATAATTGTAAACTGTCTGCCATAAACGTATGGTCTGAATTGCTCAACTGCGAAAACGATAGCTAAGAGCTCCTTTTCTATTGTTGAGTAACGAGTCTCTGCACCATTGAGAACTCCGCTCACATAGGCGATTGGATGATCTCCATGGTTATCAACTTGTGAAAGAACAGCTCCGATGGCGTAATCGCTGGCATTGGAGGTGACGAAATATTCTTTGTCAAAATCGGGATATGATAGAATTGGTGCTGTAATAAGATTATTGCGTAATTCGCAAAATGCTTCATCACAAATTGCGTCGAACTTGAAAGGGATATCTTTTTTTCAAAAGATTTGTAAGTGGTTTTGCAATTTTGGAAAAATTTGGTATAAAGCGGCGATATGAGCCGACGAAACCAAAGCTTTTATATCTTTTTCCTTTTTCGGTCTGGGATAGGACTGAAATGACTTGATTTTTGCTGGGTCTGGTTTGACTCCATTTTCTGTAATAATGTGCCGTAAATACATATTTTCCTTTCTTAGCAAATGGCACTTGTCGGACTGAAGTTTGAGGTTGAAATTGCGGAGGCGGCTGAATACTGCTGTGAGTCTGGAATTGTGGTCTTTGAGACTGTATTCATGGACTACAATATCGTCCATGTATACGAAACAACAGATGCCTTGAAGTCCAGATAGAACATTGTTCATGGCTCGTTGAAAAGTAGCAGGGGCTCCTTTTAAACCAAATGGAATACGATTGTATTCGTAGTGGCCATAGGATGTGCTAAAGGTAGTTTTCTCCCTGTCCTTCGAGTCCGTTTTTATCTGGTGGAATCCACTGGCTAAGTCGAGTGTGGTAAAATATATCGACTTCCCCAACTGGTCTAACATATCAGTGATATTAGGCAGTGGGTACGCATCGCCAATAGTAATGTCGTTAATACGACGAAAGTCTACCACTACTCGCCACTTTTTGTTTCCATTCTCATCTGTTTTTTTGGGAACCAGGAGAAGTGGAGAATTCCAGGGACTATGTGAAGGTCTGATGAAGTCTGACTCAAGCATTTCTTGTATTTGCTGATTTATTTCCGTTCGGCTTGGCTCAGGAAGTCTATAAGGCTTTGTATAAATGGGCGGTTTGTCTTGGAGTGTCTCGATTTTGTGGGTAATCGCATCTGTATAAGAAAGGAAATCCCCTTCTATGAAGAAGAGATCGTTGAATTCCCTACAGATATTGAGAACACTCTCAGATTCCTCTCAATTACAGTGATCCAATTTTATAAGGTTTTGCAGTTTAATTATTCTGCCCTTAATTTGATCTTTTTCAGAGTATGTGGAGATGACCACAAAGTCGTCCAAGCCTTGGTAAACTGGGTTCACCTCGTAAGGTGCCAGATCGGCGTCCTCCTCATTTGTGTTGAGGATTAGGACTTTTGCCATACCGTTGACTGGTTCGACTATCGAATTTCCAAGAAATAAACCTGGCCTTATTTCCTTCTTGGAACAGACCGATTGATTTTGAATAGAAGGAGTTAGAATTTCAATGATAAATTCTGATCGAGCCGGAATTTTAATTTTATTTAATTTATCCGATTCTTTCGGATTTTTAAAAGGAAGGAGATATGCTTCCAACTTTTGTGGAATTTGGAAGGAGTTATACGATGATTCTGACTCGACAGAATTTGAAGGAGATAAAACGTTATTGAAATTCTTTGACTTCTTTTCTGATTTATTCCTGGAATTCACTTTTTGTGAATTTATCGATGAAGGAGATAGAACTATACTAGATGCAGCCTTTTGTGCGGCTGTAGATGGAGATATACGTTTACGTTCTTGCTTCGTATCTTGTTAAGCTTTGGATGGAGATTGATTTTTATTTAATTCAGCCTTTTTTCTGGCTATAGATGGAGATAGATTTTTACCTTTATGCTTCATTTCTTGTGAAGCATTGGCTGGCGATCGATTTGCGTTGCTTTTTAGTATTTTTTATTAGTATTTACATATATCGGAGAATGTTATCTCCGTATATAAATATATTATATATATGATCCTCTAAGCACCCTTTTTTAGGGTGCCCGGGTTGTTTTTTTTTGTTTTTTTTTAGGTATTAATTAAATTATTTTTTATTTTTATTTTTTCATTTTATTATTGATTGGCACTGATCTTTTGTTTTTGGGTAGGTACACCGCTGCCACCAATTGTTGTAACAAACTCCGCTCCATGCTCCGAAGGAGAGAGCAGTCGCCGATATCGAGGAAAGGGAAAAGTAAAACTGAAACACTTTATTATTCTTTTTTCTATTTTTTAATATCATTATTTTTGTCATTCCATTTTTCTTTGCACTCAAATTGCTTCGATGATTAACTCAATACAAATTATTTAATTATATTTTCTTTTCACTAGAATAATGGTTTGATTCGATAAGAACTCAATACAAATTATTTAATCATATTTTCTTTTCAAAACTATTTAATTATTATTTTTCATCCTTGAATAATAGTTTGATTAGAAGATAACTCAATACAATTTATTTAATTAGATTTTCTTTTCACTCAATTAATAAGTTTAGAACGGATTTTTGAAAAGGCTTTCAACACGACGGGATTAAAGAACGAACTCCCCGAGGTTTGGGCAAATTGCACCCAGGTACCCACGATATCTTCAAAAGCTTTTTTACATTTTATTGTTTTCACACGACGTTGAAAAAACGTACATGAGAAAATGCAAAAGTTTTTTGATGCGAGCTATATGCATCTGTTGAGTCAAGCCTTTTTGACTGTCGATGAATTTGTTGTAGTTTTCGAAGGGCCGTAATTTAAAACAAAGTAGTTCAACTTTAACAAATTTTATTTGAACAATTTAACATGCTGCTCTGGTCTTGTTGAAAGCTATCGTACCAGTGTCTTTTGAGTGGGTGAAGCTCACACCAATACTAATATGGTTATATAACAATTTAACAGTATGTTGTATACAAATTAAGCAAATTCACAATGGAGTGTATTATTGAGCAAATCATTGAGTGAAATCACAATGTTAAATATTGATTTTAATTAAGACAAATTAAACATGACATTATGTTAAGCAAATCTTTAATTTACAAATTGAATATTAATTTTAATTGATCTAGGATTGAACATCACGGCCGCCTTGAAAGGATTCCTTTCAACCTTTATTTTCTTCATCATGTACATCATCGATGGGCAGCGGACACAGCTTCTGAACCGCTTGCTTGATTTCGCCATTTTTTGTCTTCGATAGGACATCTCGTACAATACCGTCTGAACCAGGATAAGTATGTACGATACGACCAAGTAACCACCTTTGTGGAGGAATATTTTCATCAGAGACGAGCACCAAAGAACCAATTTTGAGATCAGATGACTTGGAATTCCATTTTAATTTTTGTTGCAGTAAGGTAATATATTCCTTCGACCATCGAGACCAAAACCTTTGTTGCAAGGCCCGAATTTGTTGCCATCTGGATAGGCGATTTATATTTTCCTCCATCAAATTGGGTTCTGCAATTGAATTTAATGGACTACCGCTCAAAAAATGTCCTGGTGTAAGGGCTTCTAAATCTGCTGTATCTGACGACATGGCAGTTAGAGAACGCGACTTTAATACTGCTTCAATTTGGGTAATAATAGTCAAAAGCTCATCGTAGGATAATGATGCACCGTTTACAGTTCGAACCAAATGAGTCTTTGGAGACTTTAGGGCTGCTTCCCACGATCCACCGAAGTGTGGGGAGCGGGGTGGTATGTGTAGAAATTCAATACCATTCTCTGTTGTGAGTTGAGCTGCTTCTGAAGTTCACTTAGCTCTCTTCTTGCCCCAACAAAATTCGTTGCATTATCACAATAGAGAGTTTTACAGTAGCCTCTTCTCGCGACGAAACGTTTGAGTGCTGCAATGAAGGCACCTGTTGATAAATCTGACACCAGCTCCATATGAACGGCCTTTGTAGCAAAACAAATAAAGACTGCAACGTAAACCTTGTAAGGTCTATTTCCTCTAATTCGATAGTGGGCCCAAAATGGGCCGCAGAAATCAACACCTGAGTTGGTAAATATCCTGGAAAGTTAAAGACGATATCGTGGTAAGTTTCCCATAACTTGCTGCAACATCTGTGGTCGTGATCGAAAGCAGCGAACACACCTATGGACAACCTGTCTTGCAATACTTCTCGCATTAATGAGCCAAAATCTTTGTCTGATGAAAGCTATGAGTGCTTGTGGACCTCCATGTAAGTTCTTTATATGATAATAATTTATTAATGATAGAACAAAGGCAGGTTTTCTTGGGAGGAGGACCGGATATTTCACTGAATATGGTAGGTCTGAGTGTCGAAGGCGCCCTCGAAGTTCTTTCTAAATGCTCGAAATCTTCTGTGAATACTTGTTTCTATATAATAGCTACCATACGCAATACGGCAGTGTCCAGTTCATCTGCAGCAATCATTCCTTTTATCTTCTCCTTCTTACAAATTATCCGCCCGCAGTTCGTGATGAATCGCAGGATGTAGCCAAATAGACACCGTAGCTTGGGAAAATCATTTAAAAATTTCATCGTTGCTAAGAAATCTTCAGACTTGATGTTACTTGTCTTCGTTGTCTTCGCTTTGATTTGTTCAGAATTATCAATTGACGAATAGTATGAGTGATTCCGTCTGGGCCAAAGCTTGGGCATCTGCAGTAAATACTCTGGCCCATTGAACCAAATATGAGATTGTAAGAGACTTTCTGGTAATATTCCCCGCGATACTAGGTCAGCAGGATTATCTTTCGATCTTACATGCTTCCAAATGAAAGTGGATGTCATTTCCTGAATCCTTGCAATTCGATTGCTATAACGGTAGGGTAGGTAGATGCATCTCCAGCTAACCAATCCAGTACGATTGTTGAATCAGTCCAACAATATATTGACTCATCTTGGAAATTTGTAGTTTTAACTACTCGAGATAGCAGTTTTGCTAGTAGAAGTGCTCCACAGAGTTCAAGTCTAGGCAAAGTTTGGGTTTTTACGGGAGCAACTCTGGACTTAGCACACAAGAGGCTAATTTTAACATTTTGTTTAATATCTTCTGTCCGAACATAAATACAGCAACCATATGCTTGCTCTGATGCGTCGGAAAATCCATGAAACTGCATGTTGACCACTTCTTCGATAGGTAAAACAAAGCGAGGTATTTTAAAGTCATTTTAAAGTCACACTGCGAAGCCTTTCGAATTGCTATCTGCGAGGTGGAATAGGCAACGTGTTGACAGAAAAGGCACAGCTGCTGTGCCGTAAGTGACTGTTTTCAAACGATATATTTGCAGATCATCATAGGAGTTACCACGCCAGACTATGCACTGAAGATTGGTGTCCCTGCGACTTACAAAAATCTGCCGAAACATCTTTGATATGTCTGCGGTCACATAACGGTGAAATCTAAATCTGACAACTATGTCAAACAACTCAGGCTGAACGATAGGTCCTTCAATCAAAATGTAATTCAAAGAGAACCCAGAAGTTGTGTGGCATGATCCGTCAAACACTACCCTTAGACTGGTGGATGAGCTGTCCGGTCGCAATTTCAGATTTTTGTATTCGTATGACCTAAGTTCGCATATTCGTGTATGAAGTTCGCATATTGAGCTTTCAACTCAGGTTGCTTGTTTAGCTTTCGTTCCAGATTGTAAAACCTTCTTTTAGCTATTTCGAACGATTCACCCAACCGAGATGGATCCTTGTGAAATGGTATTCTTACCATGTATTTCCCATTAGAAGTGCGAGAGACGTTCTCCAGAAAATGACGCTCACATTCCTTATGCTCCTTCCTTGTAATGGGAGAAGACGGGCTTACACTTTCGATTAGCCAAAATCGCTCTAGTAGCTTTCCCAGTGATTCGTCTTCACATACGCTTTCTTTCAAAACTTGCAGACTATTATGCTTCCTTTTACATAAATCACGATTTTCTTCGTTTATTTCTCCCGTTACTACCCAGCCAAGGAGATTCTTTTGTAGAAGTGGCAAGCTATTTCCGAGACGAATTTGCCCAACTACTAGAAGCTCAAAAAATAGTCCGGCCCCAATTAACAAGTCAATCCGTTGGGGCTTGTTGAATAAGTGATCCGCCAATTTTTTATATTTTTTGGACCTCCCCAGTTTTCAATATCCAAAGTAAAATGAGGTTGAAAATCGGTAATGTTTGGCAATATGCACAGTTCGAGATAAGTTGAGTATTCATTTAATCTAGATTTTATGGTCGTAGTAGTTTTATTTCTCAATTGCGTACTAATTTTGCCTATGCCATTAACCTCTATATTATGTCTTTCCCTTTTAAGATTTAGGAGTTGGGTCATTCTTTCAGTAATAAAGTTCAACTGAGAAACTGAATCAAATAACGCGCGACAAGGTACGTAAGTTCCAAATCTGTCCTAGACTTCAATAACTGCTGTAGCTTACAAGATGTAGTCACTACCTCCAGTGGCAGGCCTCGACTGTGTGCTATGACTAGATGACACTTTGGAAATTTCTGTTAGATAAATTCCACTATATTCTTTGGAAGGTGACGCCTTACTAGGTTCTGCTAAATTTGAAATTTGTTGGATTTCATCAGCCTTGATACTATCTGAATTTTCGGCCCTATGAAGGAGAATATGATGAGGCTGATCGCATTTATAACATTTTGGCGAAGCGCAAGTTTTTATTGAATGACCTTTATTCAAACAAAGTAGGCAAAGTGACAATCTCTTTGTTTCAAAGTATCTCTCTCTTGGGGACATTTTTAAGAATCTTTGGCATTTTACCATAAAGAGACAATTGCCCTTACAACAACGGCAATTACCTTTGGACGCAGACAAAAGCGATGCATTTCGTTTGCTTGGAACAGCCTTCAATGCTTTAGAAAAGGATGTAGAACTAGCATTATGCTTTGAATTGATGTCTCTATTTTCGAGATTAATGCAACGATTATTTAAAAAATTTTCAAAGGAGTCCCACGATGGGAGTTTTTCAAGAGTAATTTCGTCCTCCCATTTAATTTGGGTATAATTAACGAGTTTTGACAAAGCAATATAGAGTAAAATTCCACCTAATATGTCTTGTGCTTTACCGAGTGAATTCAAATCGCGAAGATGAGCATTGACCGAATCTACTAAATCTCTTAGGTGCGATGATGAAGTGCCCTATAGTCGAGGTAGTTCAAAAAGCTCTTTAATGTGAGCTTGGAAAATTATCGCTGTATTGTCGTATCTAGATTTAAGTAAACTCAGTGCCTTTGCATAGTTACTGTCAGTAGTTTCTAAAGCCTTAATTGTACGTAACGGCCTTTCGCCTAAGCATGAACGCAAATGTTGAAATTTCTCTATCTCTGTCAATTCAGGATCATCATGGACTAACTTTGTAAAGGTTCCGTAAAAATCTAACCACTCTGTAAGATTTCCCGAGAAATGAGGTAGTTGCAACTTTAGTAACCGAACTATGCGACTCGTAGTTGTATCTCAGACATTCGCAATCGAACGCCTAGCCTTGAACTTCGCAATATGACAAAGAATCTTAGATTTTGCCGTGCAATACGATTTTTCTACTTCTTCCCGCTTTATATCCTCAGCGGCGCAGTCTCTGTTAATCTTTTCATTTCAGATTGAAGATCCAGAAAGTTGGAAGTACGATTCTAGCAAACCTAATCGCGTTTCAAAATCAAACATATTCATCAATTCCGCGTTCGTTTCAATACAATTTTTATGCCGTATGATATACCCTTGCATCGAAGCACGTTTTGTTTTTAGTTCAGTATATATCCTGTCTCAATCTTTTCGCTAAGTTCAGTCATTTTAATGTAAATAGTTCTCAATATCGCGGAGCACAATCCATTCAATATAATAATTAAATATAATTGTCAATTCAGTTCAAATTACCAAATCAAATTCAATAGCTTATTAATTATATAACTATATAACTTTTGTAATTTTACCTTTTTTTACAAGATAAATAAAAAAATATGATAAGAGAGAAAAAAAAACACAACTTTGATTTTTAATCGTTTAATAAGAATAAAAAATAAAACTTTTACGACTACGACCGACTCATAAGTAAATTTAAAACAGACTGACTTTTCTTCTTAACTTGAACTTTTCATTAGGTTCTTAATCGAGTAAGTAAAAATGCTTGCTTCTACAAAATTACAAAATGCGCGTGTGAGAAAATGATTTAAAAATGTTATTTGATACTTTTGTTTTTCACAAAAGTATTTTCCGGTGGAGGAATAATTTAAAATGTTATTTGATGCTTTTGTTTTTCATAAAAGTATTATCCGGTGGAGGAATAATTTAGCTGAGGCTGCGTGCTTTTGATTATGTGAAAAAAAGGGTAAATCTTGTGGGGACGTGACCCGCCCTTCCTTAAGATTCTTCTCCGAAGAATTGAATGATTTTAATTCGATTTTAACATTTGATCCCTTTTTACGATATTGTTCAATTAGGAACATTATAATCATTATGATTGAAATTATTATTATTACGGGAATCGTGCTGAACGTAATTCGTTCATGAAAGACGCCTCTGTGTTTTAAGATTTCGATTACTTTTCTATTATTCAAATGTTTAATGTGCAAATCTTCTAATGAAAAGTTCATCACAATATTTTTGATAGTTAAATTATTGAAATTTGCTATTATGAAATTTTCGTTAAATACATAATTTTCGTATGATACATTGTTAATTTGAAGTTCGCAGTTTTCGAATTTTATTAAATTGTTTTTTGATATGTTTATTTCAAATGTATTACAGTTATGAATTATCCTTGTATTCGGCATATTTTTTGTAACTATAATATTATTACTTATCTGTTTTATTTCGGTTTTGTTATTTATTTTGAAATTGCATTTGGCATTATCCAAAAGGACCTGACATGAGTTTTCTGCAATTTTTAGATTTTTCTTTAATATGACATTTTCTTCATTTTCAAACAATTCCTTTTCATTCATTAAAAATACTTTGTTTTCTAAGTCTACATCAAGATTATTTTTATTTGGTATTGGTTCAATGAAAACTCAACTTTATGAAACTTACTATCAGAATAAATTGGTAACATTAATATGAAAACAATATCGTCGTTATACAAGATTACTGAAGTTTTTACGTACATCATATCTTTAATTGTAATGTTGTATTTTTCAATTTCCTCTGTACTCAAAATATCTCTACCTATAACTCCTAGCCTGCTTAACATTAGATTTTCTTTGACTTTCCTGACTTGCTCTCTTAGCAATTGAATATCGTATTGAATTTGAAATGCGTGTTGCATATTTTCTATTTCTATTGTTTCCTTATTTATTTTATTAACTAAGTATGATAATTGATGATTTATTTGCGTTTGCTGTATGTTAATATGTTTCGTTATGTTTGTTATGGCTTCGTTAAAATTTTCGTTGATATGGACTTGATTATTTATGTTTTGTATGAGTTCGTTGTTATCTTTGTCTATTGCATTTAATTTTTCTTTTATTTCCTTTTCGTCGTCTGAATCCATTACTCCTGCTATGTATTTTAATCCTTTACCTACTATGTTTATTAAACCTCTTCTATTTTTATTATGTGGGACTAAATTTTCTATTTCCTGGGCTAGAGACATAAAATTATGCTTCATCGCTAAATATCCGCTTCCGTTTCTTAATTTTTCTATATTATTCTCAATAATAACTAACGTTTTTGACCATGAGTTTAAGTTAATGCTATGTAATATTTTCTTATAACCTGTTATAACATGTACTTCTTGATCTTGAATCTTCACGTATCCTTGCCGTTCGTTTAAGTTCAGTACTTCAATTTTTTGCGTCTGTACTCTTGTTGCCGTCAGTATTATTATTATTGCCAACACTGTCACCTGTAATAGTAATAGTTTCGTATTTGTATTTCCGTTTAACTTGGTCTTTATAGTATTTAATTCCTAACTTTTTGTACTTTGGCTGTAATTTCAATGTCTTTGATATTACGTTTCTTGATTTTACATACTGATGATTATTATCAGTTAAAATTACATTTTCCTTATTCTTATTTATTTTATCAATGTACCTTTCTTTATTTTTCTGAACCTTCTTAGCTATTTCCTCATACTCTTCTGCTTTAATTTTTCCGTTAATAAAATCTAAAGGTTTCTTTTTCGTGGTAGAGTGAATGGTTTTATTATAAGTTTCTAATGCTTTTAAAACTAAGTTATCAAAATTTTTATTGTCTGTATTTTTGTTGCTAGTCTTTAATATTCTAATATGTTCATTTAAAGTCGAATGATATCGTTCGATGTCTGAATTACCTGTGTGTGTTTGCGCGGTTGTGGTGTGAACTTCTATTTTATTTTCCGCGAAATATTGTTTTAATTTTTGTACTGCGAAACCAGGCTCTCCATCTATTACGATTTTTCTCGGTACTCCCATCATTGCTATTCTCGATTTCATTGCTTCTAATAAATCTACCCAAGACCTACTTCTTAATTTATGCATTGTAACGTGTTTTGTAAATTTATCAATTACTGTTAAGTACATTGTTTGCCTATTTGCAATCCAAACGTCAATATGTAAAATTTCGTTAGGTTTAGTTGGTGTCTCAGTTACTTAATACAAGGGTTTATACGGACTTCTTTCAAATTTTGAAATGTTACAAATTTCGCAATTATTTAAAACTCTACCAATCTTTTCTTTTAATTTGGGAATGTAGTAAGCGTCCTTGATTTCTTCATATGTTTCATTTATTCCCCTGTGATTAAATTCTTCATGCGTATTGGATATTATTTCTAATGCCCTTTCTTCGTCTTGAATATCTTCTAAGAGTTTGCTACTCTTGACGAATTTTAGTAGTTTGTTACTACTGAAATATTTCAAATAAGTTTCTTGAAATTGTGCAAATAAATGGTCATCGTTTGAGTATACTACGACGATACCCTTGGATGGCAAGTATTTTTTCAAGAGATCAGTTACACTTTCTTCATTGAATATTTTTAATTCGATGAGAAGTCTTCTTTTACTGAATGGTTTACGTAATTTGTGACAGCTAATTCTGTCGGTTTTGTTAAATATAATTTGGGTTTTGAAGATATTCACCGGACTATAAACGATTGGGATATGATTTGAGCTATCTTCTCTCGCACTGTGCATTGTTGCTCCCGTCGAAGAATTACTATTACTTTCTACTTCGTTGCCTTCATTCTCGTCCTCGTTTATTTCATTATTATGGATTTCTATTCTGGAAAGACCGTCTGCTACATTGTTATCCTTACCTTTAACATATTCAATATCGTAATTATATTCTCCTAATTTTATTTTCCACCTTTGTAACTTATTATTTGGTTCTTTGAGCGAACTTAACCATACCAAAGGTCTGTGGTCAGTCTGAATAGAAAACTTCCTGTCGTAAAGGTACGGTCTGAAATATTTTACTGCCCATATGATGGCAAGTAATTCTTTTTCTATTGTCGAATAGTTGATTTCGTGGTCATTAAGCGTCCTACTTGCGTAGCTAATGGGATGCCCTTCTTGTGACAATACTGCCCCTAACGCGTAGTTTGACGCATCTGTTGTTAAAGTGAATCTTTTATAAAAATCCGGGAACCTGAGAATTGGTTCAGATGTAATTAGAGTTTTTAAAGTTTCGAAACCTCTAACATATTCCGGATCGTTGATATTAATTTTCTTACCCTTTTTTTAATAAATCGTCATGGGTTTTGCTATCTTGGAATAGTCTTTTATAAATTTCCGGTAATAGCCCGTAATTCCTAAAAATGATTTTATTTGCTTGGTAGTTTTTGGGATTTCGTATTTTATTATTGTTTCTATCTTTTTGGGATTTGGCTTTATACCTTCAGTGGATATTACATGACCTAAGAATTCCGTTTCTTTTCTTAAAAATTCACTCTTATCTAGTTGTACTTTTGAATTGACCTCTTTTAATTTTGAAAATATTTTCCTTATAGAATCAACATGTTCTTCTAGGCTAGTGGAAAATATGATAATGTCGTCTAAGTACACTAGACAGACTTTTCCTAAATATTCTGAAAGTACTGAATTCATCAGCCGTTGGAAGGTGGCTGGCGCATTTTTAAGGCCGAAAGGCATACGCGTGAATTCGAAATGCCCTTCATTAGTAGAAAAAGCAGTCTTCTTGATATCTTCTTCCTCTATCTCGACTTGGTGGAATCCCTTTGCTAGATCGAGGGTCGTAAAATAATGTGCCCTCCCTAATTTGTCGAAAATATCATCTATGTTCGGTATCGGGAATTTGTCATCTATCGTGACTTCATTTTATTTTCTATAATCAATCACTATACGCCATTTTTGCTTGCCCGATGCATCTAGTTTTTTGGGTACCACCCATATTGGAGCAGAATATGGTGAATTACTAGGGCGTATAATGTTTTGATTTTGTATTTCTTGTATTTGTTCCCGTACTTCTGTTTTATGTACCTCAGGGTACCTGTAACTTTTGTTATAGATTGGAACTTCGTTTCGCGTCTTAATAGAATGTGTTATCACATGCGTGAAAGACAAATCAGTTCCTTCTTGGAAAAATATGGATGTAAATTCTTTTACTAGCTTTGTAATAGCTTGTTTCTCTTCGCTATTCAAATGATCAATTCTAATCTGATAAAGTGGGCAAATATTTTTCTGAAGATCAAAATTATAAATTATTTCTGTATCTAAAGAGTTTATCAAGGTCTCATAATCCTCTTCAGATTTATCAAAATATATTTTTATTTTAGCATCTTCCGTTTCTAAGGTTCTATTTTTATAACTTAAATTAATGTTCAAGGGTTTTAAAATATTGTTTCCTATTAGACCGTCGTATTCAGAGTGAAAATTAAATTCTAAAAATTCTGCCATTTCGCTAGTTCTATTGAACTCTTTGAATAATGGTATTTTAACTTTATTAAATATTTTTACATTTTGATTTATCGTTTTTAGCTCAATGGGTTTTTGAATGGGGATTTGCCATTTAGGATTGCATACGCCTGGGTTCACGATGGTAGATGTAGCGCCGGTGTCTATTAAAAATCTTAACTTTCTAACAGCTGTGTTAATTATTATATAGGGTAGGACCGGATATTGGAGGCTATTAATTGAAAATTTTCGTTTCTATCGTGTTGATTTTCTTCGAAGTTATAATTACGTCTGTTGATTGTGGATGAGTCAACGTCCATCGGTTCTACGGTGTCGTTTCTGTTAATATTCGTATTGTTGTTGGTTTGACTTTGATAATTTTGTCTGTACCTGTCGGATCTAGGAAGTTCAAATCTTTGATTTGATTGATTCTGATACTTCCAGTAACAATTGTTATTATTTGTATTCGGATTCTTTTTATTTCTGTCGTAATCTGAGTTACCGTTTCGATTGTTACTATAGTTATTTCGATTGTTTTTATTATTTGTATTTTGATTGAAGTTACTATTTCGACCTAAATTAACCCTAGTGAAAGCATAGCCAGTTTCGTATAAAATTTGCATAGCGGCTTCTAAACTATCTGGTTGCCTGCAATATAACAGACTCCTCATTGGCTCTGGTAACTTGCTTTGAAAAATTCTAAGAGCTGTTTTGCAATTATTTTTTGTTTCAGTTTCGGCACTATTTTCAAATTTTGTTTTATTATTTAACCTGCGTAGCATAGCATTTATTTCATTATAAAAATCTACACAATTCGTTTTAAATGTTATGAATCTAAGTTCATCGAAAAGTTGATCGACGCTTAACATATCACCGAAATGTTGAACAAAAAGAGTTTTCACCTCTTGCCACTTTGTAATACCGTTATTTATTTCAATCACTTCGCGAGCTTTTCCAATTAATCTACTTTTAATTATATCAAAAAATATTTTTTGATCATCATACTTATCTAATAAAGGAAAAGCCCTATCTACTAAACTTGTAAAATTATAAAGGTCATCTCTATCACCATTGAAAGTAGACAATTGACTCAAATATTTTATTGGTTCTAGGCTTACTTGTGTCATCGGGTTTATTGTTTTGATTCCTCCTTCGTGTACGTTGAGATTTAATTTAGCGTTTTTTAGTAGGTTGCTGCTGATTTGGGAATTAATGCTTGGTTGTTGTTGATTATTGATGATGATATTGCAGCTGTCGTCTGATTGTACTTTTTCTGGTTTTACTTGGTCCTGTGAATTCTCTTCCACTGGCGACAAGGGCCTGTTGTTGTTCATTAGTCGATGTCGCTGGGCTTTTGTTTTATTTTTCCTGATTTTATTCTCCACTTTTGTAAATTTTTGACAATTTACTTCAGAGTTTCGCAATCAATTAATTTACTTTATTTATTTGTTTAATTGATTAATAAATTTATTTTGTGTTATTAGAAAACGTTTTTCTTTCTTTTCTTTCGGGTTCGTGGAGTTAAATAAATAAAATTAACCGTGTTTTATTATAGGAATTTTCACTTCCACTTTACACGTACTCCGAGAGGATGGCAAGTACTAACAAATTTTAATAACAATTTTCAGATGGTTCCCTTACTTCGGAAATGAAAAATGTTGTTTCGCACAGAATTATTTTGAAAGCATTTTTGCACTGAATAACAAATTTGTTATAATTATATTTTTTTCACTGGATGTCCTTTCGCAAACATCCTACCGACTGCGCCACTTTTGTAATTTTACCTTTTTTTACAAGATAAATAAAAAAATATGATAAGAGAGAAAAAAGCACAACTGTGATTTTTAATCGTTTAATAAGAATAAAAAATAAAACTTTTACGACTACGACCGACTCATAAGAAAATTTAAAACAGACTGACTTTTCTTCTTAACTTGAACTTTTGATTAGGTTCTTAATCGAGTAAGTAAAAATGCTTGCTTCTACAAAATTACAAAATGCGCGTGTGAGAAAATGATTTAAAAATGTTATTTGATACTTTTGTTTTTCACAAAAGTATTTTCCGGTGGAGGAATAATTTAAAACGTTATTTGATGCTTTTGTTTTTCACAAAAGTATTTTCCGGTGGAGGAATAATTTAGCTGAGTCTGCGTGCTTTTGATTATGTGAAAAAAAGGGTGAATCTTGTGGGGACGTCACCTATATAAGTCTCCGACTTCGCAAATAATTCAAACAAATTTCAAATATAAAAATGTTCCGATCAAATATAACCTCAATATATGTATTTAATTACCAATGCACTTTATCGTAAATAAATCACTGTACCTTGTCAGATAAGTTTTATCCGTTTCGATTACTGCATTTATCCATAAAGTTGTATGCCGACTTGCCAATGATGTTATGCACATAATATTCTAGTTTACCAGCCAATTGTTTGAAACACACAAAGTCAAAGATTGCCGATGAATTATTTGGATTGAACTCGAACTTATGCTGACCATCGAATATTGTTGCTCTTTAATGCGAATAAATTGTTGATATATGTGTAATCAATGCACCCTTCGAATGAACCTCAAATACGAAATATTGTTGATGTAGCTACAATTTTTTAAATATTATGCCAGATATTAAAAATTTACCTCGAAACAATGTGACCACTTGTACTTACAGCGCTCATTTACGGCTAGCGGTAATTCCGGCAAGGCGATAGCATGGTGGTATGCTAATGATGCTATGATGATACAATATCTTCTGATAAATGTAGGACTGGAGATATGATACGTGCAAATGGGAAATTTTAATCAATTCGATGTACAGCACTTCGGTGATGACTCCGATCTTGCTGTTAATTATGTTGAAATTTCTAATTTCGATGATATCCAAGCTCTAACGAAATTCTTGGATTTTATTTTTAAAATCCGGCTCGTATGGACCAAATGTTGAGTCAAGCCTTTTTGACTGTCGATGAATTTGTTGTAGTTTTCGAAGGACCGTAATTTAAAACAAAGTAGTTCAACTTTAACAAATTTTATTTGAACAATTTAACACGCTGCTCTGGTCTTGTTGAAAGCTATCGTACCAGTGTCTTTTGAGTGAGTGAAGCTCACACCAATACTAATATGGAAATATAACAATTTAACAATATGTTGTATACAAATTAAGCAAATTCACAATGGAGTGTATAATTGAGCAAACCATTGAGTGAAATCACAATGTTAAATATTGATTTTAATTAAGACAAATTAAACATGACATTATGTTAAGGAAATCTTTAAATTACAAATTGAATATTAATTTTAATTGATCTAGGATTGAACAGCATCAATGGAAACTGTAATCCGATATGCACTTGTGCGCCCGTCTTGCAATATTAATTTTAAGAGGGCGCGAATGATTTTGATAATTGTATATATGTATGTACATACAATTAAATTGGATTAAGTAGGTATTGTACGTGTGTACATAGTACATACGGAAAAAAAGTATGAAGACACTGTATGTTGGTAAGTGTGCATACCGTGTGAGTGGAATGTGTGTCTGATAACAAAATGCAATTTATGCTAAATTGCATTTTGTTATAATATGGGAATGCAAATTTAAATGCATTTTAAATGTTAAATGAAATTTTAAAATGAAATAATTTTTCATTTTCAGGGTCATTTCTGCGATACATCAATATATTGAATATGGCAATAAATTGATGTATTCACTTCATGGTTGTGATTTAGGGCATTGGTACCTGAGTCACAACAAAAGGAAGTATGACATTAAAAGGGTTTGCAGGTGGTGTATGCAAAACCCTAGGGTGTCTCCGAAATACAATTAAACTTGGAGAGATCGAAGCTGCTACTGATATTGCAGTAGTTCCAAATAACTTTCAGGATACTCCCATGATAATTGGTCAACATTTTTTGAACAGACCGGGGGTGCGAGTAATAAAAAGTTGGGGAAAGTTAGAGGTGTTAAAAGAAGTAACAAATTTCGACGAAGCAAGGTTTTCTGACGAAAGAAGTGAAGGTACTCAAAAGCAAATTATTATACAGCCCTTTGTCGAAAAGGATTTCAATATAGGGGAATTAGGGTCTTCCGAAGCGAACAGAAAATGACTACTACTGCTCAATCAATATAGAGATTGTTTTGCTACTGAGACCAGGGAGTTAGGCAAAACATATTGATTGAGATGGCTCTTCAGTTGAAGGATAATTCTGTTGTATGCTATAAGCAATATAGGATACCTTACCATCATGAACAGGCCTTGCAAAATATTATCAACGATCTATTAAGGAATGGAATCATTGAAACTTCGAAATCAGACTACGCTAGCCCAACGATATTAATTAAAAAAAAAGACAACACTTACCGAATGTGTATCGACTACAGAAAATTAAGCTCTTTCACAGAACGGGAAAATTTTCCCACCCCTAGCATTGAGGAACTAATTAATAAACTTTTAAATGCAAAAGTGTTCATATCGTTGGACTTGATGAGTGGGTATCATCAGATCCCAGTTCAGGAAGAATCAAGGCCATTCACAGCTTTTGTGACTCCGCAGGGTCAGTATCAATTTAAACGCATGCCTTTTGGGCTTACTAATGCTCCGGCAGTATTTATGCGTTTAATGGAAGTAGTACGAGTAGATAAGCTATGCCGGTTCTGGCGCACTTTTTTAAGCCTCCAGGATTTCGCCACAGATGGCGCCACCGCCGCTAGGTGGTTTGAGCCCATTCTAAATGCAGGTTTGTGCCTTGGTTGTATTGGTTTGCGTCTCGACTGCGCCCTAGCGGGATTAACCGGTACTACTAGGATATGTCATTTGGTCTTGACTGCACCCTAGCGGCATTAGCCGGTACTACTAGCATGCTCCCGTACTACGGTTGTCTTAGATAGATATGTGGTGCACCTAAATGTACGGTTTTTATCATGATTTTTCTTGAGCGCCTAAATGCAGGCTTTTGGTTTTGAACTAATAACTAGAGTTAATAGTAGGAAATTTTTGTTCACGTCAATGGATTCTAGAAGGTGGGTATGTGAGGGATGGGGGGGGGGGGGATAATAAAGATAGGGTGGGGGGGGGGGGGGGTATTGAAATTTTCATCAGAAATCCTCTACGGGCTCTGGTTTTCGAGATATTAGCGTATTAATAATTCAAGTTATTTTTGCTCAATGGATTCTTGGTGGTGTGGGGTGGGAGGGGGAAGGAAGTTTTCATCAGAAATCCTCTACGGGCTTTGGTTTTCGAGATATTAGCGACATTTGTTCAAACAATTAGCTAATTGGCAATTATATAATTACTAATTGGCAATTATCAGCTTGGTTGGTAATTAGCTAATTGGCAATTAGTAATGTGGTGTGATGCGCTTTACTGGAATTCTCATAAACTAAACAATTTTAAGTAATATCAACACTTGCTGTAAATATTTAATAGAAAACTTCAAGTTTAAGGTAAACAAATGGTTGCTGTGAGGTGTATTGATACAATTTCTTTTGCTGAAAATAATGTTATCAAACCAAATTAAATTTCAATATTTATTTATTCACATCAAATTAATTATTTATTTTTAAATCTTAAGTTACTAACTTTTTCCCTATGTTCTATATTCAAAATTGGTAGCAATATAATTGAAGTTCTATGAATCCTATCTTGGAAACGAAAGCGATTCCCAAGGTCCTTTTCTGGGTTCATATTCAATTACATAAACTTGTGGAGCACTAGTACTAAATGTAACTTTCATTATCACTAATAATTTAGAAAATATTAATAATAAAAACTAGTTTCACATTATTGATTTTTTTATTTAACGATTATAATAATTAATTGGGTACAAATTTTCGTCATGCTGAACAAATTCAATTTTGTATGAACGTCCGATTACTCCTTTATTGATTACGTAGAAGTTTCCCTTGGTGTTTATTTCATTCAAAGAGTCCTCTGACATTCTGCTGTACCTCGAAGGAAGAAAAAGGTGGTAGTTTTCCAACTCGAGAACCACACGATCTCCAAATGCAGTTTTGCATCGCCTTGCTGCAACAACCTTATATTTCTGGCCCAGCTCCATTTGGGATGTCTTCAGGGTTGGTGAGTATTGCTCCAGCTTCCTTAGTTCTTCCATTACGCCAGCCATTGTTTTACTCTAAGTCGTTGTTGCTTCCTTGAATTCCAAAATAAAACTGATTGCAAATCTGATTCAGCTCCTCAATTTATAGTCATGATTCTAAAACAAGTTTAATCCTGTTTAAAGCAAATTTGCAATATCAGCACATTACACTGAATGATTTATGTAATTCGATACCACACTTCCTGTAGGGTTGCTTCCAAGAATTTTACTGATCGAAACGTTTCATTGGAATTCGTAAACATCCTGTTGTAAACAAATTTAAGCAATATCAGCAAATGATTCATGTTTATTCTACTGATCGAAACGTTTCATAGGAATTCGTAAACAAATTCGCATTTAAGCTGCATGGTTCATACACACCTGTGTAAACTACCTGTTTACAAATTCGCATTTTAGCTGAATGAGTCATGCACACCTGTGTAAACATATTTAAGCTATATCAGCACATTTATTCTTTTCATCTAATTTGATGCCACACTTCCTGCAGGCAGCCAACAATGTATTGTTCTGTAGTACATACATACTACTCTCATATAAATTAACAGAAAAACCCAACATCAAGAAAACCCATGAGAAACAATAAAATCATTGAAACAGCAATCAATGAAATATTACTTCACGCTAACAGCCGTGAAAAATATTCTAAAAAATTGCATCACTAAAATACTTCCGCCAAAGCATTCGAAATCATAAACACAACATATGTGTAAATGATGTAAGCCATTCTTACATCCAATTCATTCTTACCTTTACCTTCTTTGCCGGCACCAATAAACAAATATTATGTAATAAAAACATTTCTCTTCATTGCATGAAGTTACGTATTCTGTGACAATGAATAGTGATTGCACATGGGTCAACATTTCTTGTGAACGATTTGCATTGCGATTGCATGATTGCTTTGACTGAAATTTTTGTCATATATGAAGTAATAAAATTGTATTTAGGTAACCTTAGAAATTATGTAGGTAAGTTAAGAAATTCAAGAATTTTTGTATACCTTATGAGTAAGGTCGATTATATATAAGCAGAACATTTTTGAATAAAATACATTCTTTCTCGAGACAGGAAAAGAAGTAGTCTTTCAATACAAATTCTTCCTGCTCATTAAGTCGGCAGTTCTAGTTGTACTAGAACGCCTAATCATTACTCCGGTAACCATAGCTGGCCCTTGGCTTAGCTTCCGGAAATCGCCAGCTGCTGTGAAGAAGATACCTCTGGGCATAAATGGAGATTCATTACCTGATTAACTGGGAAATATAGCTAATCATTACATGGCGACCCTGCCTCCCGAGCTGATAGCAATTCTGAAGGAAGACCCTAGAGCTGGACCAAGACCAATATACATTGAGGAATACCGTAATAGGAAAGCAGCCGAGCAGCCCACACAGAAGACAGCAAATAATATCACAAAAAAGAAGAAGAAGAGAGCCTGAAAACTGGTGAAACATAGACGAGAGTTAGCAGAATTACATAGGCTGACCACCTTAGCCGTCACCAAGGTTGAGAAGAACGCGTTCTTGGATGACATCCGGATAAAAAAGCAGCAGTACTGGATTGCGAAGAAGAAAGCACCACACAATTTACATTCAGGAGATAATACAAACAATGGGCGGAAAGGAATCTAAAAATAAAGAAGCCACCTCGAATCAGGACGCAGCAGCATCATCATCAGGAAATTCATTCTTAACAGCGGAAATATATATTGAACATGCGACGGATATAAAAATTTTTTTAGGATTAATAATAGCCTTAATTTTAGTAATGATATTATACAAATACGTTAAAAATAAATTCATAAGTAGAGTAAAGAAAGAAGCTAGTAAATTAGTAGTAGCAGTTTAAAATAGATTCATGTAAGAATTTTTTTTTAATAAACAAAGACAACAAAACAAAAACATGGCTTTGATAAAAGATGCAGAACCTCAAGACTCTAATTAAGGAATTGGAAAAGACTCTAGAAAATTTCAAGAAAAGTCCGAAGAGAATCTATTCAGCGCAGTTTTTGCTAGTAAAAAGGAATTGGACAGACAATTTAAAGGCAACGTTTCTTGAAGAATATAATCAATTAAATACAGAGCAGAAGCAAATCAATGGCAAACTATTAAATAAATTTAAAACCTTATACGAAGAAATAAATAAATACATTATCATAAAAACACAGCAGATTCAAGAGGTATTGGAAAAATCCATTGAAGAAGAAGAAGAAGAATTTACGGACAGCTCAGGCTATCATAATAGTTCAATAGAGGAAACCATAAATAATAACACAATGACATCCTTTGACATAGCGAGCGTCACTAAAATAGTGCCAATATTTGACGGAGACTCGCAACAACTAAACAACTTCATCAACTTAGCAGAGTATCTCCATGATGAATTAAAAACACAAGAAGATAAAACGAAACTGGTGAAATTCCTGATAAAAACAAGATTATCGTAAAGAGCTCGTAACAGAATAGTTAACGAAGCAGATCCCATAAATTTTAAATCTTTTAAGGAAACATTATTGAAAACTTTCAGACCGCACAAAAATGCACTAAAACTCCAAAATGATTTGTCTAAGGTTCGACAGGGAGATAAAACCTTGCAGAGCTACGTTTCAGAGATTGATGCTCTGATAGCAGATTTGAATAATATCCTAATATCAGAACAAGGTGAACAGAATAAAGACATCATTACAAAGATGAATGATAAGATTGCCTTGAACTCTTTTAAATCGGGACTGAGAAATGCAATCAAATATACAGTATTTGCCAGCAGACCTGCAACATACGCTGATGCTATCGATCTTGCACAAGAAATTGATTCAGAACAAGCCAAATCAGAAGAAAACAGAATCTACAGATTCCAAGCGCAAACTCGCAGATCTGGATCATCATATGCAAACAACTACCATAGATACAATAACTTTAACCAGCAATCACGTAAAAACTATAATAGTTACCAACCGCAAAGCAGATTTAATAATAACAGAAGAACATACTTCAATAGTAACGCTAGAGCCAACTTCGCGCAAAATAATTTCAGAAACAATGGAAATCCTTCTCAAAGACAGTACAACAATACGAACAGAGGGAATACCAATTACCAGAATAGACAACCACGACGGATTAATTTGTTAGACTCGGAAAACTACGAAACCGTCCCCGGAGAACACCTATCGAGGGACGAGGAATATCAAGAACAAATAAACAATTAACGAGGATACATTTCATTGATGTAGGCAAGCTAACAAAATACATATCATTACAGACTACCACAACTAAAGCTTCAGCCTCATCATGGTTTACAGATACTGGTGCGGACATCTCGATCGTCAAAATAAGCTGTATAGATTTTAATATTGTAAATAAAAGTGAAATTTGTAAAATAAGAGGCGTTACAAAGGGTGAAAGTGAAACCTTAGGAACATTAACATTGCAATTTGATGCAGAAGGTGAAAAATTTAAACATAAAGTACATATAGTAAGTGAAAATTTCCCTATCGCGACAGATGGACTACTAGGGAAAGATTTCTTCATAAAATATAAGTGTAAAATAGACTATGAAATTTTTATATTTACAATTTGTGCAGAACTTAGTGATATTAACCTACCCATTATAACTAAAATTCCAGAACAAGAATTCGTTACTATACCTTCTAGATCTCAAATTATACAACCTATAAACATAGAAATAAGTGAAGATAGTGTAGTGCTAAGTAAAGAGATCAGAGAAGGGCTACACGTAGCGAATACTATAATACCAGCAAAAGGTATAAAACATATAAAATTAATAAATGTAACTGAGAATGACATACACATAAAGAATCCGCAGTTAGAAGTTGTTCCTTTGAATAATTTTAGATTCATAAAGAAGACAATCAGACATAAGGTTAAGGAGGAAGAGAGATTTGAACAACTAAAAAGTGAGTTGAATGTACAAAATTTGGATGAAAAAGCAAAGGATACGCTATATGAATTATGCAAGAATTATACAGATATTTTCTATCTAACTAATGATAAATTAACAGTTAATAATTTTTACCAGCAGCATACATCGACACACGATAATTCTCCAGTATATATTAAAAATTATCGTCTTCCGCAGACGCAATTGGAAGAAATAAATAGACAAGTGGACAAACTGCTAGATGAAGGCATCATTGAGCACTCAACAAGTGCATACAATTCCCCCTTATTGGTAGTACCCAACAAGGATAACAAAGGTGAAAAGAAATGGAGAATGGTTGTTGACTTTCGTCAACTCAACAAAAGAATAACGGATGACAAATTTCCTCTAACAAGATTAGAAGATATTCTGGACAACCTAGGAAAAGCTAGATATTTTTCGACTTTGGACCTCACAAGCTCTTTTCATCAGATTGAACTGGATGAAGAATCACGACCACTCACAGCCTTTTCAACAAATAAAGGACATTTTCAATTTAAGCGACTACCGTTTGGTTTAAAAATATCAACCGACAGTTTTCATCGCATGCTATCCATAGCACTCGCAGGACTAGACGCAGAGACATTTCTATATGTTGACGATATAATCACTTATGGGTGCAACCTACAACATCACAACAGGAATCTAATAAAAACATTCAATCGCTTAAGAGAATACAACTTGAAGCTAAATCCACAAAAATGCAATTTTCTACAAACAGAAGTAGTTTACCTAGGACACCTTATAACCAGTGAAGGAATAAAGACAGATCCAAGAAAATATGATAGCATAGTGAACTACCCAAAGCCAACAAACTGCGATGAAGCTCGAAGATTCACAGCATTCTGTAATTACTACAGAAGATTCATCGCAAACTTTGCTGAGATTGCAAAACCACTCAATCAGCTTACAAAGAAAAACACACCATTCATATGGTCGGAGCAATGTGAAGAAGCATTTCAAACATTAAAACAGAGACTAATAAGTCCTCCAGTTCTCCAATACCCAAACTTCGACGAACCCTTTATCCTAACTACAGATGCTTCTGACTCAGCACTGGGAGCAGTACTATCACAAGGAGAAATTGGAAAAGATTTACCGATTTCTTACGCAAGCAGATCTTTAAATAAACACGAATTGAACAAACCCATCATAATTAAAGAATTACTAGGAATCTACTGGGCTATAACTCATTTCAGACCATACTTATATGGTAGCAAATTCATAGTAGTTACAGATCATCGTCCACTCGTCAGCCTATTTACTCATAAGAATCCATCATCAAAGATGACACGAATTAGAATGAATTATCGGAATATGACTTTGAAATCATTTATAAAAAAGGAGCGCTAAATACAAATGCAGACGCACTCTCGAGAATTAAATTGAGTTCAGAAATATTAAAAGAAATGGTACCAAAAGAAATAAATAAAATAGAGAAAATATATAATGTGAAATCACGTGATAAAAATAAAAGCACGGACGAATCGTCAGGCCAACTATTCATCCATCAATGTGCTTCTATTTCAGAAATTAATACAATAAAAAAGTTAAAATTTATAAATTTAGAAGAGGATATCCTAGAAAGAAGATATAACAAGAAAAAGAATATATTTATAAAAAAGAAAGAAGTTGCAATCGAGTATAGTAATAAACCATGCCTTAGATTAGGTTTTATCTTGGAGACACTGTCACTCTCTATGATTAGCAACAGAATACAAAAGCTAGCTCTATCCACGAAAGATAGTATATTCAAGAATGTAAACATAAAAACATTTAAAGAAGAATTTAATAAAATACAAAGAAAGTTGATAAAAGAAAGAAACAGCTCCATAAGAATAATTTTATATGAACCTCCTAAAAATATAACCGACAAAGAAAAACAGTTGGAAATAATTAAGGAATTTCACGATACACCACACACAGGTGGACACACAGGAATAAAGAGAACCATCAACAAAATCAAACAACGTTACTGCTGGAAAAATCTGAATAAAATGGTTAAATCGTACGTCAATAATTGTGAAGAATGTAAATTAAACAAAGTTGTGAGACATACTAAAGAACGCTTAACAATTACTGACACTCCCAGCACTAGTTTCGAAACATTAGAAATAGACACAGTAGGACCCTTAAGACAAAGTAAGTACTACAGGTACATACTAACATGCCAATGCCAATTGACGAAATACGTTGAAGCATTCCCGATGGAAAACAAGGAAGCGAAAACAATCGCGAAAATATTGGTTGAAAAGATCATCTTAAAATATGGTGCATTCACAAAAATTAGAACAGATAAGGGAACTGAATTTGTGAACAGTATATTCAAAGAAATATGCAAAATTTTCCATATAGAACATGTTACATCAACCCCATTTCACCATGAGACCATGGGTTCAATCGAAAGAAACCATAGAGTACTGAATGAATATTTACTCTCTACATGTAAAAACGACCAATGGGATGATGAATGGCTACCTTATTTTACGTTTTCCTACAATATAACACCGCACTCTGAAACCAATTTAACACCATTCGAACTAATTTACGGAAAGATTGCAACACTGCCCAACTTAAGAAATCAAGACATAAGTCCAATATATAGCATAGATGATTATGCCAAAGAAGTCAAATATAGAATACAGCAAACACAAAAACTTGCAAAAGCCATATTAGAACTAACTAAGAAAAACAGAAAAACAATTCATGACAGAAACATCAAACCATTAAATATTAAAGTAGGAGATAAAGTTAAAATAAGAGTAGGGAATAAGAGAAAATCGGAGCCACCATACAAAGGACCGTACTTAGTTGTAGAAACAAATAATGTAAATAGCAAGCTTAACATTAATGGAGAAATTAAAGAAATCCACAACAATAGGCTAGTTAAGTACTAGAATAGAGTATATATCCTAAAAACATGTATTAAAGTAAGACAGAGGTTAATAAGATTAATTATTTACAAAAACATCACAGTAGGACAAGATAATATGCAAACGCAAATCAATTCAAAAAAAATTTTTTTTTCAAACAAAATTTTTTTTCCTAATAAAGGGGGGGGATGTAGTACATACATACTACTCTCATATAAATTAACAGAAAAACCCAACATCAAGAAAACCCATGAGAAACAATAAAATCATTCAAACAGCAATCAATGAAAAATTACTTCACGCTAACAGCCGTGAAAAATATTCTAAAAAATTGCATCACTAAAATACTTCCGCCAAAGCATTCGAAATCATAAACACAACATATGTGTAAATGATGTAAGCCATTCTTACATCCAATTCATTCTTACCTTTACCTTCTTTGCCGGCACCAATAAACAAATATTATGTAATAAAAACATTTCTCTTCATTGCATGAAGTTACGTATTCTGTGACAATGAATAGTGATTGCACATGGGTCAACATTTCTTGTGAACGATTTGCATTGCGATTGCATGATTGCTTTGACTGAAATTTTTGTCATATATGAAGTAATAAAATTGTATTTAGGTAACCTTAGAAATTATGTAGGTAAGTTAAGAAATTCAAGAATTTTTGTATACCTTATGAGTAAGGTCGATTATATATAAGCAGAACATTTTTGAATAAAATACATTCTTTCTCGAGACAGGAAAAGAAGTAGTCTTTCAATACAAATTCTTCCTGCTCATTAAGTCGGCAGTTCTAGTTGTACTAGAACGCCTAATCATTACTCCGGTAACCATAGCTGGCCCTTGGCTTAGCTTCCGGAAATCGCCAGCTGCTTGAAGAAGATACCTCTGGGCATAAATGGAGATTCATTACCTGATTAACTGGGAAGTATAGCTAATCATTACAGTTCCAAGAATTTTGCTGATCGAAACGTTTCATTGTAATGTAAACAAATTTTCACATTTTCATGTATGCATTCATGCAAACAATCTTATTTGCAAATTCGACCAGCAAAATAAAGTAATCAAATTAATTTGAGTGATTTTCTTATCGTGCAATTCGATATCATCTCAGCCTGTAATCAAATTCGTTGGAATTCATCCTGTGCAATGATTACTGTAGCAGCAGGATCATTCATGTTTACAAACCGTTGCTATAAAAGCGCAAACAAACTCTTGGGGAGCACCAGTCAATCTAAGTGATTCAAAGTGTTTAGTGTTGAATAAAAAAATTAAAAATGTCTATCAGAGTAATAAATGAAAGTTTTTATTAATTAATAAATTGCGAGAAGATGTTTTGAAGTGTTTAAGTGATGCAAATTTTGTGAATAAAAACAATATTATTAAAGAGTGCAACAGAAACATTCGTAAATATCAAGCAGCATTTCGGAAGTGTGATAAGAATGCTAGAAAACGACATTTGGACAGCTGTATTGATCAAATTAAATCGTTGAGAATGTTAATCAAAGCTCCCCATCGAGGTGGAGGCATTAATCAACGAGTAATAATAGTGATTTTGTTAAGTGGGAAGAAAAAAAAAACAGCATTCGTAGGTAGAACTAGGGCAGGTGTTATCGTGAATATAAGCCACCTAGATCCTAAACTGTTTATGCAAGATGCTTCCAAATTACTTGCGCGCCGCATTAAGAATACATTAAAACAACAATATCATATTAAAGTTGCTACAACGTTTTGCGGTGAGTTTATTAAAGAAACTGGTGATAATGAAGTTATTAAAGACATTAAGTACTTCCAAGCAAGAACTGCCCCAATCAGTGTGGAGGATAATTTGAATGAGTGGTATAAATTAAATATATATGACCCAATACTTACTCAACTGGAAGAGTTTCAAGAGAAAGATAGTGGTTGGGCTCTGCATTCTATAATACATTTAGCGGTGCATATCAACAAGTTTGAGCCGATTCGGGGATCATTTTATATACCTCTGCCGAAGGATATTGCATCAAAGAAAGCCTGTATAAATGCGAAAAACAATGATGAAGCATGCTTCGCGTGGGCAATAACATCAGCGTTATATCCTACATCTGTCAGCTCCGATAGGACCTCATCATATCCACATTATTCTACTGTGCTAAATTTAACTGGAATAACATTTCCCATGACGCTTAAGCAAATAACGCAATTTGAAGACTAGAACGATTTATCAATAAACGTGTTCATCCTAGAGAAAGAGCATTTCTTCAACACAGTTCCAGTTAGACTTACGAAACACAAGATGGAGCGACATTTAAATCTCTTAATGTTGCAAGATGACTATGACCAGGCTGATCATGATGATGAAGATCATATGGATGATGATGACGATGATGATGATGATGATGATTCTAGCAGATATCATTTCTGCTGGATTAAAGATCTTTCCCGACTCATATCAACACAAACTTCGAAACATATTCATAGAGTGTATATATGCGGCAGATGTTTGCTCTACTTTTACTCTGAAGAAAAATTAGCATCACACAATCCCGAATGCGAGAATCAAAACGACTGTAGGATTATGTTTCCCTCAGAGGAAAAGATATGGTTGGAATATAAGAAGTATAACCATAAGAATCCAGTCCCGTTTTGTGTGTATACTGATCTTGAATCAATATTGAAGCCGATTCAGGGAAATGATCAAAATACACAGCGAATCCAGGAACATGAAGTTCATAGCATAGGATTCTATTTCCACTGCAAACATGATGCTAAGCTCTCATATTACAGAGCATATCGAGGCAAGGGCTGTCAAAAATGGTTTGCATTAGAATTGCAAAAGATTGCATCCATAGCTGTACAGGAGAAGCTGAACATCAGGCCAATGCAACCCCTGACTAAAGAGGAACGGCGATCGCATATTGACAATACTTGCTGCCATATATGTGAAAAAACGTTTGCAGCCGATGAGGAACGAGTCCGGGACCATTGCCATTTAACAGGTAAATACTGAGAAGCGTAATTCAATTCATTTCTTTTCATAAATTCTTTTAACAGGAAAATACCGAGGGCCAGCGCACAATGCATGCAATCTGATGTACCAAGATTGCTCCATAGTTCCAGTCATTTTTCACAACTTATCTGGATATGATGCTCACTTCATTAATAAGGATATAGCTCCATCTTTCCCAGCAAATGTTGATCTCCTGCCAATAAACAAGGAAAGATATATCTCGTTCACAAAGCACATGGACGGCAGCTACATAAAATTCAGATTCATCGACTCCTTCCGTTTTATGGCTAATCTTTAGATAAGCTATCATCATTGCTGCCGATGGATAAATTAAACACTACAAGATCAGTATGGCAGGGATTGGATGATGTCACTATCAAACTTCTTACACGCAAGGGTGTCTTCCCATATGATTTTATGGATGACTGGTATAAATTGGATTTCCGGAACTTGCCAACACAGGAAGCGTTCTACAATAAACTGACTGACAGTGCTATATCTCCTGAGGACTACAATCATGCTGAAGAGGTCTGGCAAAAATTTGAAATACAAACACTTGGTGAATATTCAGATCTATACCTTAAGACTGATGTTCTCCTATTGGCCGATGTGTTTGAGAACTTTCGCGAAGTGTGCATGAAGACATACAATTTAGATCCAGCACATTATTACACCATGCCAGGCCTAACATGGAATGCTATGCTAAAATACACTAATGTGAAATTAGAGCTGATAACCGACGTAGATATACTGCTATTCATAGAGAGAGGCATTCGAGGTGGTATAAGTCAATGTTCGAACAGATATAGTAAAGCCAATAACAAATATATGGATGATTTTAAGCCTGAGGAGAAAGAGAAATACTTGATGTATTATGATGTCAATAACCTTTATGGATGGGCCATGTCACAGCATTTACCAACCGGAGGATTCAAATGGGTTGATGTTTCCAATTTTGAAGTTTCCGAAATTCCTGATGATTCTCCAACTGGATACATATTCGAAGTCGACTTGGATTATCCTCAACATCTCCATGATAAGCATAAGGACTTACCGTTCTGCTCTGAGCATGCAGCACTCCCTGAAGCAAAATTAGAAACGCTTCTGACAACGTTACATCCAAAAACTAAATATGTTATACACTACCGAAATTTGAAGCAATGCTTATCACATGGACTCATCCTGAAAAAAGTGCGCCGGGTACTTCAATTCGACCAATCAGCTTGGCTTAAGCCATATATTGACTTAAATACCACCAAACGGATGCAGGCTACAAGCGACCATGAGAAGGACAGCTATAAGAACATGAATAATGCAGCTTTTGGTTAGACCATGGAAAATGTACGCAAGTATAGCGATATCAAGCTTTGCATGAAGTGGGAAAGTCGCTATGGTGCAAAAGCTCGGATTGCGGCACCCAACTTCCACAGTGCAACGATATTTGATGAGAATTTAGTTGCTGTGGAATTAAGGCGACTCAAAATATTATTCAATAAGCCGCTCTATATAGGAATGGCAGTTATGGAAATTTCGAAAATATGCCTCTACGATTTTCACTACAATTTTATGCAGCGTGTGTATGGAGATAAATGTAAAGTCATGTATACTGATACAGATTCTCTAATATATGAACTTGAAAAGAAAAATGCATATGAGTTCATGGCCGAAAATATATACAAATTTGATACAAGTGATTACCCAGAAGATAATGAATTCAATTTACCGCTCATGAATAAAAAGATTCCTGGGCTAATGAAGGATGAGCTGAATGGGAAAATCATGAGCGAATTTGTAGGCTTGCGCTCGAAAATGTACAGTCTGCGTATAAACGCTGGTAAAACTGTAAAAAAAGCGTAAAGGCTAATGTAGTCCAGAAGCATATCAACTTCGAAGACTACGTCGAATGCTTGAATAACGAGCGAATATTAACTGCCAATCAGAGCTCCATACGATCCCATAACCATAGCGTGTACACTGTCAGTCAAAAGAAGGTCGCATTGAGTCCTTGTGATAATAAGCGACATATTACGAGCGGAACGACGGTTACTCTACCATGGGGGCATTACTCCATTTCATCAGATCAACAAGTGGAAACCGCAGACAGTATCCAAGTCTAGTGTAAATAATAAATGTATTATAGTTTTAGTTTTATTTATTAAAGTAATTTGCATTATAACTACATGTATAAAGTATTATAATTATTTTAAATTGTTAAATGTTTCTTCAAGGTATTATAAAACATCTTTGTTATTAATCCAAGAATTGTGTTTTGATGAAAATCCGAGCCATTTAACATAAGCTTTATCTCCACTCTTCTTTATGATTTTCTCTATGAGATATGGGTTTGGGTGTTTAACTTTCAGCAGCTCCAATTCATAAAAGCCTCCTGTGATTGGATTTCCTTGATAATCTTTACAGCTGATATGTGATGGGGTTTGTGTTTTGAACTTTAATAATTTTAAAAATCTCAGCTGTCCAGTTCTGTGTATAGCCTTTCTCAAATATATGCTTGTATTTGCTGATGCGTACAAATTCTCCAACTTTATACTTTGCAGGAACAACAATCTTTATATGACTGTATACAGTTGCAAGCAGTTGTTTCTCATTGGAGGCGTTGATATCACGTGGTCTCATTTTTTTAGTTTGATGTATTTTGTATTGAATTCAGTGAGCAGTTTCTTTACCATACCAATCCACTGATAAGTTCCATTAAAGCTGAATTCCTTCCACATCATATCCTTTAGAGTTCGGTTAAATCTTTCCACTATTGATGCTTTGAGGAAAGGTACGTAGAGTAATGATTAATTGCATGCTTCAGCATTAGATTTTTAAAGAGGCTGTTGTACAATTCCTTTCCATCATCAGTCTGCAGGTTTTTAGGTATTCGTCCCTCGCTTAATATAGATTCCATGGCATCTCTTACTTCTGCACCAGTTTTTCTTTTAATTGGAATTGCCCATGCATATTTGGAGAAGGTATCAATTACTGTCAGCAGATAGCGGTAACCCTTGTTCACATACTTGTAGGGATCTATTTCAACCAAGTCAGCCTGCCACAAGTCATCTAGTCCTTTGATAATCACACGACGTCGTTTAAATTTTTTTCTCGCTGGTTTATGCAGCTCATTTACTACTTGTCTTTTACTCATCGCAGTTATAAATGAAACAGATTTCTCAAGAGTTTTTACTCATATACACCATCTTTTGGTGTCAAGTCTTTCTTATTTATTACTGAAGTAAACAGATAGTTTTCAATCTTCGCGATTTCATCATTGATATATAGCGTTAAATTTGTCACCTCTGTATTAATATTTTTTTTTATTTCTTCAACACTTATTTTAATTTTCTTGTCAACATAGTCTTTGGTAGTAGCATTATCATTTTCAAAGGGTTCACCAAGTCGTTTCTACACTTTGAGTTTAGATCGTAGTCTCCGTTTATCGTTAAATTAAATCCAATACCCCGCTCTCCTTGTTCACCAGCTGGACTCTGAGCTCCTCGTTTACCATCTGGTCCTTGAATTCCTTGTTTACCGGCTGGTTCCTGAGCTCCTGTTGGTCCACGTTCACCTGCTTTCCTAAGATATCCTCGCTTAGAGAAACGTCCAAACTTGTCAACGCTCATCTGTAGATTGTGAAGAAGTATGGTAATGGAGTAGTATTTAAACTATAATATCTGCTTCTCGCAACTCCTCCAGGATAGATACAATTTCATTGTTGTGACTGGTGTTTCCAGCCTGATTTGATGCCATTAGAAGGCGCAGTCTATCCACTAATTCATTTGGATCATCCCAGTAAATGTGATCAATGTTTTCTTTAGGCAGACGCATTAGTCCCATGCCTTTATGCTGTATAAGTTTACTGATTATAGCTTTATACTTAGCCGCTCTAGTATCTTTTATTTGTCCATCTTCAGCATGGTCACGTTTATATGCATTGGTATCTCTCAAAATAGATCCATAATTAGTTAAATCCTCTTTAGTATATAGACTTTTTACAGGATCTTTCATAAATAGCAGCTCACATAACCCCAAAGTTGTTTTATAGCTCTTCTCCTTGATAACAATATTTCCTACATCATCAACATCAAACGTGGAATTACCGATTCTCCACGCGTTGTTATCATAGTAAACTCCATAGGCTGGATCAATTTTAGGGCTATTATCAGTGAATAGCTTTAAATAGTTTGAAACTATGTATCCAGACGTATCGGGGCAGGTGACAGGAGACCTTCCTGTCAATGTTCTTGAATGTTTAGGTGTTGCGAATTCTTCTTCAGATGTTAAGGAATAAACTTCATAATTTATAGGTGTGCTACTAGCCTCCATTTTCACATATTTTCGTTTTGGAGGAGTAAAAGGTTCCACAATTTCGTCGTCTTCTTCTTCTTTTTCTTCTTTTGGTTCCAATTTGACTGGTGGCTCGTTTTTGACTCTGGTAACAAACTCTTTTAAGGGTTTGGTGATTGGCTTGAAAGTTTCTTCAAGTTGAGCTTCTGCTTCAATCCTTCCCGTCTTTAGAGCTTTAAATTTCCTTCGCACTGCATTCATTGTCTTGATGATTTCTTTTAATAGATTTTGATTCATTTTCGATATTAACTGAATAACGGCTTTTCAAGCAGTTCTGATAACAGGTAAACAGCTTTCCAAACAGCTCTGGTAACAGCTTAACAGCTTTTAAAACAGCTCTGATAACAGCTTAGCTTTCCAAATATGTAGCTCTGATAACAGCTTGACAGCTTTTCAAACAGCTCTGATAACAGCTTAACAGCTTTCAAAACAGCTCTGATAACAGCTTAACAGCTTTCTGAAGAGCTCTGGTAACAGCTTAACAGCTTTTAAAACAGCTCTGATAACAGCCTAACAGCTTACCATATAGCTCTGATAACAGCATAACAGCTTTTCAAACAGGTCTGATAACATGTGAACAGCTTTAATTTACTCGGCAGTTATACAGGATTCGGTGTGTTTTCGACTGAGTTACAACTTCGACTTATGAATATTTCGCATGTTTCATCCTTTTATAGTACAATGAAGGTATCAAATCCTTTACGGTAGCGCCCCTTGTTTAATGAGGTATCCTTATAAATCATCAAGAAACCATATTCATCCTTCCAATACTCAGCACAGGCTCTTCGAAATTTATCAAACTTCATGTCTGTGTTCACATGATCATTATAGATATGTTTCAAATTCAAGACATCGTGCTTGAATAAGATGATTAAATTAGCATTGTCACGTATTAAGTGCTTTGGTATATGCGTATATGTTTGACAGAGATAGAAGCTGTCTATAAATAACTTCGTGGCGACCCATGCAAAAATAGGATCGCACATTATCTTGCTTTTCACATGCTACATCATCGAAAATAAACACTGAATGTGATTTGGCTTCCTCTGGATGTAGAACGTCGCAGTTGTTTGAGAATGTATAATACCCCAATCCTGATATGGGGGTCATCACTCGCTTCAAGTATTCATACTTTGGTTGATGCAAAGATTTTGAATATATGTAAATATTTTCATATCTCAGACCATTGGGATGTTCCAGCAAATTTATCATAACATTAGTTTTTCCACAATTCGATGGTCCAACAATGATGCTCCTTATACTATTAGGCAATAGGGGCCCATGCTTCTTTTTCACCTTCATAACAGCTACATCAGCATTTCGAACAGGAAAAGCTTGTTGTTGTTTAATGAACCGCATATTGAAGACTAACGGGATTCCTATAAGTTTACCTGTTTATATTACATTTCAACAGTATCATCGGAACCTTAGAAGATGCCGGATCACAAATCGAAACGCACCAGAAAATGTTTGCAAGAGGGCAAAGGACTATTAAATTCAATCATCAACAAATTACCTGTAGAATTACATCTACCGGGATACCAGTACTGTGGACCAGGAACAAAGTTACAAAAAAGATTGGCCAGAGGAGATCCGGGCATTAATCCATTGGACGCAGCCTGCAAAGAACACGATATAGCATACTCGCGACATAAAGATACAAGTGATCGACATATATCTGAAAAAGCTTGGCAGCGTGCAAAATCTACGGATGTAAGTTTGAGTGAACGTGCCAACGCCTGGCTTATAACAAACGCAATGAAGGCTAAAATTAAGCTAGGTAAGGGTCTTAAGGCTAAAAATAAACGCCAACCACATTCCGAGAAGCAGTACGAAATGCACGTAAGATTTTAAAAATCAAAAAACCAAAAGACTTGATGGAAGCTACAAAAATAGCTCTTAGTGCAGCTAAAAATATTGTGAAAAGAAGGAAGAAATCAATTAAAACTCCACGAGTGATACCTGTACCAAAGGTTGGTGGGGCACTTCCGTTCCTCATCCCGTTGTTTGCTGGGCTTTCAGCATTGGGAGCACTATCGGGAGGTGCAGCAGGCATAGCTAAAGCAGTAAATGATACCAGTGCGGCAAAGGCAAAATTGGAAACTATAGCGGTTGGTAAATATGGAAACGGGCTGTTCTTGAAGCCATACAGAAAAGGACTTGGACTCTATCTACAACCTCAACCAAAAAACTATTAAAGACGCTACCCAAACGACTGCTAAACGAGTTGGATCTTCACAAGTATACCACACACTTACCGCACTTCAGAGGAGTACTTTTGCGTGATAATCTACCTAAAAAGCCATGGAAGCGAGAAAGCGGTATTGTTAACTTGGACATCTCAACTGGAGCAGCTACACACTGGGTAGCGTACTACAAGAAAGGTGATAACATCGAATACTTTGATAGCTTTGGTAATCTCCAACCACCACGGGAGCTCATAAACTACTTGGGTAGTAATATTACGTACAACTACAGTTCTTATCAGAACTATTATGCAGTAATTTGCGGTCACTTATGTTTAGAGTTTTTATATATTTGTTATAGCCATTAATTATTATCTATAAATAAATGTATCTATATTGAAATTGTGACAATTCATTATCAACCGCCATGTCATTAACACTTACTCTCACGGGAAATTCATCTCTACACACTGCTGAGTACTTTCCTCCGCTGGAGCTAGCAACGGATTATGTTTGTGGATTAATTGATTTTCAAACATACAACTCTATACCAAATATTGATGTGAGCAATAATCTGGTTCATGTAGGGAATGAGGTTGTTGAGATACCTGTTGGATCCTATGAGATTGATGATATAGCAAAATATGTACAAGGATACTTGGATAAAGAAGGGAAAAGGATAAAGGTTGCGATAAAGGCTAACAATAATACATTGAAGAGTGAAGTTAAGGCAACTGAAGAAATACATTTTGAAAAACAGAGATCCATAGCTCCTCTGCTAGGATTCAGTAAAAGAAACTTATCTGCTAATATAGTGCATGCATCAGAGTTGCCAGTCAACATCATTAAAGTAAATACTATACGCATCGAATGTAATATTATATCAGGATCATTCTTCAACAACACACAAGTACACACTCTCCACGAGTTTTCCCCGAACGTTGGGCCTGGGTATAAAATAGTGGAGGTACCCAAAAATGTAATCTTTTAGCCTGTGAACGCCAAACGTATAAGTTCTCTAACATTGAAGCTCCTTGACCAACACGGTGACTTAATCAACTTCAGAGGAGAGACTATAACCATCAGGTTACATTTGAAGCCACAGCATGTTGATATACAATAATGATAAATACGAGTTCGGAGCAGACAAGATCTTAGTCAGCGGACAACCCTGAAGCGGTCAAGACCTACATTAACACCTGCAAATACAGCATATTTACAATCGATAGCCTTAACGCTGAAACAATGAATAAAGGAATACTAGATATTGCACCAGACGCTCGCTTTGATAACAGTGTTACTAAATTTGAACATCACTCCTATTCACCATTTCTAACCTCATTTAAAAACATCGATGAAATCCGTATCTCTGTACAACATCAGGACTTGAATCTTCTACCTAGCAGGAGTTTTCTTTACATTGAGGGGTCGCTCACAAAGCTGGATGGAGCCGTTTCAGCAACTGCAAAATTAGCTAACAACGCTCTACCATTTCTTTTTGAGGAAATACGCTATGAATTAAATGCAGTGGAAATCGATCGTACAAGAAATCTTGGGATTGCGACAACATTAAAAAACTACGTATCGCTAAATGCAAATGTAAGCAGGATACTACTCAACGGCAGCTGGTCACCAGATTCATCCGTTATACCAGCCAATGGACTGTTTAACTACTGTGAACCTCTGAAATATTTATTGGGATTCGTTGAAGATTACAAGAAAATTCTGATAAATTCCAAACATGAACTCATATTGATCCGGAGCAGGACAGACGATAATGCCATTATATCACCAACTGATGTGGTGAAAATTGAAGTTACCAAACTTCAATGGAGCATTCCGCATGTTACAGTATCCGATGATGAAAAGCTGCAACTATTTAAAATTATCGGCAGAGGTCGCCCGATACAAATACTATTCCGCAGCTGGGACATATATGAGTATCCAGTTCTACCGGAATCCACGCATCAAACCTGGTCAGTTAAGACTTCCACTCAACTGGAGAAACCTCGATTTATCATCTTAGCATTACAAACGGATCGAAGGAACGATAAAACCAAAGATGCAAGCAAGTTTGATCACTGTCAACTCACCGATGTTACAGTTCATTTGAACTCAGAATCATATCCCTATGATGATTTGAATTTGAAATGTGATTTGAATAGATACGCATTGCTGTATGAGATGAATATAAAGTTTACACAATCATACTATGGTCATCAATATCAGCCGTTTCTCACATGGGAGAAGTTCAAAACCGATGCTCCGATCGCTGTCATTGATTGCTCACATCAAAATGAAACAATAAAAACTGGACCTGTTGACATAAGGCTAGAATTCAAGACATCTGAAAATATACCGGCTAATACAACAGCATATTGCCTGCTTCTACACGATCGAATAGTGGAATACAATCCGCTGACAAGTGAAGTTAGAAAGTTAAATTAAGAAGATGGCTGTCATCGTAGACGGCCAAGGATTCAAAACAAATCTCAATGAATTCATCACTAAAGAACTGGCAATTTTAAACAATGAAAACCAGATGCAGCACTTTATATTTCAACCACCGTTCAGATACAAAGATTTGACTTCAGCAAAAAAGAGACAAGTAAAATGGCTTCAACACAATTTTCACGGATTCCGCTGGGATGATGGCTACATACCGTATCACAAGCTGTACACTATAGTTGAACCACTGCTTCGAAACAAAACCGTATATGTAAAGGGAGCTGAAAAAGTTCATTGGGTGCATAAGATAGTTGGAGAGGTTGAAATCATTATCAACGTCAAAGATGAATACAACTGTGGAAAACTAATAGAGATTAACACAAATGCGTCATCTTGCCAAGTTCATATTGGACAATGTGCTATAAGAAATACTTTTATAATAAGAAATTTAATTGGAAATAAAAACAAGTGTTTATAAAACTAATGACTTTTCAATACACACATACCCCAGAACCCTCACTGACATCGTCTAGAATCTGTTCATGGTGATGTCATGTTGTGAAATTCGAATAATGCTGATATCAACAACTTCCCTGCTAAGAAAACTTATTTAGGTGCAGCAAAACTATGATGACGTCATGCCGATATCTAAAGCTCTCCCGCTAATAAAAGAAAACAGCAAAATCAAGGCATGCTGGTAGTTCCGGCTAAGGCCGCTAGGGTACCTTACTCAATAGATGTCGCTAATATCTCGAAAACCAGACGATTTCTGATGAACATTTTGTGTCCCCCCTCCCACTCCACACCGCCAAGGATCCATTGAGCAAAAATAACTTGAATTATTAATACGCTAATATCTCGAAAACCAGAGCCCGTAGAGGATTTCTGATGAGAATTTCATTACCCCCCCCCCTATCTTTATTATCCCGCCCACATACCCACCATCTAGAATCCATTGACTTGAACAAAAATTTCCTACTATTAACTTTAATTATTAGTTCAAAACCAAAAGCCTACATTTAGGCGCTCAAGAAAAATCATGATAAATACCTTACATTTAGGTGCACCACATATCTATCTAAGACAACCGTAGTACGGGAGCATGCTGGTAGTACCGGCTAATGCCGCTAGGGTGCAGTCAAGACCAAATGACATATCCCAGTAGTACCGGTTAATCCCGCTAGGGCGCAGTCGAGACCCAAACCAATACAACCAAGGCACAAACCTACATTTGGTATGGACGCAAACCACATAGCGACGGTGGCGCCATCTGTGGCGAAATCCTGGAGGCTTAAAAAAGTGCGCCAGAACCGGCATAGCTTATCTACTAGTACGTAAAGCAAATAATGATAAACGGGTTATCATGTACATGGACGATATTTTAATCGCCACTCCAACGGTTGAAAAGGCCCTAGTAATTCTGGAAAAGATGCTTGTGGTACTAAGGCAAGCGAACCTCACACTTAACATTAAAAAGTGTACTTTTCTAAATAAAGAAATAAGTTTCTTAGGTCACGAAGTAAGGGAAGGTGGAGTTCGTCCAGGACAGAATAAAACACAAACTATCCAAGATTATCCACGCCCAACAAATGTAACCGAAGTTATACGATTCTTGGTATTATTAAGTGGTTATTTTTGACGATTCATATGTAATTACGCTCAAATTGTAACTCCATTGAATGAGCTTTTACATAAGAATACTACTTTTCAGCGGTCAGTTAAGCAACAGAATAGTTTTGACGAATTAAAAAAGAGAATGTCGGAGAAACCGATTTTAGCTATATATCGACCGGAAGCATCTCATGAGTTTCATACAGATGCTAGTTCTCGAGGACTAGCCGGAATTTTATTTCAAACATCTGAAGATGGCACTAAGCAACCCGTCTCTAATTTTAGTCGAGCAACCACCGCGTTGGAGCAAAAATACCATAGCTATGAGCTAGAACCTCTGAGAGTGGTGGAAAGTCTTGAGCGGTTTATATACTATCTGTTGGGAAAAAAATTTACAGTCATGCCTTATTGTGCATCTCTTAAAGCTACTCAAGCGAAGAAGGATCTTGTACCCCGAATTGCCAGGTGGTGGCTCAAAATCCAGCAGTACGATTTTGAGTTCGGATACAGGTCAGGAGCAAAAATGCCTCATGTGGATGCTCTAAGTCGCGTCGCCTATTGTCAAGAATCCGAAATGGAAGAATTCGGCAATGAAGTTTTAGTTATGTCGGTATCACAAGAAGATTGGGTGGTCAGTTTTCAACGACAGGATCCCGAATTATCGGAAATCATAGAAATATTCGGAGACAAAAAGAATAAGCAACATAAACACATGCCAAAAAATTATGATATACAGCACGAAACATTATTTTACAAAACCCCAGACGGATTAAGGTTTGTTGTGCCAAAAGGTATCCGTTGGAGCATAACAAGAACCTCTCATGACCATTTGGGCTATTTAGAATTAGAGCGTACTTTACAACATGTAAGAAAAACTATTGGTTTCCCAGAATGAAGGAGTTTGTCCGCAAATACATTGATAACTGCCTTGCGTGTGCATATAATAAAAGGGGAAGTGATGAAAATCACTTTCAGCTGAACACCTTCAGAATGGAGCCGATACCATTCCACACTATTCATGTTGATCATTTAGGCCCGTACCCAAAAAGTAGTTGGAGTAACGTTCATCTAATGGGAGTAATAGATCCATTCACGAAATTTGTCAGTATTCGACCGGTAAAAAGTACTAATACCAACTGCGTCATAAAAATGTTAGACGAGTTATCCCAATTCTTTGGGTCACCAAATAAAATAGTATCTGACAGAGGTACTGCTTTTTCTTCGAATGCATTCCAGCAGTACTGCAACGATAATCACATTATACAGTCATAAACGGCCGTTCAAACCCCTCGAGCTAATGGCCAAATAGAACGGTAGTTTCGTACAATTTCCGCAGTCATTTCCGCCACAACAACAAGAAGCGACGGACGCGATTGGGATATCCATATATCAGATATCCAATGGGGACTAAATTGTTTACCGCATAGTGTGACTGGGCAGTCACAACAAAAGCTGCTACTGGGATATGAACCGAAAAGAGTATTGCAAAATGAACTTACAGCTGTTTTACATAACGAAATCAGCGATAAGGAAAAGGAATGGGTGCCACTTTCAGAATTACGGTTAAAAGCTGCAGAAAGAATCGAGACCTGTCGAACAAGACAGGCGGAAAGAGAGAACTCAAAGCGAAGGAGTCCGCGAAAGTATGCAGAAGGTGAGCTAGTGTTAATAAAAAGCGAAACTGTGGCAACCGGGCAGCTTAGGAAACACATGCCGAAATATATCGGTCCTTATATTGCGGAAAAAATTCTGGGTAAAGACAGATATATTTTGAGGGATCCTCCGCGGATCCAATCCACGAATCGACCATTTCAATCAACTTACGCCGCAGATCGTATGAAATCATGGTGTAGTCTCCAGGAGCTAGAATTGAGTGAGAGCGGACTTGATCTGAGTGAAGAGGAGGTTGAAGTAAAAAATATCATATAGTCCCAGAAAATTACATTACTTTATTATATATCTTGTCATGAATTTCATTATTATTATTTGTTGTAAATTATTGCAGTGAAGGTTGTCGTTTTTTTAATTAAGAGAGGAACAAAGAGAAATATTTTTATTTTTATTTTTTTATTATTTATTTTATTTTGTTTTTCTACCATATTACATTGACAACGACTAAGACTGACGGACGCAAAATGTCGAATTCAGTTAAAAAAAAAAGAAACAATAGAGAAAAAGAAAGAGTTTTATTGTAAGCTCTAAGTATGCAGCCTAGCTTTAGTTGCAACATGTGGCAAGATCTGTGTTTGGTTGCTGCAGAATTGTACAACTTGCAATTACTAAGTAACTAACTTACTTTTTGGTAACGTAGAAGGGGTAACCCCCTAAACCTAAAGTTCAAGTATAAGGAACAGAAAAGGTGAATTGATCACCAGTTTGAATAGTGAAGTGACTGACCTCAAGCTTGAGGCGGGATCTTGGTGCTGGGCACGATAGCGGGTTCGTCAAGTAGTCATTCGGTCCATTATTGATTGTTACAATTTTAAAATCTAAACGTGTCATCGAGTCTTAAATTTGGTATTATTGAAACGTCAACAGAGCTGAGGTGATAGTAATCACACAGCCAAATAAAAAATGTGTATGGCGTGGGGGTATCGGAGTTACAGGATGATTAAGAAGATAGTTTTTGACAAAATACCCTGAATCTTAAAAAGTACTGGGCATACGGTCACAGCTTAAAGCTCATTGTATGTAGAACTTCATGACATTTCCAACGTACCTCTGCTTTCAGGAGTTATGGGGGTTTAAACTAAAAATTTCGAATTTTGTTCCGTTTTTTTTTTATAATTTGACATCTTTTTTTTTTGCAGAACGGTCATTAACAAAATGTTTTTTTATAAAAACTTTAAACTGTAGACTCTTCCCTTTAATTTGGCTCATTACACTCTATGTGCTATCGGTACCCGTTAAGGAGATAATTTCTCACAACCACTGAAATTAGCCGATATATTTTTTAAAATGAAGTGTTTTCAGTCAACAAGAGAACAAATTATCTTTGAGTATAAGCTTAATAATAGGTTTGCGAATAGATTAAGAGCGAAAAACTCTTTAACCGCTACAGGTAGCACCTAAGGTGTAATAGGTCAAACTAAAGAGGGGAAATTTATAAAAAAAGTGTTAACTACCGATTTTCAAAACATAAAAGATGTCAAATTAAAACAAAAAGTAAGAAAATCCCAAATTTTTAGTTTGGAACTCCACAACTCCTGAGAGGAGAGAGGTAGATACGGGACTGGTTGAGCAGTCTTTGGAAAGACCAAGTAATTCTGCATACAATGAGCTCTTAACTGTGTTTTGTGAAAACCTAGCTTTTTTCTTAATCACCCTGCAACTCTGCAACGGTTATATCCCCCCCCCCCCCTCTCATACAATTTTTTGTTTGGCTAGGTGAATACTATCACCTCCTGCCTTATTGACCACCATGGAGGAAACACCCAGTATTTAAAAGGGATAGAATTGATCATACCAGGAAATATAATGGGATTGTTTATCTCCAGGATATATTTAATCGCACAATGTATTCCTCAGATCGTATAATTTTTTTCTTTAGAAAATAAGGTGAGATGGCAAAGGCTAAAAAGAGAATCTCTAACGGAGGAAGGTTAACAATTATAAGGCAACCAGAATGCTTTACTTTTAGCAGATGACGACGACAACCCCGATGATATCCCATGTATGGAGGTTGGCTAGCTATTTCCAGAGTTAAATTTGATAGAATTAGATAACAATGATGATTGAACTAGTATTATTCTGCATTAAAAAAAGGTTTCTAAGAATGAAAATCTTTTCAATAAATTGTGGAGTCTACAAAAAGTGTTACTCTATCCGTCTTGTGACTGCTATTCGCATGACCTTGAAAATAAAAATCTTGTTGATGTGGAATTAAAAATAAAACTCAATTTTTAATATTCATTTACTTTTAATTTTTCTTCAAGTAACGTTTTGTGTTCACGTGTTCCGTGTATCGCCGATGAATGAACATGTGTCTTTCCAAGCTTCGTGTGCATACATAAGACTTTAAGGAAATCAAAAATCAAGCAATATGCGTCTGAATCGACATCCGTTTTGGTAATAATACGAGGGCGATGAATTCGTTGTTTATGGATAAATAAAATTTCTGGAATATCGAAATGTGTAATCGCATATAGAACGGCAAAGCATTTGTTTTCTTTGAGGAGGACAACGACGACATTTTTTTATCAAACTCTAACAAATTAGAGATACTACACACGGCAGATGAGATATATAGATGTTATCTTTAAAGAAGAGCAGAATTTGAAGTAATATTGCTTAATTTTGCCCCAGAAATAAGTTCTAGGTCCATATTAGCTTTGATTATTAAGACACACATCAGCTAAGCTTGTGGATAGCCTCAACTGAACATCATTAGCATAAAGTTTAAGGGAACACTGCCTTGGAAGTTTTTCTAGATCAATTAGAGGTAAACAGTAGAGAACCCAAAATGGATCCCTACGGTACTCCTAGGTATAAAATTCGATGCTGGGAACAATTTCATTCCGTTTACAGTAGCCTGTTGCCTGCCCAATAAATATGAATGCATAGACTTTATCGTAGAGCTTAAAACTTCTATTCAGTTTTAAGTTGATTGCACAATGACTATATTAAGATTTATCGAATCAGAAGGTCTACTGAAATCAAGCAGGCATAGAATTGTTAGCAGGTTTTCCTCTATATTATTTCTGATGTCTTCAACTAAATTGAGTATAAGGCTGAGTCTGTACTATGCCTGGCATGAAATCCGGATTAGGCAGAGCTTAAGAGTCCATACATTTCAATATAACCTATAAGGTGGTAGAGCAGAAGCCTTTCAAGGACTTTTGATAAAATGGACAAGATATTAATAGTATGTTTTTTACAGGTATGATCTTTGCTAATTCTATAACATTAGGAAACATCCTGTTGTACTAGCTGTACTGAAAATGTGAGTAATTGGCCTGATTATAAAGGGAAGAAATCATTTGAGAAAACTAAGATTAATATTGTCCAGACCCATACCATTAGATTTAATTGATTTTAGAGCCCATAATAACCAATTGAGTATAATGTAGGAACGACATTATTATATATATTACCTGCGGAACTGCAGAAATAGTCGTTTATTACATCCAGGTTCAAGTGAATATTGAGTCTGTCAATGTTGGTTATATTTTTTGCTTTAACATTTCTCTATAGATCACGAGAGGGCAGTGATAGGTCGAGCGTTTTCCGAAATAGCTAGATTTTCCCTTCTAATTATAACAATGCATTTATATCTCAAGCAAGTATAGCTTTTCTGGAACAGCGCACCTCTGAATCTACTCCAGCACTTACATGCATAATCGCGTTCAACTATTACCAGCTCTAGATTTCCCTAGTAAGTCAAGGTGTGTTAGAATACTACAAGATTTAAGAGGCACACACGTTTCGAAAAGGCAACATAAGCTGTTATTGAAGTAAGCAACCTGGTCGTTTTCTTAACTTGCAGTCCCAGCAATTTCGCTAGCCGCAAGGTACAATTCCTGTAGGTTAACTGACTTAAATTCGCAAATGATGTTACTAAAACGTGCTGAAGATAGTGTCGGTCAGTAAATTATGCTACTCTGATTCCCGGTACGTGAAATTAGCTATGATTAGCCATAATGGCTAAACTATTAGTTATACAAATATCCAACAAGGAGATCCCACCTAGAACTGTTACCTTTATTTAAAATATTAATATTTAAATGCCTACATATTATGTTAGAAGAATAGGCGCTGCTAATTTGTGAAAGAATATTATAAAATTGTGATACGCGGTGGCTCATTTACGCAGCCCAGGAATATTTTATTTGACCCAATGGAAGCCTCTACAAAAACGTACTCAACTCTAGATAATGTTGGATTGATGAAAAATTCTTGATCTCACAGGCATGAGTTGTTTCCATTTGTAAAGAAAATGTTATTTCTGAGAAAGTAACGCGATTAGCGAAATTGATAAATCTTTTGACCTGGGAAATAAGAAAGCTTAATGAGCCATTTATCGAAGGAACTGAAAAATAGAAGGAATCTTTCCGTTTCGGAATTGGAGTAGTGGAAATTTATATGCGGTATATATATACAAAGAAGCGAATGGGTATATCTAGTATTTTCTTCACGGACTTAAGGAGAAAACATAACAGGCTAACAGGTCGGATCGATTTGAACAGGGAGGTAGACATTTTCCAGCTTTGGGTATAAATCCATTCTGATGTCTGTCCAGTATTCGAGAATGTAACTAAAGAGCATAACTAAATCGAAAGATTTTTATTAGTAGCGCACTTCTTGAATGCTTTGCTGTAGTATAGCTGGAAGATGCCATCACCTCCAACAGATTTAAAGAGTTTGAATGTACCAACGGTCCATATTATCTTATGGGCTTTTGCTCCTCTTAAAGATCATATTAATTTGGTCCGTGGATTATATTCCTTGATAGAAATAGTAGAGGAATCAGGAAGATAAATTTCTAGCAAGGTCCTGAGCGTTTCATCACAATTCATGATATGAATTCCATTTTCATTAAAGTAAAACTATATCATATGAGTGTGTTTGTTCGTGTGCTTGGCCGGCCTTTTCGCGGAGCAGGCTGGATACGCTTGTATTTTCCCTGTTATCTGCATGCGAAAAACTTAGGTTACCGTGACCTTACGCGCTTCATTAAGACGGCAGAATCGTTTGTGTGAGAGCGGTTTTAGCAGGTTAGCATAAAGTACTACCTTGGCGTTGGCCTCACCCGCTTCTTGCCTTCGAAAAAAAAATATCATTTGAGTTATGCATAGAGAGCACATATTGGAAACTGGTAGCCGTGGGCAAGTCCTCTAAGCTCTCTTTTAGATCTTTTTAATTCCTGGTTGTATTCTGTGCGAGAAATGTTGTATTCTCCCCTGCTGCCAGAGAATTTGTTCCATTTGAATAGTATTTTGACCACCGTTTTTTTTTCTTGTTTATTTTCCTGTCACACCATGATATATGTCGATTGCAAGTCTTGTACCTTATAGAAGCACTGTGTTCTAACTGCATTGTAGCTGAATCTATCTCATTAGCTGTGCCTTTGACATTCTTAAGGGAATTAACGTTGAGTAGTCTCCGTAAAGATCCCAGTTAGTTAGATGTGACCTCTATTGGATTTTGTGTATGTTTGTATTTATGACACGCACTAAGAAATAATTAAGCCTAGAAAATAGGATCTAATAATATTCATACAGGTTACCTAGCTCATTAGCTTGACTTACTAATTCTAAATTGTTGCATAGTCAGCCTTGCTCTGTAATTCGATAGTACTAAAATAAATAACTGTTCTACTATGGGTTATAATACATACTCAAACTGCATTAAAAACCATAATGCTTCTATGTTAGTGACGTGCTTTTAGTAGGTTAGCGTCTGCCTCCATCTTTGGAATCTGCCGTTGCTCTTTCTGGGAAATTAACATTGAATCAAATAAAATGCGAGTTTTTTTTTATTTTTTTATTTCTTACTTAGTTTTGTGTGAGTCCAAGATAGACTAATTACCATAACTTTTATCCCAGATTTTAATAAATTTCATTTTTCTATTGCTGTTTTTTTTTCACTATTCTAATATAATTCCAATATCAAATAAGGCCATGGCTATAGATACAACATTACTTTTCCGACCTAATAATTTTTTTGATTTTTTATTTCACTATAGCTACTAATGGCAAACATTTTTGCGAGATGGTTAATTTTGGCTAGTACTGCACAACATGTCGAATCGTAGTCTCAGTTGGATATTCGTCTCAATCCTGTGGGTTATTTATTGTTACTGTCGAGTTTTTAGACTTTTACAATTTAACATCGATAGACAACGTAAGATGGCTACAAGTTCATTGTTTGCTTCGATATATAGGACCATTTGGTCTTCTATTTCTACAGTTACTATTGTTACTTAAACTGATCGCAGAAATAAAGGAAACAAAGATTGCAGAAGGTTATGTCCTTTTCAGTCTGGACATAAGGGACATGTTCAATAACGTTGATTTGGACAGTTTAAAATGCAGCATCAGAACAATTATAGGATCACAGATGAACGGAATTTACAACATAAACAGCCTACTAGAACTCATCGATTTTGACATCAAACAGGTGTATTATTTCAGAGTCAAGGATAATACAAATTTTTTTGACACTAGAGTTGTGACGTGTTTCACCTAAGACCATATATTCTTTTCTATTGAAAAGACAGAGAAATGAGTGAGAATATTGCGTTCTCTGTTCCATACTTTCCACAATCGGACACAAAATGGCGGAACGTGGTTCATAATGAGAATGCCTTGCATCTCTATACCATGGGTGCATTTAGAAGCATCTTCTTCTACCCATAACTATATAAATCATGGAGGCAAAACGCAATGAGCGTCAACGAACCAAAAAAGGAAGGTGAGGTTACACGCGCACACATAAAATAAAGAACCCCCATACAGCATAATGAAGCAGAATTTGGGTGAGGCGTTCAACTTATAAGTTATGATGAGTTTATTGAGGATTTTCGAAGGGTTTGTGGGAATTTCTGGAGAGCTCTTAGGGATTCTCTGAAAGTTTTTCGAGAAAATCTGAATGAAAGCCATGCATAAAGATAGTAGCAAAAAGGGTGCTAAGCACACGATTAGATGTAGACAATGTAATATACAATGTAGACAATGTAATATATATATATATATATATACATATACTCTACTTCTTTGTCTCAGACCCAGCCATAATTTCTCTTTTCCTCTGGTTTAAATAGGTAAAGGTACTCTCTCCGGTGTTAGATTTTTTTTTTACATCGACAAATTCTTATAGAAATATTCTCTTGAGGAAAAACGAATAAATTCCCATCAAAGTGGAAGGTAGAAAAAAGATTATAGCAACCAGATCGCAAAGAAGCGTTCGTGACACACTTCTATCAGGGTTAACTTCACACCGAAGTAAACCCTCTATGAAAACAGCACAACCAGTAAGAAAGCGATCAGGGCATAGCAAAATGGCAGAGCCAGAAACGCTCACTCTTAATGGCGCCAAGTCATTAATACCCGAATTCGACGGGAATTCTGAGAACTTGCATAGGTTTCTGAACCTATGCGAAATGTTTCAAAGAGAGGACTTAGCAGAAGCCTCAAAAGCTCTTTATCTACAGGTGATAAAAGTTAAATTAGTCGGAAGGGCATACGACATTGTTAAATATGCCGATATTAATAACTGGAAGGAGCTTGAAAAAGCCCTCCAAGAACAATTTCTAGAATCACGTTCTCGTATCGCTATTCAGAACGAAATTGTATCTCTAAAGCAAAATTCTAAAGAAGAGACTAAAGAATATGCTTTCAGAGCACAAAAATTATTGGCTCTTTATAACGATGCCACCTCTAGCCTCAGAAACGAGCAAACATTAAAGAATCTCTTATGAGAAGAGAATAAGAAAATGGTACTTAGAGCTTTTGAAGATGGTTTAAAAGACGATTATATCCGGCTCCTCACTAAAGCCAAAAGCCATACGGAGCTAAAAACTCTATGAAATTCGCTATAGAGCAAGCTGAAAGAAACAGCGTTTTCAGTGAACGCCTCAATAGCTGTTCTAAATGTCACAAGAAAGGGCACACCGCTGAAACTTGCTTTTCATTTAAAGGAAGACCAGAGAGCCCCAGACTTGTTTGCTTATACTGCAAAACCCCCAATCATCACGTTCTCGAATGTAGAAAGCATTTATTTCAACAACAACAATACAGGCAACCTGTAAACAATTTTGAGTCCAGATCACAACAATATCCCCAACTGAATAGAGCTTTTCTATATCAGCAGCCGACTAGAGTTCCCCCGCGACAATTTCCCTCCTATCCGCAAAACAATAGATCGCCACAGTTAACTACACCCCCTAACGCAAATAATCCCAATAGAAATCACAACATTAGGACCGCGAGCAAATGGAAAAATCCCAAAGAGCAATGACCAACAAACTCCCGAAATATGGAGAAATCGGAAAACGGTCTTCGGCGAGATGAGTTGGCGGAGTCTCAGTCTCGCCTAAATCAAATGACTATCTCAGCAGATATTCATTCCCAGACAAGAAATCAACAACAGAATTATATATACCATTAATAAGTGATCACCATTCACTAGTAGTGACGATCGCAAATTCAATTACAGCTTTTAATACTAGCACTTTTCTTATTGATACAGGAGTTGAAATATCAGTCCACAAAGCTACAAGAGCTCTAGGTGATACCCTAGTAAATAAAAATGATAGCATCACTGTTTCCTCACTAGCAGGTAAACCCCTGTCCACGCTAGGGACAGCTGAATGCAATTTTAAAATAAACGGTGACGTATTCACGCACCACATTCACATGGTTGAGGGCAACTTACAATTAAAATACGATGGTATATTAGGGCACGATTTTTTTAACAAATTTTTATGCTTGATTGATTATAAAAATAAAACGTTGACATTAAAAATACCGAGTATTAAAATGGATTCAATTAAGAAAGAAGATACAATTATCGAGTATGGAATATTTGAAAGACCCAAGCTCAGAAGTATCCCACCAAATAAGAGTAAATAGCAGGTATGGAGGTTTGAAAGACCCAAGCCTAAATAAAAAGCTCAATAAAAAAGACCCCTTCAAAGAAAGGCGAGTCACATCATATAAATATTCAAACAATAACGAATATCAAACAGACCCCTGTAAAGAAAGGCGAGTCTCAATATAAAAATTCTACAAATAAAGAAAGTAGATTAAATCAAAGCGCAGTTAGCACTATTCAATTACCAGCTCGCACTCAAATGGTAGCCAAAATAAAAATACCACAAAGAGGCAGTTTTCTTTGTGAACATCAAGAGTTGAAGTCAGGATTGTTACTAGGGAGTACACTCATAGAACCTGATCAAACAGGTCATGTCAAAATCTTTCTACTCAACTCCAATCAGCAAGATGTTACAATTAATGAAGAAGAAATACGACCCTATTTGCACGAGTTAAGAAATTTTGAAATTATAAAATTAAACTCACAAAAGGATCCTATTCAAGAGAGACTCACTAAACTCGCATCTGAGTTAGACCTCTCCCATTGTAACGCTGGAGAAAATCAGTCCATTCTAAATTTTCGTCGTAGGTATAACGCCATATTTTACATAGAAGGAGATTTTCTAACTTGTACTAGTGCAGTGAAGCATGAAATTTCCTTGCTACCAGGAAAACCCACCGTTAACGTCAGGCCATATAGATTGCCAGAAGCCCAACATAACGAGATTAATAAACAGATAAATAAAATGCTTGAGGACGAAATAATTAGCTCTAGCTCTAGCCCATGGAACTCACCATTGTTGGTAGTTCCCAAAAAACCAGATGAAGCTGGAAATAAAAAATGGAGAGTAGTGATAGATTTTAGGCGGCTCAACGACATTACCGTAGGGGACGCAATCCCCCTCTACAATATAACTGATATTCTGGACCAACTAGGTAAAGCTAAGTACTTCAGTACCTTGGACCTAGCTAATGGTTTCCATCAGATTCCAATGAGAGGGATCGACAAGGAAAAGACTGCGTTTAGTACACCTTACGGGCACTACCATTATAATCGGATGCCCTTTGGCCTAAAACGAGCTCCAGCCACTTTTCAGAGGCTGATGAATAATGCATTGGTAGGATTACAAGGCATCGAGTGTTTTGTTTACAAGGACGATATCATTGTCTATGGATATAATTTAACAGAACATAATTCTCGACTCCAGCACGTTTTCGAGCGGCTCAGAGAACATAATCTAAAGTTGCAGCCTGAGAAATGTCATTTTCTTAGCAGACAAATAGCTTATCTTGGCCATTTAGTCACAGAAAACGGAGTTTGCCCAGACCCTTCTAAGCTCGAATCAGTTGGCCGTTATCCAGTACCTCGAAAAGAAAAGAACGTAAAATCCTTTCTAGGTTTTGTCGGTTACTATCGTCGGTTCATCCCAAACTTTGCCAAATTGGCCAAACCTCTCACTACTTTATTAAAAAAGGACGTTCCTTTCAAATGGGATGCATTTTGTGACGAAGCGTTCAAATTATTAAAAGAAAAACTAACTAATTCCCTCATTTTACAATTTCCTCGTTTCGATGAAGAATTTATCGTCACTTCAGATGCAAGTGAATTTGCAATCGGCGCAGTACTTTCACAAGGAAAAATTGGTACCGATAAACCTATATGCTTCGCCAGCAGGACCCTAAACCCTGCTGAGACCCGATACTCGACAACTGAGAAAGAGTTATTAGGAATAGTGTTTGCGGTTGCACAATTTCGACCTTATTTATATGGTCGCAGGTTTACTATAGTCACCGACCATAAGCCCCTCACGTGGCTCATGAATCAAAACTATCCCACTTCCCGATTGATGAGGTGGAGAATCAAATTAGAAGTATACGATTACCAAAACATTTATAAACCGGGTATAGCAAATTCAAATGCTGACGCACTCAGTCGTGCAATACCGGAAACAAAAGCTATACAAGCTATAACAAGAAGTCAAGAAAAGACTCAAGATATTAAACAAAATACGAATTCTACTCCAATTATCATTGAGGAAAACCCTCAGAGCTTATTACTGTCTAAAGGTATAAAAGATAAATATTTTATTCTACCCATACATAACACAACTCAAGAAAATTTGCTAAAAACATATGTGCCTAAAGATCTTATAATACCAGTCCGAGATATAATAGAACACAGAACTAAGAAAGATTTCCTTATAATCAGACGTGTACCTATTCCCATTAGGACCGCAACAGATAGAGATCAAGTCAGGAATGTTCTCAAAAAATATAAAGAACACATTTCCATTGACAAAAATGTTCGCATTTCAATACCTATAATGAACGCATCGAGTTATCTAGAATTCAAATTATTATGCGCTGAGGAATTCCAAAATTCCAATAAGAAAGCTATCTTCTTTGTCGACAAAATAATTCAATTGGAAGACCCTAAGATTATTAAACAAGTTATTTCAGATTATCATATCACTCCCTTAGGTGGTCATCAAGGAGAAGCAAAAACAATCAGTAAATTAAAGAAAATTTATTATTGGCAAGGCATGGCTAAAGAGATTAGGGAATTTATAAAAAAACGCCCATCATGTCAAGTGAACAAATTAAGACCTAACAAGAAGGTACCAATGAAAATTACTACAACTAGTAGCAAACCCTTTGGGAAAATTTTCTTGGACATTGTCGGTCCCTTACCCTCTAGTTACCAAAATAATAAGTATTTGCTCACGTTCCAAGATGATTTAACAAAATATTCGGTAGCCATTCCCTTAAATAACGCGGAAGCAAATACGGTAGCAGAAGCATTCGTTAAACACATTGTTTGTAGACACAGACTACCTGAAGCTGTCCTAACCGACCAAGGTTCCATCTTTTTGAGCTCAGCTTTTATCGAAACCTGTAAATTATTAAAAATCCACAAGTTACAGACAACTCCTTACCACCCGCAAACAAATGGAGCGCTAGAAAGATGCCATCGCACTCTAGCCGAATATCTTCGACACTACGTGTCAAATGATCCTCTAACCTGGGACACTTGGATGCCCTATGCCATGTTTACCTATAATAATTCTACCCATTCATGCACTGGTTATACGCCACACGAACTTGTATACGGATTTCATGTAGAAATCCCTTCTTCCATACAAAAAGACCCCGAAGTCACATATAACTATGATAATTACGTAAATGAGCTAAAAGGTCGACTCCAATATTCCCACAAAATGGCAAGAGAAAAGCTCATTAAAAATAAGGAAAATTCTAAGTCTTATTATGACAAGGCAACTATGCAAAAAATAATCGTAACCGGTGACAAAGTATTAATCAAAAACCATACTAGAAAAAATAAGTTAGCGCCCCTATGGGAAGGCCCATACGAAGTGATAGATACCACTTCTGCAGAAAATTCTATTGTGAGAATCAAAAATAAAAATAAGAGAATTCACAATAATAACCTAAAATTATTCTTAGACTAACTTCAAAAACATTCACTTCCTCCCCTCAGATCAAAATGAGTCCACTCATCAACTCATTCACTAATGGATTCATTATGCTATTGGTTTTATGCACCAGACTAACTAGTGGGTCACAAGTCATACCCTTCTCAGCCACACCCGGAATCTACTTCGAGGAATTCGGAAATGCACAGCTCTACAGTAATACATGGAAATTAGTTACGTATTATAATTTGGATAATTTCTATTTCGAATTAGAGTTATTAAAAATGCAAGCCGGGCAAGCTGAAGATTTATGTCATAATGTTACGAAATTCTCAGACAAAAATCATTGTGTGATTTAAATAAACACCCAAAAATGGATCTTGAATGAAATAGACCAAAGCAGCAAGATTTTGGAACCAACAAATTTGAGAAGCAAACGAGCCCTTTTGAACGTCATTGGTAGTATAAGCAAATCTTTATTTGGGACGCTGGATGAAGAAGACGCTAAACACTATGACGAACAAATACAAATACTAAGACCTAACGAAGATCATCTCTTAGAATTGTTGAAATCCCAAACCCTGATTGTCGACAAAACTGTCAACATATTTAACAAGACATCAATAGGAATCCAAAATGAAATCAAGGTGATCAAAGACAAAATTGAGAAAGTCACCGAGGCATTCAATCAACTCGCGACTGAAGTTAACAAAAATTTCGCAATATTAGACCTTGAGGACGTTTTATCTATCACTATATTGTCTCTAATGAGATACCAAAATGCACAAAAAGCCATTTTAGGAATGTTATTAGACATAAAGCACGGAACACCCTATCCGCTCATAATAACTCCTTATCAACTTGAGCACCTTCTATCCACTATTCGAAAGAACCTTCCATCAGGTACAACCTTACCTGTAGGTACTACACAAAACCAGTTGCTAGATCTATATAGAGTAAGCCGTACAAGTACAAATAAAATTAATAATTTAATTATCAAAGAAATTAAAATACCCCCTACCTTTAAATACAGAATTTCAAATGTATAAGCTAATTCCATTACATACTCCTATTAACGATTCTTTCATTTACATTAAACCCACCACCGAATACTTGTTAGTCACCTTAAACAGGGAAAAGCACTATCCCTCTAGTAGTGAAGACATCGCAAAATGTTTGGAAAAAACCCTCCACAATTACATTTATAAAATTACACACCCAATCCATAATATAAATGCAAAAGACAATCAATGTGAAATGGAGTTATTGAGGCATACCCAAATGCCTCCCCCCTCATGCGGAATGAACCTTTTAAACATATCTTCTTTATGGATACAACTATCCACCCCTAATAAATGGTTGTTCAGTCTAAAAAATCCCCGTACGATAGACAATATTTGTGGAAATAATATCGAACCAATTACAGTAAAAGCAACCGGCATACTAGAAATATCCCCTAACTGCTATATTAGAAGCGATGATCAAACGCTCTATGGACATTCCGAAAAAATTTCGATCATCGAAAAATTCTATTTACCATCTATCAACCTTACGAGTATCACCCTCAAGCATCATAAAATTAAGTAAAATCCTCCAAATACAATTACTATAAAAAATAACGAACACCAGGCTCTTTTCGAGCTAAGCCAGGATATAAAGACCCTAGAAAAATCAGAAAACGAAAAACTAATTAATGTGACAGCACACGATATTCACCACTATTCCATTATCTATATAACGATAATGATTATTATAATCATATGCGCTATCAAAATAACCCTACCTTATCTAAAAGCTAAAAGGCTTAGAACTGCGGCGAACCCGCACACATCTACTCAAGAGAGTGATAACGAAAATGAAAGTAATACAGAAACCACTAAAACTAATAAATTTCCTCTAACCAGAGTATTACCTTAAGGAAAACGAAGATAAGAGAGGAAGAGAAATACAAAGAAACATTTTTATTACACAATGAGTATATATACATATAATACAATCCTAATAGAGGAAAAACAACGTTTAGATAAGATACTAATTGTCTTCTCAAAAGACATTGTAAAACTAGAAATACATATATAATAAGAAATAATACTGTAATAAACACTAAGACTAAGATTTTGTTAACAAACATTTTTACTTTTATTACTCAAAATATCATTAATTTGAAAATTAATAAATATATTACTCAGCTTACTATAAACTAATGTACTAAAAGTAAACCCAATATAGGAAATATTTAGAAATAGATAGAATTAAACTCTACACTAAGAAAGTACATATATCTAAAATCAAATTGTATCTAAGGGCATATCAATCTACCTATCTAAAAATATTTATAAATTATAGATAAAACCTATAAGTAATCAATTACCAACCTAAGTAACATAAATTACCATGTATACTACGACTATCTAGTTCAAACACCATAACCTACGTGTAATTTCGATTCTCCTCAAGAATACGAAATTCCTCATTAGGGGGAAGGTGTTATGAATCCACTAAATCAATCTTTCTTATTACCCAATCCCGGATTCATAACCCAAAACTAAACCCTAATTCTGCATTCATAATCCCTAACATCCTATCATCACTTTACCCCAAAATGCATTTCACAAGAATTCAAGAAATTCATTACAAACTCAAATTACGAATTCCTAAACACACCCAAGTGAATGCAACTAACAATAAATAACAACCGACAGGTACCCGTAATTCTATCCCATTTGGCTCGTGCCTAAAATGATCATAATTTCTTCCACATGATAAAGGCAAAACAAACAAGTGAAAAAGCTAGAATTGGTCTAAGACCAATTCTTATGATACCCTAGATGAATGCCCTTATGAAATTTCGTATGGGCACCCATTTGAGAAATTTTGATTTTTTGCATTGGTTTCTAGCATATATTTCTAGAACGGCTCGTCGGACAGAAAAAATGATTATAACCAATTTTATAGGATTTTTTATTCTGAAGAAGCCTTTAGTACAATAAAAATGTCTAGGACTGACCGTTTTCAAAGTATATGTAAAAATCAAAAAAAAAATGTATGTGGCAACACCAAGAAGGGGTTGCCCGATTTAGTCCATTTTTGAAATTTTATTTGCTATTGCTATGAAAACACAATGTACCCCATCTCAGCTTTCTATGTCGACGTGTTCTCAGGTAGGGTGCAAATATATAGTGGAAAACGAAATTTTTGTATGGCAACCCCACGAAGGAGTTGCCCGATTTGTCTCATTTTCGAACTTAATTTTACTTTTTTTTTTAAAGTCCGTGTACAAAATTTCAGCTCTCCAAGTGTACGCGTTCTCGAGTTATCGTGCGCACGGACGGACGGACGGACGGACATGCAAAAATCAAAATGTGTGTCCAATCAATTTTGCTCTACCATCATTATTTCGAGGTGTTACAAACGGAATGACAAACTTAGTATACCCCTTTAGATTTCATCTAGGGTATAAAAATGCAATACAATCTAGCGCCAGCATTATGATTCACTCATAAAGACGAACGAAGAAACAATTAAAACCAAATACGTGACTACGTCACCGACCGATCTGAGACCGGCGAGTTTACCTAACAGGTGCCCCGTAGAATGGCTGCACTTCGTTGCATTGATAAGGTGACGTGAAATTTCATGAATTATGATGACCCTGAAAGTTGTTATGCATGAAATCGATCGTCGAACCTTTTTTCAATTGTTATTCTGTTCGATTTCGGGAATTTTGTTATTTCCGCTAAAATTTCCTGATATTATTCACAAATTGACCGATCAGCAATTTTCCTTCAGAAAATTAGATATTAGATAATTAGTGGAATGGAGTATCATCCCAATGTTAACCAATTTATATAAAATTGGTGATATTTGGACTAGGAATTCAGAGAGTATTCTACAGCAAAGAGGAGGTTTTAGGAGAGCCCCCCTACCAGAGGTAAGGCCTCCTAAGTTACCCAAAAGTGTGAACTGCATGTACAGAAGTAAAAGTCTAAAACTAAAAAGTGTTAAAAAGAAGTTAAGACATGTGGACAAATTAACCCAGCTTTGGGAACTAAGGAAATAAAATAAATCTAATTCTAAAAAAAAGGTTATTTCAGGTGTTTTATTTTTTGTATATTCTGTTACCCTGAAGAGGAGTAGCAGTCATAACAAACCGTGCCTTGAGACAAACAACAGATGAGACAAACAACAGAATAAACAAGAAACACACAACATCCAAAGTTTTTGAAATATTTGAATTTTTGAAGATTTTTAAGGTTGTTTAGGGATTTTAAAGATTTTATATAAAAAATTCTATCTCTGCGGCCAGACATTGAACCTAGATTTGATAAATATCAAGGAGCAACAGAGCCTTGTTCGAGCATAGCAAGGCCCAAGGATTAACAAATATAAAACTAAAATATAAATAGCTAACATCCATAACCGGCAGTGGTGAAACGCATCAGTAAGATACTGAAAAACCACGGTGGATAAACTACCACCATGCAATGATGGAAAGTAGTGCACCATCTGATTGCAGAACACTTCGCCAACCACCAGTCCCCACTATACATAGTGCTCTAGACACATCTAGGGATATGTACGGTGAAGGACGCTAGGCATACTATCAAGCACTGGAAAAAATTTAAAAAAATTTAAAAATTTTGTATTGCTTAGAGAGACATTCTTTCTTCTGTATTTGGCTCTGGAACCGAGCAGTACTTTTTACATTTTCATAACCCAGATGAAATCTATTGTGTATACTAAGTTTGTCATTCCATTTGTACCGCACAGAAATAATTATGTGCTCTACCATAATGGATTGGACACCCACAATTAATTTTAAAAGTTATTTAATTTTTGCATGTCCGACCGTCAGTCCGTCTGCGCGCACAATAACACGAGAACGCTTTCACTTAGAAAGCTGAAATTGTGTACACGGGAGACGGGAGACAAATCGGGCAACTCCTTCATAGGCTTGCCATACACAAATTTCGTTTTTCACTATATATTTCGAGACTACCTGAGAACGCGTAGACATAGAGAGCTGAAATTTGGTACATGGTGTTTTTATAGAAACCACAAATAAAATGACAAAAATTGAGTAAATTGGGCAACGCCTTCTTGGTGTTGCCATATAAAAATTTAGGTTTTTTACATATTCTATGAAAACGATCAGTCCTAGACATTTTTATTGTACAAAAAACTTCTTCAGAATACGAAATCCTATCAAATTTGTTATAATCATTTTGTCTGTCCTACGAACCGTTCTAGAAATATATGTGAGAAACAACTTCATAAATCAAACTTGCATAGATCGGCGACCATACGAAATTTCATACAGGCATTCATCTAGGGTATCATAAGAATTGCTCTTAGACCAATTCTAGCTTTCTTACTGGTTTTTCCTGTATTTCTTTGGGCAGAGCAATACTCTTTTGCGATTTCTTGATTTGTTTAGTTCCTTCCATGCTTAACAAGAAGGATATAAACAATACCTTTGAAGTTGTCGGAGAAATCGTACGAAGAAACAGAGAGAGGAAAAAGAAGGGAACTTTGGAATGATAAAAGGTTAGTATGTATTCAATTATCAATTTTGTTGATGTGAAGTTTCTGCGTAATTTAGTTAATTTAATGAAAAAATATAACAAATTGTAAACAAAACCTGTGGAATTCCTCATTGACTATATCAATAAGATAATTTCAAGCTATCATAACCACCTCAAGTATGAACACAGATTAATGTTACAGCGACACAGATGTTTTGATAGAGTCACATGGTTGAAAAGAATGGTATTCACTAAAGCTTCCTACTATATTATGCACACCCACCACCCATGAAATAAACTTCGAGGACCACTAAACTTAACCCAGTCTCAACCGCCACGATCTTGGCAAAAGGTAATATCAAATTACCTGCTAAGTCATGTCATTACACCTGACAACCAAAAATTAGTCTTTTACTGCTCCCATACAATTTCCATTACTTAATATCATAGCCCTATCTTCTATCATCAAAGCTTTTAATTTAACCCACTCTTAACCTAAAGCCAACATATATATATATATATATATATATATATAAATATATATATATACTCATAGGATATAAAGCAAACAACTTATAATACCAAGCTCCAAGCAGGCAAGTATATGACCAAATCCAACTCAAGCATATTTATTAGAGAGAGACGGATGATGTGTAAAAGCGAGATAATTGCAAAAGTAAATTTGGACTTCCATAAGGAATAACATCAGATTTTTTATGTCTAACTCTCATCGCCTAACCAGAAAAGGATCACTTTGAGAAAAAGTTACTCTAGAAAGATTTCGTGTAGCAACACTGGTCATGCCATTACACCTTATCACCAAAAATTTGATGCAAAGGTTTTTCCTATACCAATAAAACTTTCACTACTCATCTAAGTCAACATATCATATTATATTAGTATCACCCCACATTGACATCATAGGTGATCAAAGCTTTAAATTTAACCTGCCCAAAAATACATTTTATTGAAAATAAAGAAACAATTTTTCATGAAACCTAAGATTTTTAATACACACACACACACACACACCTACATCGAAAATTTTCTGATTAGGTTTTAATTTCCATTACATCATGTTTCTTAACATTCGAAGCAGCCGTGATCTATTTTTAGATATCGAATATCATAGCATGATCCGTCTTGTTTATAAGAGATTTTTAATCCCCAACTTACGTTATAGTTGTTGTTTTTTTTTTCAGCAAAAGATATTTTCAATTATTACTTCCACTACTCATCTAAGACATCATATCCTACAGATTAATATCAGTTGTTGTTGTTTTCAGCTAAAGAAATTAGAAATCTTTCATAAATCGTCCAATTTGCTTACTTTACTCGGCTGCTGTGCGAATTTGTTTACATTATTCGACTGTGAATTTGTTTACTTTACTGAACTGTGATAATTTGTTTATGAAAAGCATCAAATTAGAAGTGTTACACCTGAAGAGCAAAATTAGGCATTTACTAATTTCCATTACATATCTAAGTCAACATATCTACCTACATTCACCCCAAAGCAGCTTCACCTGATCTATTTTTAGATATATCACCCGAGAAGGTAAGATCGCTAATATCTCGAACCATAGAAGATTTCTGCTGAAAATTTTATCCCCACTAGTACTAATACTATTGGCATGAATAAAAAATATCCTAGGGTTAACTTGAATTATTACTACTACTAATTATACCAGAAAAGTTAAAATCGCTAATATCTCGAAACCCATAGCCCGTGGAGGATTTCTGATGAAAATTTTGTCCACCTCTAGAACTAAGACCCCCACTGACACCTTCTAGAAACTATTGCCATATTGTAGGGTTAACTTGAATTATTACTAATACTAATTACACTAATTTCACAACATTTCTTGTCCACCAGCTGCACACATCCACCCACGCCCTAGGTAACGTTTCCTCACCCACCAAGTAGCCAAGCCCAACATACCACAGGCACTCATACTAAAGTAAACGACTGAAACCAAACTCAAGCTGACAAGTATACAGTCCCCGATATAAATTCGCTTAGGGTATTTCACATCATTACTTAAGCCGCACAAATTCTACCCAAGCCTTGGTACAGGTAACGTAGCCCAGTCCAACACACCCCAGGCAGTCCTAGTCATAGTATCAGACATTGCCACTAAAGCACTCAGCCTCCAGTACCCAGACACAGGAGGGGGCACCTCAAGGTCAAATTGTAGCCTCCAAGACCAGATCAAACTTAACCAGCAACCTCCACTAATAAAGTTTCCCGCCCCTTCACAAGGTGCCACATTTTCAGTACAAAAGCGGCCTCAGAACCACCTCAAAATTGCTCACCGTACCTCATTTTATTAAAAAATTAGCTAAGATAACAGATTGAATAGCTTACACGGCGCCAGCTAATCAGTTGATATCATCCCTGGTCAGCCCGACGGTAGGAAAGGAATTCCCTCAGGCAGGCCCTGTGATGTAGGCCACTAGACGGAATCCCCCAGTGGCCCAGAACCCCGGTCTAGAGGCACCAAAATAGTTGGAATCTACCTTGCACTTTTTGTATGAAAAAAGTGCGCCAGAACTCTTATAGCGTAACTACTTACCCGATTCTATATATACTTCACAGATCCAAATAAAATAAGATAAAAATAAAAACAAAACCTATTTTTCGATTGAATCCATCTATTTTTTGACAGGTTTAACTAAATTAACGTGAACGGAAATTTTTGAACTCACTCCACCTGTGGATGACTGCTACACTAGGGCTAACACGTTTTACTTTTTGCGGGTGAGAGGCATTCGGGGAGGCATTCTTATTGATGACGTAGTTATTAATATTCGTTTCTAATTGGTTTCAGTTGCCACCTTTCTTAGCTAAAAAGGTGTAAGAAGTATTAGGTAGGTCTGTAGGTCTACAAATTGTAAATAGTGATACACCTAGTAGTTGGTGTGCTTGTTCATCAACATTGTTTAAATTAGTATATATATGAACATTTGAAATTCCGCTCTATTCTTTTCAAATTTACTACTATTTTATTTCGGTTCTAAGACTTTTTCAACATGCGTAAGCTGAGTGGCCGTACTTGAGTTATTGGGCCCTATTGGTGAATCCGCCGGGTGATTATCGAAAACGTTCGAAGTATAAAAGTCAAATTTCCCTTGATTATTGAAAACAAGTGAATCGAATCCTGATACTTGAGTGTGACAGTTCCACCGGCGGATTGAAAAATCGCATCGTGAAGGGAACTGAATCTTACTTGCGGCGGGAATAATTAATCCGTCGGATTAAACAATAGGGGCCATCGCTCGACCACTATCAGCATCGTAAATATTCTAACGGTATTAGGGTAGGGATGCTATTCTCGACCTCTAGGTATACAGATATGTATATATAGGTATACGCCAGTTAACATTGCCTCCTATAGCAGATTTGCACTAGGAATGATATTTATCAATTTATAACAATGAAATCAATATTTTTTAACGCCTTTTTATCACTGACATAATGGATTGCTTGATCTTCTATTTCATATGGATCCACTTTTGTTGTCAGAAGAATGAAAACTATCTTAATTTCAAGTTTCATTTTCGCTTTAACATTCATATTACAAGTTCAGCAAATTCCAAATATATTCAAAATTATTACTTTTATTGAAAGCTTATCTCCTATAACATCCAATATTCCTTAAAATCGATTTTTAAGGAAATAAAATTAAGCAATTTTTGTCTGCCTATCCCTAAAAGTAGCTATGGGGGACAGAGAAAGGATTAGAAATGTTTTATTGCCATATATTTCTATTCTATATATTCATTTGGAAAATCCACTGAACTGAAACTGAACTATGGTGGATATCATATAGAAATTATTATTCAAGTTCAGTGGAATCCAGTCGTTAAAAGAGACAACTACAGAAAAGTGATCCCTTGATAATGTAAGAGATTTCTGTAATGTTAGCGTTCCATGCTATACATGGCACTGGTTTTTCTCAAAACGATATTTTTCGAATGGGGAATGGAAACGCTGACCTTTTAGCTAGGGCTGGCTCCGATTCTCCATTCTTCGGACCGGAACGCGCCGTAGGCGTTGCCACCTCGAGTGTCGGGTCTCTCATTAAAGCGAATGTTCATAATAAGCATCAGCAGCGCTTGGAGAGCCTGAGTACTTGCAGGTGCACAAAGCTGTTTCTTGATTGGCCCAATAGTTATATCTCTGATTTTCTCATGGGGGTCGGAAGGAAATAATGTAGAATTTTGATGAACAAGGATGGGAGTTGTTGAGAGCCCTGACAGCGTTTGGCCTGCCGGAAGGAGAGCCGGAGACAACTGAGTACTTCCTGTGCGCTTGTCCGGCCTTCGGCCGGAGCAAGCCGGATACTCTAGGGTCTGCCTTCCTATCTGTAGATGAACTGAAAAATCTGCGTGACTAAGACCTGATGCGCACCATTTTGTTGGATTTTAATTTTTTTCACAATCTTGTGTCACGGTAGAGGTAGTATCTTCCAGCTTAACGGCCTTTTTGGATTTCAGGCACTCTGAAGGCCGCAATCACTACAACAGTAGGAGAGCCTTGTTTTTTAGACTGTGTATACATATTTTATACACAAATATATCTTTAAAATTTCAAGGCATTCGATGCAATTCTTTTCAATCAATAAATTCCCGAAAATCACCGTTTTTTTTGCAGTCACACGAGTTCTGCCCCTTAAATAAGGCTGAGACTCACAGTTGTAGTTATTACAAAAATCAGCCTGTCAAATCATCATCAAGTTATTGCAGTTGCATATTAATAATATACATTTTGAACACTGTATCCGAAAAAAACAAAATGCTGATGGGTCGAATACTGAAGACAGAGGTAGCGTAGACTAGAATCTCAGTAGCTATTTTCCAATTTACCGGGAAATCAATTTAATTTAATTTACTTACAACTAGATATAAATAACCTCTTATCTGTACCAAACAAAATAGCCCAAAAAGAGGAAACTCTATAAGCATGATATGTAAATTTGAAAAACTATGAATTATAAAACATAACATACTTTTATTTCCCTTTGTGTCAAGGCCGTGAAAGTTTCTAAAAGTGTATTCTCTATCGTTTTGCACACCTTTAAAAAAAACTAATGCATATTTGTAGATCGAAAAAAAAACATTAATTTTATAAACTGATTTAATAAAATTAACCCCATAGATCTAATCTACATACAATTTCTCAACGTCAAATTTAATTTTCTCATTGAAAATATTTCGGCACATTTGTGTTCACGTAAAGAGCACACACACAATAAATAGTTCTTTGTGCGGAATAAGTATAAAAGCGTGTTACATGTTCGTTGTATATTTCAAACACCTTGCACCATTAAAAGGCCTCATATTATAATAATTTTGCTATTTATGTTCATAATAATACGCTTAAGGATATATATATGTTTCATACTGACCAGGCCTTCTCCTCGTGGTTTTCCATCATCATGGAGCTATCTATAGTTGAAAAAGGCGCACACACGTCATGATCCTAACTATAATCAGGGGATATTATACAGAGCACAACATGTGTGGTGCCATATTAGTCGTTTGAGATAAGGACTGAATTCCTGGCCATTATCGGGAGTAGAACAAACAACTTCCGCCCAAATTGTTTAAAAGTAGCGTGAACATTGAATTAAATTGCACGCTGTAGTCATTGTTGTTGTTGTTGAATTGAAACACGATATACACGAAAGCAGTTGGTATTACTATTACTACTGCTGCTACGGTTACTGCTGATAAGTATTTTAAAGTGTTCTGCCACGCCGTGCTGTCCTGGTAGCAATTATTTATTAATATAATTTGACAAGGTACTAGGAACCCTTATCGTTTGAGATGTCACCATATACAATTTCAACATACCGAGAGTCCTTTTATGAAATAATAGAAAAGGTACAGTCTTTGAATTACAAGTTGCTAGATTTGTAACAAATTGCTGTATAATGAAGCTCCATTCTGAAACTCCTATATATATATTCACTTACGTGAAAGACTTGAATAAGAGGTGAAATAATAAATAACCTGATTATTAATTATATAATTTACCTGTCAGAATAGCACCCATTTTCTCAGCCTAACGCACGTATATGCAATGCAAAATCCTGCGATATAATTGCGAAATTACCGGAAGTGCATGAATAGAAATTCCGCTAACTGCAAATTGTTAAAGTAAGTAGGTATTGTGAAGGTTTCAATTATGTAATTAAAGTCTCAGCATTGTAGAAGAGAACACTCTCACTATACAGAATTTGAGGTATTGTTGGAATTATTGTGTTACAAAAAGATTTTTAGACAATTAGCGAAGAGAGATGTTGCTTTAAATGTGTATGTGTGTAGTTAATTGCACAGTAATTGAATCTTTTTTTGTACTTAATAATAACAATAATTTATTACCTGACTACCATGACTACTGTAAATATATATATATACTCACATATTCTTCCCGCGATGAGACGGCCAAAACATCATTAGCTGAAAAACAAATATAAAAAGATGGTAAAAGTCTCAAATCATTTGCGATCTGAGACTTTCAAACAAAAAAAATTACCTAATCACCCCAACGCTTCATCTAAATCCCGAATCCAGCGCTGAATTCAACAATTTTTATATTTCTTTCTGAAAAACAAAACAAAACATTAATAAATAAATCATATTCAAAACATAAATATTAAACATATACCTCCCTTCAAGCAAGGCGAATCAAAAGCATAACGAAAATGTAAACATACTTGCATAGAACGCAAAATAAACGCTTTGGTGTTGTGAATGCGAAACAGAAACGAATCATCAGGCCAAAGAGAAGTGAAACTGAGAAACGTAGACTGTCAGTGTAGTGGTAGTTGACATTATATCTCGCGAACTATACTCTAAAATGTTTCGTTTCGAGAATGGAAATTACGTCTAATTTACGAAACGTTTTGCATGTGAAGTCAATGGCTTTTGAAGAAAACAACAGATTTTGATATTTTAATATATTTGATAGCATCAAAAACCTTAATAAGAATAGAACAAAAAAGCGTTTATTAAAAAACCTCAGCTTACACTACGTTACAACATTATTAGGTACATTGGGTAGGACATAGATAATTAGAATTATCGATAAAGTACAAAAGTGCTTAGTAAACTAACAAAAGTGGAATAATAATAATATAAGTATACCTAATCAAATGTTTGCATCACAATACTTTAATAAATAAAAATTAACACGGGTTTTGTTATCAGAGTCACAAACAAATTAAAATGCACAAAACAGCTGTTGCTGTCAGGTTCTATGGCACACAGGTCTATAAATCCAGAAGTACGTTTTCAATACGTTTTCGTTTCACTTTAGGTGTACACTCTCAAATGCTTAGAGGGAGGTACGTTTTCAATATGAATTTGTTACGCTGTGAATATAGTGTTCATGTACTATATGGGCTTGGGTGTATTCGTGAAAAAGCAATTTGTAAAGCTTAAGTTTTCGTTTCTCTTCAGGTGGTATATTCTCAAATCCTTAGAGGGCTGTCTCTATCAGGAGCCATCAAAAACTTTTACATATTCAATATGGCTGCTAACAGCACAGAAAAATCATTCTCATTAAGATCCACGATGACGTAACATTGTGCCTTAATGTATGAATGATGAAGGGCTACATTGTTACAGCCACCGGCAGACACAATTCCCATTGTGTTTGTGCCAATAAATAGCAAGCTACTGGAAGTAGCAAATCACTAATCTCCACCACTTATATGAACCGACTTAGCAAGCTCAAAAGAATGATTCTTAGAGCTTGCACCGGACTCCATAAAAGAGCCAACGGAAAATACTATCGCAACGAAGTATTGTACGAGGCAGCCAATATAACTCCTATCAAGGAATATCTGTTCGGTCAAACCGAAAAACAAGTCGAGAAAATCCATATCCATTCAAACCCACTCATAAACAACTTGCCGGATCTTCTAATACCAGAAAATTTCAAATACCTGTCACCCTTGCTCTTGCCTAAATCGGAAGCTAGAAACACCTACCTCCACGAAGGTAGAATAAGTTTCTATGACACCAACGGAGATTACTACAGGCGGTAATTCCAAATAAGCTCAAGAGCCCGGGAATGTCACTGATAAAACCTGCCTGTATAGGAACTTTCCAGTCCCTAACTTAATAAAGATCCCAAAAACATGTCCAATCCTCGTTCCCTCCCAGTCCCTCCCAAATTTTACAACAAACTCTTGCGAAAATGTCATTAACTACAACTGATGTGGCGCAGCAGCTGTAAGAAAAAGAACTAACAATAACACGAGAGCTGATCAAAAACCAAACCAAGCATCAAAAAGAAGAAAAGAGCAAAACATCTAATCGAACTGAGGGCCAAGCCCCAACGCCCTAAATAAAGAAGACAATCTGAAAGATGTGAAAAATCATCTAACAAAATCCAAAGATGGTAGACAATGAAGAAATTTGAAAGCCCAAAGAAGGAAGACAATGAAGAAATTTGAAAGCGCAAAAGCACTTGACTTGACTTGTAGCAAACCACTCAAGTTAGTTCTGACTGAGCAACAAGACAGATCAAGTAGTTCTCTGACGCTATATTGAAGTCTTGCTTAACAAAAACCATGGGAAGTATTTCCGACTCCCATTTTTACTAACACTTTTGTTAAAATAAATAATTTTATCAACAAAATTTTCTTTTTCAGCATCCCAGTGGGAGTTTTGATCCCAGCCATAACCTACATGAGCAGTTCATTGACGCTCATTCCAGCTAACTTAACCTTACATCTTTTTTTGGTTAATAATAACTTTTTCCTTCTCTCATTACAGATCGAGAATTAAGAGCGTTAACGAAAAGCGCCGAATATTTAGTAATAGTGCAAATTGAACTGTATAGAGGTAATGTTTTTTGTAGTAATGAATTCCATGAACTATATATGAATTATTGTAAATAAGCGAAGTGAATACGTACCTGAATTATTTAGTTTATAAGGAATTTTTTGTGATAATAAATTACTGAATTTTTGTTATTTTGAAAACCACCTGTCATATCATTTTCAAACCAGCACCTGCCCCTTTTTTTATACTAAGCCCACATTGGGACTTAACATACTTTGTGTTTGTAAAACAAGAGATATATACGAGTATTTGTATAATTATATTAATCGCGATTGACTTGCTGTTCTCCGTTGAAAAATTCTGTAATCCATGTCCAAAGGTCTTCATAAGATTTTCTCCAAATTTTTATGGGATCACCCTGACTGCAGCAATGACTTTCTAAATAAGAGATGTGAGATTTTCGTGGTACCCTTGATCCAGTGTCCACGGGTTACGCCAGTATCGCCCTTAGGTAATACAAAAAAGGCAAATAGTGAGTGAAGTGAGTCACTTTTCTGCAAACTTGATTCTGCTAATAAATTCACTCATTCATTTCAATCATCTGCAATTTTGTGGTGAGTAGGAGTGAACTCATTAAGCAGCAATTTTATTTTAGAAATGGTTCGTACAAATAGTTATTAATTATCACTAATAAATTGTAACCCGCCATTTGTATAGTAGAAAGATCTAATTGATAGACTAAAATAAAGTTGTGGTGTATTAGAGGGAAAGCTTGTTGGTACACAAGGACCCAATGCATGGAAGAAAAGAGCGGGAAAATTAAATTCTTACGACATGTTGTATTATATTCCTCCTTATTATCCGCACAAAATATGTAGAGGATAATAATTCGCGGCAACGTTCATTATCACACATAAAAAAGCCAAAAAGCTGTACAAATTGACATTCAAGATTAGTTTTCGAAGCAACTCACTTCACTTTTTTTAAGGAAACATCTTATTTCCAAAAGTGAGTGCAAGAAGTGAGTAAAGTAAAATAGTAACAAATTAGCTGAATCTCGGTACAGATGTATTGCTGCACGAGACGCTAGACGACTGAAGCTTGGATTACAGTTTGGGGTGCTGCTGATTGTCTAGGTCTTGGTGTTGAAATGAGTACTAACTGTATTTCCGAACAACTGGTTGGACCAAGAAATCCTGGTCTACCACTTGAGAAAAACCTAGATACCTCGCTCAAGAAATATCCTTGACGTGTCACCGGTAGGTTGCCAGATGATGCCTGGGCACACGTAACTCGCTTTTAAAAATTTTAACGCAAAATTAAGTAAATGTGGCACTGGCTCACTCTATACGTGTCGCGGAGACCCAGCTGATGCTATGTCGACTTAGCCAGTGCATGCTGAACAGAACTACCAAACTAACGTCTGGTTGATCCGGCAGTCGGAACTATTGGGACGAGTGGGCGATATGGTGAGTGATCTTTAATAATGAGCGCAGTATCTGGTGCTGACATGTAGAGCTTGGAGTTTCTAGCGATGCGTTGGGCTCTCCAGCAGCCATCAGTGGTATTGTTTCGAGATGTTGAACCAATGGCTGCATAAAAGAAAATATCTGAGAGAGGAAGAATAGCACGACATCTAGCGTCAACGAGCATGAGTTTAGGTCATCAAAAAAACATTATATCAGGATGAAAACTGTTTTTTTATTATTTTCTGTTTTTTAAAATTAGTTCTATGATATACATAAGTGTACATCTTTAAATATTACGTCAACACACATTTTCTTGGAAGCTAGCGTGAGACCAATATTTCTATGCTTACACTTTGTTTTCATAATCCAAGCCTACCTATCTATGGCTTTCTAGGCTCAGCAAGGTATTCTTAGCTGGGAACTTTGTCGTCACATAAAAGATAATCAGTCAAATTGATTCTGAAGTTGACTAAAAATTAGTTGTCGAGGTGCAGTGATTATAATATGCCTTCACCCGATGTTGCCTTGACTAATTAATTAATTAATTTTCTCTATTCAGTCTTATGTTATTGATCCTGACAATATCTTGTTGAAGTTTAACGATATCCAAATGCATTACAATCATGGGATTCAATTTACACGTCTTTACTTATATATACTTTATATACTATATAAATAATTTATCTTCCTCATCAATAAATTGAGATGAAAAGGAATAATCATACAATATCTACAAAATGTCAGTATCATGCTTGATGCTTGATTTCATGCTCCTTCCATATGGAGTATTGCAGTATTCGTTTGTATACGAATGATGTTCATTTATACTTGGCACGTCCCATAGGCCCCTAGAAGAACCGAACCGCATAACTGTGATTTAGTGAGCTTGGTCGTGGAGAGTCATTTGGTATTAAGGTATTAACAAGTATAATTTCAAAAATGGACCTGCCCTATATATTTGAAACAGAAAGATCAAGTTTTCCTGTTTAACTTGCTTCACTTGAATTCCATGTTTCAATCCGTAAACTGCACTAAGGGTCACAAAACCCAACTTCCATCGTCCCAAGCTTCCATATTCGATGGATCTTTAATTCTTTTAATTCATAGCAAATTTTGTAATATCGTTTCCCCGGAAATAAATCAATTGAATTGAATGTGAGAGTAAATCTAAACACCAACTGTTCAGTGGTGCAATATGTTGTATTGATTCGTCACTTGGCCTCTCTCTCCCAGCAATATTATATCGTTACAACGTAGGTACCAGGTTAGATCTATTGCCGCAATGTAAGCCAATTAGAAATTTCCAAATGAGCACTTGGAAGACTGTATATAACCAAAAACAATTAATATTTCCACAATAATCTAAGCTAAAGCGGTTTTAAATTAAAGCTCGTGGGGGCAGCAATAGTAGTAACAGTAAGTAAATATATATTCTATATAATCACAGTTAGTTATATATATTATAAGCTCCTTTAGTCCTGACAAGAGTCTCTCTCTCTCTTTCTCCCTCTCTCACTTTTTCGCTACATAACTTTGTCACACGCACAAGATATCATGCTGACATACCGATTAGTTTAAGGTAAAACAAGAAAAAAAAAACTTTTCTCCGCTTAAAGCTAAATAGGTTTTTCGCGTGCCCATTGGCAATAGACAGAGATTATTAATCATTAGTCGCCAGGACTTCCCATAAACACTGTCATAAAACACACAACGTAGAATAATGGTGGAGACGGGTCATGGATATACATGTAAAATTGAAATTGAGTTGAAAAGGTTAACCTTAACTTTAGCAATCTATAAAATGGGTCAAGTAGATTTTGCTGCAGCACACATTAACTTAAAATGAACTTGCCCAATTAACCGACTTTTGTCAATGATTTATAAGCGAGAACCCAAGAGGTTGAGACAAGAGTGGCTGATTTTTTCTTCCCCATTTTCTTTGTCGTTTTCTTTAAGAAATACTCAAAATATATGTAAGAAGACAAATAATATACGAAAGTGAATTTGCTTTCTATTTATTATACGTACATGCCTTAAAGCATAGATAGCCTTAAAGTTACTTAATAGCAGAAACGATGAGTTTTATCTGCTTCTTGATAGATAGCAGACAGTTAGACCAAGCTAGTTACTTTTCTCAGTTTTTCTTAATGAGTAAAATTTCTTTTTAAGTGAGCTGGTTGGACTTAGAGTGTCGAATCGGACGGAGTTTTAACGGTTTTCTAAAATTTTAGAATTTTATTTTATTTACTAACTATGAATGTATGCAATTAGACTGCAGGTGTCAAATCTCTTAGGTACAAACAATTTTATTAGCCATTTGAAGACCTCCAAGAATTCCTAGAGCACCCGATGGCAACCAAATTTCAGACGTTATGCTGAAACACCTCAATCTTGAAACACCATTCAAGGTGATCTTAGGGGACTGTTAATAGAGACACACTGGGAACTATTCTTTGAAAAAGAATCTCTTAAATAATACACGGACGTGGGCCCATGTAGGCCGAATTGACGTCTCGGAAAGGCACTGAGAGCCCCACCAACCATTTTCCAGCAAAAATACACACCACAATTCTCCCGAAATAATTCATCAGAATATGCGTGGAGCTAAAATATACAAAATATTAGACAGCCAGGCAGCACTCAAAGCATTTAACATGTTTACTTTCGAGTATAAGCTAGTCTAGGACAGTCTTACTGGAAGCAACTGGCCGAAGCAAAGAAAGTGACGCTGATTTATGTGCCAGGGTATGAAGGCATTAATGGCAACGAGATTACAAGCCACCTTGCAAAGTAAAGAGCCAGATATCCGTTTATTGGACCTGAGCTTGGTTTTGGACACCAAAAAGCCATTTTTCAGCACAAGCCAGGTTATGGGAGGACAGAATCCAAATGGAACATTCATGTAAGTAGGTAGCTTAACTAAATAGCTCAGGTAAGTAACTTCCGTAACCACGTAAGTTACTTACGTAACTACATACTTAAGCGACTATTTACTTAAGAGACTAAGGCTACATTTACACGGCGAAAGTAGCTTTCGTAAGTAACTTTCATGACAAGTACTTTCATGAAATTTTTGTTTACACGTTTGCTACCGTTTGTTACGCAAGTAGTGTTCAGCACTATGGATGCAAATAAAATTTGGTCCTGCGCTCTCGATGTTGTTATCGAAATATTTATAATGGAAATTGACCGATACAAAAGAAACCATAGGAAAATAACCAGGAGCCTCTAATAGGTTTTTGAAGGAAGTTACTACTGAGGATCCAGAGACATACAGGAATCATTTAAGGGTCGATCGGTGTCAGTTTGAGTTCCTATTGCGGAAAGTATACCCGCTCATAAAAAAAGCAGATACCAATATGAGAGAAGCATTGTCCCCTTCGATAAAACTAGAGATCACTTTGAGCTATCTTGCCACTGGAGACAGTTTTGGCACTCTAGAATCGCTATACAGAGTGCCAAAACCAACAATATCAAAGTTTTTGCCACACGTGTGCGATGGAGTATATTTAGTTTGAAGGAATTTACAAAGGTAATTAAAATTCAAATATTTTTAAATATATATATTTATTCGTCGCCTACTACTTCTACTTCTACAAAATCTCCAATTGACTCCGGGCTGAAGAGAAAAATAGACTCATCAGTCGATAACGGCGTTGAAACACGGTCGATGCTGGAGGAACTGCCCGCTATCATCCGTAAAGCCTCAATTTTTGTTTGAGACAACATTTTTTGAATATTTTCTTGTACTTCGTATGCCATTTCCAAAGGCAATTTGTCGAGTTGGTCAACGACACTTCTTCCAAATGAGTCGAATTCACTCTCCTTCTTGCTGGACTTGAGTTCACGGAGCACAGATATAGCAGTATTTACATTAATCTTCGCCCGAAAACCCTTGCCTTTTCCGCTTTATTGCTGGTGGTGTTTGTATATTTGTTGGCTTTCTTGTTGTTGCTGCTGCAGCTGTTATCGACTCTGTGGCTTCGCCTTCCCTTTCATTCAATGAACTCGTGTCAAATGCTACATTGCATGTTTCATCCTCTAATGAACGAATTGAAGTTTGGCACTCAGCCTCCAGGTCACTGCTCTCGAAAGACTCAAAAATACCCTAAAATGAACAAAGAAACGGATTATGTACGTACTAAATGCAATCAATTTTTATTCCAATAGGTTCCACGGGACAAAAAGGAATGGAAGGAAGTAGAAAGAGGATTCAACGTCAGATGGAACATTCCTAATTGCGCAGGTGCACTAGACGGGAAACACGTTAATATAAACTGTCCTACTGGATCTGGTAGTGAATTCTACAACTATAAAGGAACGTACAGCATTGTACTTTTCGCAGTAGTTGACAGTGATTTATGCTTCCTTTATATTGATGTTGGAAAAGCCATCTTCTGATGGGGGAATATTTATAAATTCTTCTCTAAAGCAAGCAATGGATTCAGATGCACTAGATTTACCAAACGACTACATTTTTGTTGCCGATGACGCATTTGGACTTTCCAATAAAATAATGAAACCTTTTTATCGAAATAGACCATTAACGTTCAAGGAAAAAATATTTAATTATAGGCTGTCGCGAGCACGCCGAACCGTAGAAAATGCATTTGGTGTTTTAGCAGCAGTTTTCCGTGTATTCGGAAAACCTATACCTTTAAAAATATCTACAGTGGATAAGGTAGTGAAGGCAATTTGCGCCCTGCATAACTCGCTTCGAAAAACTTCTTCACGGCAGTATGTGCCGAATTCACTAATTGATTTTGAGGACACTGAAGCAGGAAAAGTTATACCTAGATCATGGAGAGAGCATGCTTCGTCCGGCTTGACCGAAATAGGAAGACCTTCAACTGGCAGACGGTATGCACAAACAGCAGCAGATTTAAGGGAAAATTATGCAGAGTATTTTATAGGAAAAGGTGCTGTTCCATGGCAGGACAAAATGATTTAAAAATGTATTTAAAAAAAAACAGAATAAACGTTCCCTTACCAAATTTGTTTCGCTTTTTCTAGTTTGCACTATTTTATTTAAAAAAGCATCAGCAATAGCAAACCAAGGCAATTTGGGGACGTATATTACATCGTCTACTCCACTGCCCGACTACTTGCGTTTGGCGACTTTCCTTTTCTCCGTCATACACGTATTCCTCAGAGAATGAACTTTGTTCTGAGCTTCCTTCGCTTTAAAACCTTGCATATTCATACATTCCGCCAGCTCTTCTAATGCAGCAAGCCTTTTGTTGCGGTTTCTGTAATCTTTATGGTTATAGTCCCACAAACAAATTTGCTCCCCATATTTCTCCAGGAACTTGATGGTTTGATTTGTAGACCACTTATCCATATCTGAAAACAATGTTATTCCCTTTATTAATTACTTATCACTTCACTCTTCACACTTCACCTTATCAAAAATTTTTCCCAATTTTCCTTGTTCTTTGACACGAAGCACTTTCTTACTTTCAACTTTCATGACAATTACTTCCGTGTGCCCAGAAAGTGGAAAGTTACTTTCGTAAATAGACAATTTGTATGGAGACGTCAAAGTGAAGCTACTTACGAAAGTTACTTACGAAAGCTACTTTCGCCGTGTAAATGTAGCTTAACTACATATGCGAAGTAATAGCTTACGTAAGTAAATACTGAAACTATGACACAATTTCGACCTGCATGCACCTTCCCGCGAATTATCCTCTGCAGATGTATAGTTGCACAAATCTCTATCTCTTTTCATTACATCTTCATTACCTCTGCCTTCCATAAAATGTATATGACAATGTCAAAAATGCGTCGTATCAATACATGACGCCCGCCTTCTTCAACCAGTTCAATGTAAGATATAAATTCATGGCCGTATATATAGATCACGAATGGGAGGGGTTTATACCTTAGGCACACATGAAGAAAAACTAACGATTCAGACACACAGCCTTTTCTTTAATTAAGTTGTACTGTCACACTGGTTTTGATAAGCTGATGACATTAGAGAAGCGATATGAATCGAATCAACGCTATAAACTTCGTTTTTATTTTATTTTTTTTTCTTCTTTCAATTCAACACTTTACAAATGAAAAAACCATTATAATATAAAGAATATTGACAATATAGTTTGTGCTTCGCATTTCTTCTCCTCATTTTGCCAAATATATGTATGCTAAAATACATTCAGTTCTAGCACATTCTTCCCCATTATAGCTATAATGAAGGAAAAAAAGCTTCATTATGATATGATTTTCGAGCCATAATGACGTATACTATTTGACATACAGCTTTTTAATGAATAGTTAATGCTAATGATTCATTAGGTCGTGCTGTGTGTCTAGGGTTTTAACCTAGTAGACTAATACCCTTTAGAGACGAAAGAATAACTCACAATTAATGTGATCTCAATAATCAGAATTTTTGTGTAAATTTAATATATTAATCAGGCATATAATTTGTGATGACATTCCAATTGAATTGAAAAGTATATACACGGTGTCCTATAAATTCGAATACAAAAGTGATTTACTGTTTAAATATGAAACAAAACTGCTTCTTTCTCATAGTTTCACAAAAACAAAGTCCCGTTATTAATCCGCATGCTATGACAAAAAATGCAATTTGTATCAGTCTTATTTAGAAAGTGGAGTGCGATGGAACCCATACGTGAACTAGTTGTAAAAAAATTTATTAAAGGAATGAAACCTTGTGAAATTTTTCGGGACCTACGACAGGAAGGGATAAAGCGGGACTTTATACATAAAACACTCAAACGTTATAAGGAAACACCCTCTGTTAAGGATCGTAAGAGAAGTGGACGTCCACGCACCGAGCGTACTGGCAACGCATTAAGATTGTGACAGAGCAGATTCGCAGAAAAACAGGTCGTTTGGTGAGAAAAATTGCTGCAAAATTGGGAATCTCAAAGTCTTCAGCACAATTAATATTCACCAAGGATCTAGGAGTAAACCCTTACCAAAGACACAAAATTCATGGAGTTTCAGCCTCATCCAAGGAAAAAAGAGCTGCTAGAGTTGAAACCATACTTGCTTGGCACGGTGGTGATGAGTTCGTGTTTTCCGATGAAAAGTTATTCATTTGGAGCAACCACACAATCCACAAAATGATCGTGTGTGGGCAGTCAGAACGGAAGATATTTCCGAAAATGAACTTTATGTGCCCAGATATAAAAACTCATCCTCAGTTTTGGTTGGGGGTGGTTTTTCCAAAAGATGCAAACTTCCCCTTGTTTTTATTGAAAAAGGTGGGAAGGTCAACGCTGAATATTACCAGAGTATGTTCTTGAAGCAGTTGTCCTTCCAAGCGTCAAAAAGTTATTTGGAGATGATTATTACTGCTTTCAACAGGACGGAGCTCCTTCGCACACCGCGAAAGAGGTGGTGTGCTGATAACTTAACTGACTTTCTCCCGAAGGATGAATGGCCTCCAAGTAGACCAGATATAAATCCTTTGGATTTCTTTGCTTGGGGCTATATGGTAGCGAAACACAAGGACCGAAAAATCAATCGTTTAGAGCAGTTCAAGCCAGTTATCTCCAAAATTTGGGAGGAAATGCCCATGGAAAACGTTCGTGCCGCCAGCAACTCTTTCGAAAAGAGATTAATATTGGTAAAAAAAGCTAAAGGAGGTATTATCAAAAAACATTTATTGTAGGTTTTTAACTATTCATGTGCCTACTAAATTTCAATAAAAATCTTACCAAAATTATAAATACTTGTTCTTACATCTCAATATCTTTTTGTATCCAAATATAGATTTTAGATAAATGTAAATGTAGTGTATGTGTAATGTCCGCTAACTAACAGACCTGTCTAAAAACACTCCTATCTCTTTTGTCTTAAACCAGTATTTAACCGCGTGGTTTATATTTAATTGTTGTGCCTATCTTTAGTATTATAAGTTACTATACGATAGTGCGTGGTTTGGTGCTATTTACATTACTAATACATCGAAAGCCCTGCCGGCACGTGAGGGGACAGGTCGCCTTATCTCTGAGACTAGTGTTCCCGTCCTGCGCAGTTCTTCAAATTCATCATCGTCACAGAGCAATAACCCGAACTTTGATTTACCATCATCTGATTCAAATCAACTACTTCGTGACCTTGAAGGCACACTCACCAATAATTTTAACCAGATGTTAATGGAGTGTGAATCTAGAATAATGATGTTCATTGACAATAAACTTAAGACCTACAGTGCCCGTCTGAATGCGTGTGAAAAAACAAGAAGTGAGCTTAGTTCAAATTTAGAAGCTTATAGCCTTCGTATTACAGCATGTGAAAGCTCAATTACTGATCTCACGGATAGACTTAAAGCTCGCACCATGCAGCTTGAATCACTGCAGCGCACTCAAAGATTATCCGATATCATCATTCGGTGGTTTCCTATGAAAATGTCTGAAAATCCACTGCATATGTGGGCTGAAATTGCAGCTAAGGTGCAACACCCTGTCGCCTCCTTCATTGATGCGTTCCGACTGAAAAATCGCTCTAAGAATGCAAGTACGTCAAGATCATCAAAGATCGATGAACCCATGATCGTGCGTTTCTCTGCCAAGCTGAGCGACGTGCATTCATTACGGCATTCAAACAAGCGGGCGGCATTAACCTAAATCAACTAACAGGCTTCTCTGCTGATTCATCGGTGTTTGTTAACGAGAGCCTTTCGCCTAACGATTATCATGTCTTCAGAGAAGCTCTGCGGTGGCGCAAGCTTGGGGAAATTTACTCTGTCTTCACTAAAAACGGCATTGTCCATGTCAAACTGAAGGAGAGCGATGTCAGAGCTAAAAAAGTGCTGAGCTTAGATAACCCGAATTCTTGCTCAGTCTGGTAATTAAAGCATCTATACTAGAAGTTGGAGCACGTCAACTATGTACTATCATACAAAATATCTCACTGGGATTTATGATGATAAACATTTCTTCTTAAGTATAAGTTACTTTTTCTCTTTTCTTCTGTTCTTTTTCTCTTTTATTATATACTTTTTCTCTTTTCTCCTATTCTTTCGTAGTGTAATTAGGTTGCAGTGCGGAGAGCCTTCTAATTGTATGCGTTGTAATTTGCCCTGGGACACTAATGATTGACGTGTTTACTGCAACGAACAAGGTAAGAACCCTAATTAAAATCTGTAGTAAACAAGCTGCTGGCTTTAATATATGCTTGCTGAACGCCAGAAATGTTCGAAATAAGATGGATGAAATGCGTGAAATTTTTGTCGGCTCGGGTGTTCATGCGATTCTTATTAGTGAGTCTTGGTTGAATGTCTCCATCCCTTCTAGCTTGGTATCTATCTCTGGATATAAACTCTTTCGTAGCGATCGTGAGCGACGAATTGGTGGTGGCGCTGCAATATATATGTAAAGCACTGCTTTAAAACCATAATCTTAGCATCATTGAGCACTCATAATTTGGAGTTCATTTGTATTGAGGTTGATAATGGGGCAGAGAAATGTGCGCTTGCAGCCACTTATTGCCCTCCAAACAGTTTCGATTGTAATAATATGAAAGAGTTTGAGGAATTGTTATAAAGTCATGTCGTCATATACATTTGCATGTATATAATGCTTACATAGCATAAAGCATAAATATTATCATCATTTTTCAATAAAGTCATAAAGTTTATTTAACGTCATATTACTTTTGCGCATTATATATATATGCACGTATATAAAGCTTACATAGCATAAAGCATAAATATTATTTTTCAAGCCACTTCCTGGCACCCACTAAGTAATTATTCGCACGTTGCTAGCAACGTGTTCTATTTTACAACGTGATCAAACTTGAATCGAAGAAACATAGATTCGAGCGAAGGGGACCGCAGTCAGATTGTCGAGTTGCCGGTACGTGGTCGGAAGATGAAACTTTTGGAAAGAACGATTGCTCTCGTTATTTTTTGGATACTAAAATAGCCACTAGACGGCTCGCTTTGATTAGAGCTTTTCTTTTCTTTTTAATAAAATAATAAAAGTGTTACTTACTCATTTAGTCCGGTTGTTTTAATTGAAATTGCTGAATAAAGATCACTACAGAATCCTGCTCAATACATTCGCGAAGGTATAATAAGATAATTCTTTGTGGTGACTTTAACGTTAATTTTTTGCGAGGCAGTTCTGCTACGCTTTTGTTTTGTGGATTTTATGAGGAGTCTTCACCTCCAAGTGTTTAATGATACCCCAAACTTTTTTAACACAAGTTCTCCTTCATTGCTAGATCTATACCTTACGATGGATGCAGACAATGTAGAATTTTTTTCTCAAATTGACCTACCTATCCTGATCATCACATATTATTTTTAACTTACAAAATGGATTTCTATGTCACAAATCGTTTGTTCTCACACATAAATTACAACAATATTGATCATGGTAGTCATGCATGAATTATATTCCTCAATTTGCGCATTTATCTGCTCCAATTGATGATCGTCTATCAATCTTTGACCGTTTGATGAACTACATTTTAGATAAATATGCACCTGTAGGGACTAAAAGCTTAAGATTCACCAGTAATCCATGGTTCTCCAGAGAAATTCACTCTCTGTTAGAGGAGAGGGAGTATTTTTACCTTATTTGTAGGAGATCACGTGACACTTTTATGCGTAATATGTATCGAAGAAGCACGGAAGGTAACGTCTGCTATACGCAGCGCGAAGCGTGAATACTTTTAATTCAGACTTGATATTAAGTTGGGCCAAGGCTTCTGTGGAGTAACTTAAAAAGATCGGGCTATGCAATAATTAGAAGGCTTGCAGTAATCTTCATCCTGATGAGCTAAATAAATATTTTACTACTAGCGTAGTTTCTACGAGGCCACAATCATTGACAGGGGCCACAGTCGAAAGTTTGGCACACTCATTAGTAAACTCTACGGAACTAGAGTTATCAAACTCGTTTTCTTTCAGGTGTGTTGATTGTGATGAATTGTCCATGGCAATTTTTCTATAAAGTCCGATGCTGTTGGACGAGACGGCTTACCTCCACGCTTTCTTAAAAGGATTTTCCTAGCATCCAAAATGCAATCTTGCTCCTATTCAATGCATGCCTTACAACATCTACGTTTCCCTACTCGTGGAAAGTGGCCACTGTCATTCCAATTGCCAAAAATAAGTCACCTACCAGTGTTTCTGATTACCGCCCGGTAAGTGTGTTATGCTTTCTGGCAAAAGCCCTTGAAAAGCTCATGTACTGGCAATTGAATTATTTTTTAGAGGAAAATCGTATGATATCGCCTTGGCAGTCGGGCTTTCACTCCCTACACAGTTGCGAAACTGCTTCATTATGCGTTACCTCCGATTTGCGTGCGGCACTTGACAACGATGAGTTTGCAGTAATGATATTGCTGGACTTTTCCAAGGCCTTCGATAGCGTAAACCATTTTAAGATTGTATCTAAACTAAAAAATATTTTCAATTTGTCTTGTTCTGCCTGTAGACTTGTAATGAGCTTGCTGTCAAATCGAAAGCAACGAGTAAAAGTGGATGGTGAGTTTTGTGGTCTATTATCACTCGCCGAGGTGTTCCACAAGGTTCTATTCTCGGACCACTTCTGTTCTCTCTGTTTATAAATGATTTGCCAGAGAAAATCCAATTCGCTAAGGTTCACTTGTATGCGGATGACGTGCATATTTACCGTAGTAGTTCTATCGGCCTTATGGAGAACTGTTTGGTGTGCATTAACGAGGATCTAATAAACATATCTGAGTGGGCTCGTGATAATGATATAAGGCTAAACCCTGCGAAATGTTCTGCAATCGCAATACACAACCCAGGTTTGAACCCCTAGCAGCTTCCTCCAGTTTGTATCACCTTTGTTCCCCTTCCGTATGTAGATAAGGTTAAGAGCCTGGGAATTATGATAAATGGCAAATTAAAATGCACATATTATATCAGCGCACAATTGCGGAAAATTTATTCCGGTCTGCGAATGTTGTGGTTGTGTGCTGAAATACTACCACTCCACACTCGTGAAGGACTTGTCAAGGTTCTCTTCTTGCCTCACTTCTGCTTTGGAAACTTTGTTTACCCTAAGCTAGATACTACAAGTGAACGCAGAGTAGCCTTTAATTACCGTCTTCGGTTTATCCATGAACTGCGACGTTATGATCACATCACGCCCTATAGAACATCGTTGTTATGCTGTACATTGCAGCCATACTTGCATCGCAGAGGGTTGGCCTTCCTCTTTGGTCTTATTACATAACGCACACCTAGATATCTATATGATCGCTTACAATTTCTGCGTTCAGCAAGACACCGAAAAATCCTTATTCCCAGATTCTCTAAACGAGCTATGGAGGGTTCTTTCCTTGTTTAGTTGATTCGTCTTTGGAATAATTTACCCACACAGATCCAGGGGGCGGACAGTATGCATACTTTTTTTAAAAGGTTACTGCGGTCACATAATCTTTAGTCTTTTATTATTCCTTTCATTTTTTTTTTGTTTTTTTTTTATTTATATTTTTTTTTATATTTTAATAATTCTTTGTTTTCGTTTGCTAAATTTTCTTTTCTCTTTTTGTTTTTCTTTTCCTCTATCTTTGCTTTTATGATTTCTTCTTTAAGCTGAATTTAATTGAATTGAATTACATTATTTATGGAGTGAATTAAATTGATTTATTTAGTCTGTAATTTGTTGGTTTATTAATTTATAAGAGAGTACTATATAAGATAAATATCTTGTGAACAATTATTTAATAAAGATGAATATGAATAAATGACTGCACGGTAATTCTCAATAAATGCTCCGTCTGCAGTATAAGGCCTCAGAAATTTAAAGAATAATAAATACATATTTCTTTGATAATAATGTTGCTTAACCCTACTTTTATTACAGATATTTAATTTTCTTCAAGAAAGAATTTTTGGGATTCTCCGGTATATAGCAAAAGCTAAAGAATGTTCTAATTTGTTATTTCATCACACAACTCATTAATTTTTTGGTGACAAGTTTCAAGTCTTGGTTTGACTCATAGCGAAATTGGGTGATTTGATTTGGGACCTGTTGATGAGTCAAACCAAGACTTGAAACTTGTCACCAAAAATTAATGAGTTGTGTGATGAAATAACAAATTAGAACATTTTTTAGCTTTTGCTATATACCGGAGAATCCCAAAAAATTCTTTCTTGAACAAAATTAAGTTTAACCCGGTAAAAAGTCCAAAAGAGTAATCTTTTTATTTATTACAGATATTTAAGTACATTTCAAGAAAAAAATATATAATGGTCCGCCTTTTATAAAAAAGAAAAAAATACAGAATTAAATGTAATCTTTGCCTTCTTGCTGTGAAGTGGGAAAGTACTTTATTCATTTCAATTTTAGCATTTCGATGAACGTTTAGAAGAGCGATCTTATTGCCGGGGCCAAAAAAGCAATTTGAAGAAATCAATAAAAAAAAAAACATTTTAATTTTTAGGATATTTTAACCTTAAAGTAAACAAATTATTTTTGAGCTATTTAAATAAAACCAAGGGGCACTCATGGAAAATATTAGTTACCATGTTATAATTGGTTACAACAGAAGTTGCTGTTTTAACGACGACAAACAAATTATACTTAGACTTATATACCCTTAAAAATGCCAGCAAAATTTAAAATATGTACATCTGCGATTTAGCTACGGTGTATCAAAGTAAGATACCATCTACTGGTCGCATGTACACGCATACTTGCTGGACGGCTTATTTGCTTTCGTTGTTTTGCACACGTTTTACCTAAGTTGATTTACCTCAAAGGGCCACGGAAGAAAGATATAAAGTGACAACACCCATTGTTGTAAGCCTCTTTTGTGGGTAAAAATTTGGCTTATCAGATTAACAAAAGTATAGACTACAATTGGAAGGGAGGGTGGGGGGGGGGGTGTTACAAACATTGCGTAGCCAGTGTGCATGTAAACATAAAGCTCAATTTGAATGTAAATATTCATAATTCATTTATTATTGCACAAACAAGAATATACAATTCTTTTTGTATGTGCTTAGCGTAGATATATGTACATCCAACATTAGTTACAGTTTGCCAAAAAGAAGAAAAAGAAAAAGAAAAAGAAAAAAAAATGAAGGTTACAAATTACTTACTCTAAAAATAAAGTTAAAGTTAAATCAGTGCTATAAGTTCAAAATTCAAAACTAATTAAAAAATTAAAAGAGAGAAAAAAAAATCAAAAATCAAAAACTCAAACCATAAATCTACTATAAATGTAGGATGAAGATAAAACAAATAAGATATATGACTAAAACTTACTACATTGTTAAGAGCGCCCATCATATATTGATCCGAAAATGCGACACCAGCCCCCTCCTTGAAGGAAACCACCGTCCCGGCCCGACGAATAGTATCAGGCAATGTATTCCATAGTGGGATGGCGTGAACGGAGAACATACGGCTGATTTGCAAATAACTAAAAGTTGGAAGCAGAAGCTTATTAGTTCTAGAGGAACGAGGGAAACCCAGCTTATTATGCAGATAGGATGGTAAGCCAGAAATTAGCAATTTGAAAAGAAAGAGAATTGTGCGAAACTGAAGGTACGAGGATAGGCTCATTCCTAATACTTGATGGACTAAATGAGACACAGATTCGAATCTGCGTAGTTTAAAAGCATAACGAACAGCGGAATTGAGGGCGACTTTAAGTTCGAGGTTCTCGTAAGCAACGTCTCCGTATACCAGAATCGCTATGATTAGAGTTTTTACTAGGTGTACCTTGCTTTCCAAAGAAGTAAAGTGTGCGGATTACCTTAGGTGCCTAATACAATCATAAATCTTCGACACAGTAGAGTAAATCTGATCGTTCCATGTTTGTGTTTTATTTAAGACCACACCCAGATTAGTGACTTTATCGACGTAATCTATAGAACTCCCATTAAGAGGTACGGGAGGTAACATTCCCGTCTCGAATCTACGTTCAAAAATGGCAATGCACTTACATTTACCAGGGTTCAATCGCAGCAGATTATTAGATGCCCAATCCGCTATCTTTGATAGATCGTAATTGATGTGGCTAATGCACCCAAGAGCATCACTAACAGGTTTAGCATAGTAGATTTGTACGTCATCTGCATATATATGGATTTGAGAATACCTGACAACGGAAGTTATATCGTTGATACAAAGGGCGAAGAGGAGGGGAGAAAGAATCGAGCCTTGCGGTACTCCAGACAGGATAGGCAAAACTGCAGAGGTATGATTATCAGTTCTAATAAACTGCTTGCGGTCAGATAAAAAGTTCGCTATGAAACGAGTAGCCCTGTGGCTGAAATTGTATAATGTTGAAAGTTTCATACATAAAATACTATGGTTGATAGAGTCGAATCAATCAATCAATCAATCATTTTATTTACCTGATATGTACACAAGATTAGAAATCTTATACTAGTACAATGAAAGAACGGCTAGGTTAGCTAGTAAACTACAAAAAAAAATTAAAATAAAAAGAGAGAGAAAAATAAAACGTAATACTTACAATATATTAGAAAAATAGTAAAAATCGAAAGGGAAAGAAAAGAAAAAGATAAGAAAAACATAGCGAAAATATAAGAAGAAAAGAGTTCGACACAATCAGCTAGTAATTAGTGAAAAACAATTACGTTATAAGCTCCTTAAATTCACTGATAGAAGTAACACCCTGTGCATGGTGGGGGGGGGGGGGGGGGGTAGGGAATTCCAAAGGCGTGCAACCTGAACAAAGTAAGATTCCTCAAGGATGGATGAATTGAAAGGAGGAATTAGAAGCTTACGTCCTCTCAGGGACTGCAGAAAATTGACGTTACAAAAAAGATACTCTGGCTCACTTGTGCGAATAATATTATGCAGGAAAATCAGTGCTTTACCCTTTAGGTACGAATCTAGAATACAACCCAAAATCAATGATCTATAAGGAGAGATATGAGCAGAATGACGAAAACCGAGAGCAAAACGTATACAGTCGTCGAAAGCAACATCAAGCTTTCGATTGCAAACTGAGTCTAGTCTCATGTATATTAAACTACCATAAGCAAAAAGAGGTACCAAAAGTGTCCTAACTACTCTCAAACGCAGATCGACGGGAAGTATATTTGCAGACAGCCAGAGTCTCCTAAGCCCACCATAAATTTTGCTTACCATAGATTTGATATGATCACAGCACCTCAAACGATTATTAATTTTCACTCCCAGATTGGTTATACAGTTCACATATGGTACTTCCACTTTATTAAGCATAATTGGGGGAAGTTCCTCAATATTAAAATCAGAATTAGAGAGGGCTATACATTGCGATTTATTGGGGTTAAGAAGCAGTTTATTATCAATTGTCCACCTAAAAATTTCTGAGAGATCATCCTTTCTTCTGCCGATATAGTCCTCAATCAGTCCAGCAGGTCTACATAAGTATAGCTGTACATCATCTGCATACAGGTGCAATTGAACGTCATGCACGACGTCACATAAATAGTTAATGTAAAGACTAAAAAGAAGAGGTCCTAAGACTGAACCTTGAGGAACTCCACATGTTAAATGCATTCGGGAAGACGGAACACCTTTTCTGACCACCTGTTGCGACGTATTTGAAAGAAAATTGGATATCATTTTAACAGCTGAAGAGGAGAAATAAAAGTTTGCATATAGCTTACGCAGCAGTTTTTCATCTACAATACAATCAAATGCCCTCGAGAAGTCTAACAAAACCATCACACCAAGATCTCCTTCATCTAGAGCCGATCGCAAGTCCGTAGTGACCTTGAGTAACCCAGAGTCACAGCTATGTCGTGCACGAAAACCAGACTGATATTTCGCCAGGAGATCATTACATGTTACCTAATTTTCAATCTGGGCTCGCATAAGCTTTTCCAAGACTTTGGAAAGAAAACTGAGAATGCTGATGGGACGGTAGTGTGCCAGCTCAGTAGCAGACATTTTTTTTGCAATAGGAATAACATTAGCTATTTTCCATACTTCTGGGAACTGAGATGTAGTTAGACAAGTGTTCATGATATGCCGAACGTACGGAAAAATGCAAGGCAATAAGATCTTAAGAAATCGAGGATTTATTTCATCAAAACCAGTAGCATGGGACTTGATAGAGTATATCGCTTTAAAAATTTCATCATTCTCCACACACTGGAAAGAGAAGCAATTCACACTTTGTTCACGTAAAGTAAGAAAGGACATGCTAGGTTGTTGCTGAATTAAAAAATTTGATGCTGGACCTGAAGTAAAGTGCAGATTAAGTTCTTCAGAATCAAAAGGACAATTGGGATTGACATCAGTATAAATGGAAGCTCGCTTCAAGTTTCCCCACAAGGTTTTGGAAGGTAAGCTTGGATCGAATTGAGAAGAAAAATACTCACGCTTAGCTCCCCTAATTGCAGAAGTGACTTTGTTACGAGCTTGTTTATAGAGTGTGCGCGTGTAATGAGTATTCACCCGTTTCCACTGTTTATGAAAGAACTCCCTTTCTACAATGAGAGAGTGGATTTCATCAGAAAACCATGGATTGCTAAAAGGACGGATCTGTTTGACTTTAAGTGGAACATATTTATTATATAAATAAGAGACCATCTCATTAAATTTCCACAAATGCTTTTCCACCGATGGAAGAAGGAAAATATCATTCCATGCTAGTGACATACACTCATTTATCAGATTAAGATTATCAAGATGTTTGAAATCACGATAGCAGAAAGTCTTATTAAGATTCCCACCTTCCGGGGAAAGATTATAGGTCATAAAGTTTATATCATGATCGAGTATACTTGGAGGACTCAGCTGGTTGTGAAATCTGACATTACTCCTATTAGCAACCATGATAAGATCAAGAAGTGAAGGGTTGGAACAATTAAAAAACGTAGGCAATGAATTTATAACATCCAAGTGGAGCACCACCATATCAGTCAAGAGCCTCTCAGCCATCAAATTATCAATCAGAATGTTTACATTGAGATCACCACCAATGTGACATTGCATTGGAAAACTGTTCAGCAGACAACTCACTATAGACACCAGGAGGGCGATACACAGCACATAATAAATATTTTCCAGAACCAACCACAACCTCCAAGCATAAAAATTCAATTTCCCCAGTCAATGAAGAATCTACGATTTTAGCCCTTAAATTATCCCTCAAATAGATGGCAACACCACCTCCCCTGTGACTTAACCGATCATTTCGGAATAGTTTAAAGCCAGGTATCGCAACGAGTGACGACGGTATATGATTCTGCAGCCATGACTCGCTAACAAGGACAGCATGAATGTTAGAATCGGCAAAAATCTGACACAATTCATCCATCTTATTCCGTAGGCTTCTAGCATTAATGGTACACACGTGAAATCCAGGAGTATATCCATAAAGAATTTTTAATACAGATCTTACTCTGTCCAACTCACACAAACCATTAACCGAACCCATAAATGAGCATACCTCCATCAGTGAAACAGAAAATAAACATAGAAGATTAGGTTGTGTCGAATTCTGTACAACGAAAAGAAAACTAAATGAAAAATGTCCGAAACCAAGAAACTACTGATGATGAGCTAAATTGCTAGAATAAAATATGTATGTAATATACAAAATTAAAGAAAAACTTATGATAAAATACTGAAGTTGAAAAAAAGAAAATTTCAAGAAAAATTCAAAAATACTCGGCTAGAATTTGAAATTACGCTAGAATACAACAAACTATCTGTGTAAAATCAATAACAATAAACCTTACTCCAGTGAAGAATTCATTTGAACGTCATCAGCTCCGTTTGTGGCGTAACATCATTTTATTGCGTGCAAGCCGCTTTGAGTTCATCATGACTGGTAATTCTCTTATCGATACTTTCTCTTTTGCACTTTACATAGACGAAACCATTTCGAGTACTGGCAGAGAATAACTTCCCCTGTTTACGCAAATTTAATGCCGCTTTCAGAATTGAGTTGTAATGCGGGATCAAGCTTTCAGATATATATACTGGTCCGGCTGAAGAGAAGCCCTCCAATTCAGATAGTTTTAAGCCTCGATGCCTACGAAAAGCAGTCAGAAAAGCTTTCTGTTCAGCAATACCAGAGAAACGGATAACAATTGGTGTACTTTTTCCTGGAGATTTAGGTTTGATACGAAAAGCATCCATGTACGGTGTCAAAGAGTGATTAATAACAGCAGCAATATTCTTAACTACGTCGTGAGCATTTTCATTACTCTGGATCGGATGAGTGCGATGAAAGTCGAGAATTTGTGATTGCAGTAGATCCTGGTTCCGTTGAATTTCACTTATCGTATTATTATATGAGTCAAGCTTATTTCAGAAGGAACTAATGGCATCGTCGATCTTTTTCGTGAGACGGTCCTCCGATTGCTTTAAAAGCAGGTCGATTTTATCTGAGATGCGAGACTCCAGTGACTCCAATAACCTTTCCAAAACAGCACCTATGGACCCCGGATCATCAGTCAGTGCCCTTGCCAGACTGCGTGTAACGACCTGTCCGCACTCTTCCGAGTTAGAGGTTGGCGGAATTTTCTGTTTCCTTGGATTCTTCCCCGCCATGACGTCAGTATGCGAATCAAACAAGTTAAAAGCCAGATGGAGAAACAGCTCGCGGCCAACAAAATGCCTCGGTAATATTTTAAGGAAAATTATAATAGAAATTATCACAACACCGGAGCCGATATGAAGCACGTCTACTCGCTAATATACATACTACTCACAGTCGAATGCATTTGAGGAATCAAGTAGGGTAAGAAAGTAGGGTAGAAAGAAGATCATTGTACAAATTCATACGAATATCATCGGTAATTTTGAGAAGAGCTGTAGTACAACTATGCCCTGGACGGAAACCAGATTGCACATCCGACAAAATATTCTTGGAGCTGACATAAGATGCAATTTGATTTTGCATAATCTTTTCGAGTACCTTAGACAAAAACGGAAGAATATCTTGTGTAAAATTCGTCTACTGCAGAAATGATGTGTCTATATCGAACATTCTGACATGTTAGATAGTGCTGTATAGTCTTGCATGATCACTTAAACTATCGGTGTTAAGAGAAGCTATCTTAGACACTCAAAGAGAACAAAAGCTCAAACGATTATTACACAACGTCTATTGACGAGGAGAGTAGTCCAAGCGATGCTAATGAATCACATCCTCCACCTCTTTTGAAGATGCCAACAGCGCTTCTAGGATTCCAGTTAAAGCTCAAACGATTAACGAGGAGAATATTCCCAGAAAAGCTCCTGAATCACCTCCTCCACCTTGCTGGGAAGATACGCACAGCGCTTCTAGGACTCCAGTTAATGGAGTCGAAGCTGCGGAAGTAACAACTTTAGGTTTCTCAGCTCCGTTACTCTGGATTTTATCTGGATTTTTCAAGTAGCGGAGCTGATTCAGAATAGCTTGGATCATCTCTACCAGTCTAGATGGCAGTACCAAACGACTCGTAGCTTTAGAATCTTGAGAGGTCAGTCTCGTCCGAACTGGTTATCTCGCAGCTCGAAGGTTGCTCGAGAGATGCTTCCGCGCATCCCCATAACATCCTTCGAAAAGCAAGCTCCACTATCATCCTCCTCCGCGTGGGATAGCTTTGGAGTGACTGGCCTTACTAGCCCTGGAGAAGGTAGCATCGCCCGACCGACCATGTTCTTCCCCTTCGCCTCCTTTTCCTATCCTGAGTTTTACTCGACATTTCAAACAGCTTTGTGAATACTTCTTTTGGGTCACCAGCAATATATGCTCTACCAAATGGCAAGTATGGTACTTTGCATCGGTTCCCACGTCAGTCTAGTATATCGACCCAGATACCCTCAAAAATTAGCATTGCGACTTAAGTGGATTGAAGACTATTTTATTATATTGGGCGCACGAATTCATTTGTCGTCGTTTAGTCGGGCCACGCAATCCACGCAAAGCATGCACGTGGATCCTCCCGTCTTTTAATGTATTAGGTGGACCATTTATATAGGAACTGAAAAGCAGTGGGCCGGGCATTGATCTTTGGGGTACTCCAAATGTTGATGGTACAGAGGATAAAAACGTTCATTTATTTTTACACGATAGCTGGGCCTTACCAAGAAATTGTGTATCAATCATACTATAAAACAGCATGGAGAAATCGAGAAAAACGAGGGCAATAAAGTCATTCCATTCCATAGCACGTCTAATATTGGTGGTAACTTTTAATACTGCGGGCTCACAGCTGTCTAAAGAGCGAAAACCAGATTGCCAATACGACAAGAGATGTTCTAATTGCGTTTTGCATTCCTCATAGCAAGATTGGCGCGATTTAGATCAACCGCCTAAAGTGAGGGAGCTTTTCTGGTTCTTGCAGCTGTATAACGGTTGTATAAAAATATTTCTTTTCTACGATGAGATACCGCACTGTGGGAGAGTGCCAAGGACAAGCAATTGCACTGTCTTTGTCTTTAATGAGACATATTTTTCGAACAGGTATGAGATCAATGAGACAAGAAAGCAATTCGACCATCCACCTCAATTCAGTGAAAGAATAATCCCATGGCAAAACAGTGCATTCGCTAAGAAAGGACTCTAATTATACTCGGCTTTGAAATTAATTGGTCATCCAGCATTTATTCTAATGATTTGAATATGGACCAAAGCGCATGAGTCATAAGAAGACAGTTTGCTGTTTTATAAAAAGACAGAAACGAAAAGTTAATGTGATCCAAAATTGATAATCATCGTCAATTGTAACCAATAAATAAAAATTCTTACTCTAATATGAAAATATGTACTAGTTCGAGCTTAAATTTGCCTATCGAAGATTTGAACCTGTGACGATCAAGCCAGGCAAATTTTAACCACAACCATGGATTTTACGAACCCAAATAAATAACGCGTTTATTCTGTACTAAACTAGCGGAAAACTGAAACAATTCTAGAAATAATAATTGCACTTTTGCATACAAAAAAAAGAGATTTCCCTCAATGCAAGTTGGAAGACAAATTCTTCGACTAAATTATTTTCTTTTGCAGAAATATTTTATAATGGATTCGGTATTGCATCCGGAATTTTTCAATCAGCATTTGGTTTCCAACCAGTTACGAAGTCATCTCTGGAATATTTCAAAAAATAATATCCTTAAGAATATTTTCACATTCAGGAATAGTATTTCGAACAAATTAGGAATAATTGAATAAAATATTCGATTTTGGCTGAGCTGAAGATCGTTGTATTTAATCAATTCTCTGTAACATAATAACAAAGTAAATATGTGGTGAAATTGTGTGCAAGGATATGGGAAAAAATTCTTATTTTATATTGATGAATTTCGTAACATGTACCTTAACCATAAGTTTGATGTCAATAATTTCAATGAATTTATAAAATGCATCCAGATCAGGGGCGGTTCCTCATTGGAAGCAAAGGAAGCACTGCTTCCCTTGAGAAAATAAAAAATTCCAAACAACATTTTGCTTTAAAATATTCTTAGAATATTTAAAATAAATGTATAAAATTCAAACAAGTTTACTTTTCTGGCATCACTAGATACAACCTGAAATATTTTATAAGTAACGCCCAATTTTCTCCTACAAACTAAGAACATACCACCCAGCCCAATGTCATTATATCGCTACTAACATTCTGTATGGTACGCTGTCCAAAATGTAACATATGACCCACCCACCATCATTCCACTCAACACCAGATCCACCCCGATTTTGCTTGTCAAGCAAGCTACATAATATTCGCCTGGTATAGATGGAACGGCATTAGAATCAAACACCGTTGCCACTGGCATCGCAGTTGTTATATACCTAAAGTAATAGAATTTAATGTATAAACCTGAAAAGGTCAAAAAAATAGAATTTAACGTATAAACCTGAAAAAGGGCAGAAGATAAAAATTATATTCATTAATTTTTCACATAAGCTAATCATGCTCAAAACATGGTTAGCTTATCTCTTAAATGGGTGAAGAAAATTGCATCAGCAATTTTCCTCACATACCATAAATTTTTGTCATAAAACGACTTGGGAAAAACAAAAGTTTCAGATTTCAACCAAGTCGTTTTACTTAAAAATTTCCACGACAAATTTTGCCTTCAGCGAAATTTGTCATTTCAACAATTTAATTAAAAAAATAAAGCAAAAAGCAAATCGTACCCTCAGTACAAATTGCCGCGAAAAATTCAATATGTATGTACATACGTACATACATATTACGACAAAAGCTTTCGTGATAAGAGACGCGCGCCGCACAAATGCATTGTATGTATATGCGCGTCGCGATTTCAAACGGTGGCTGATGTTTTAAAAAGTGTAAGATTACATTTTTGCAGCCATCGTTCAACGCGAATAATTCTGGACATGTTTGAACAAGTCCAGAATTGAAAAAGTAAAATTTTCTCAGGATAAGGAAATGCAATTTAGCATTTTCTATCCTGAACGACGGCTCTTGATAACGAGGAACGTGATCAAGAGTGGAGTTGATTTTTTGATTTCGGCACGGTCACCCCGGAAGAAAAATTGTAGTCAGAGTTCGGTCGTTTTTGCGTTCCTTATAAAAAGAATCGATTTAAAAAAAAAAAAAAACAAACTTGGTGGCGGCGCGTTTTCGGTCGTTTTGTCGGTCGTTTTGTAATAAAAGAAAAGTTGTGAAAAAAGAATAGTTCAAAAAAAAAAGAAAAGTTGTAACTAAGGAATAAGTTAAAAAAAAAAAAAAAAAGTTGTCAACAAAATAAAAAGTGTTGTGAAATAAAAAAAAAGAGGGGTGCAAACCAAAGAAATAAAACCGTGTATTATTGAACCAACCCCTGGATTACATCAAAAACTTAGCCAAGGTGAGAGGTACACATAGGAAAAGAAAATATATAACAAAATTGGCGCAGCTGGTAGGATCAAGGAAGCTTGGTCAAGTTAAAAGATCGTAAACGCTTGAAAAGCCTTGATCCTGCAAGAATCTACGGGGAACCTGTGACACTAGCCACACTATAAGGCCACGTCACCCCCAACGCTCGGGGTAGATCTCATCTATAGGCGCCTCTGCTCCAGGCGAGCAAGCGTTCACCCCAGTGAGTGGAAAAAGAAACGAAATCATCAGGGGACCTGGACTCACTAATAGAAGCTCATTCCCAGCCGAAAAGAAGTCAGGACAACGGACACACATTTAAAACCAACTCCAGAAGGAAGATATCACCGTTCCTGGGTTGAAGGGGATTTCGAAGAAGGCTTTAAGCCCCCCTTTCAACCATATCCAGGGGAAGTAAGTAGGCCTAGGGCCCCCCCAGCAGCAAAAAGAAGCACCGGAAAATTGTAACTTCGTTCCAGGATTGAAAGGCATCTCGAAGTCGGCAAAAGCCCCCCTTTCAATCTCAGCCACGGGAATTAAGACGGCAGGAGCCCCCCTAGCAGCAAAAAGCATTCCAGAAGGGAGTACTCTAAGAAGGCTGGAAGCCCCCCTTTTGGACAACGCGGGACGCATATGTCAGGAGAAAGCTCGACACCGGCACGAGATTAGACTACATACCTTCATCCGACGCGGAGAAATCCCCAGGTGAAAATCTCCAACACCTCCGGGAAGGTACAGAAAACGCCCAAGAAGACGACCCAGCACAGCAAGAAGCAACAGGAGTTCGCCTTCGAAGCGGCACCGTTTTAACAGGGCCCACAGTTGTATCTAAAGTAAGTCTAGATATATTTTTAGATAAGTTATTAGAGAAGGCACGTGAATCCGATAAGCTCACTGTCACGCACTGCGACGCACTTGACCACAGATTAAGTCAAGGCAGAGAGCAGAGGCTGACGCAAATCGAAAAATTCAAAAAAGAAACAGAGCGATTCAAACAGGAGCTTATCGAATTCGCCGGGCTTTCGCGTTCTTTAGGTATAGATAAGACCACAGCCAGTGTAGTTGTAAGTGCTGATAGTGATACTAGTGACAGTGATATTAGTGTTGACGCATCTGACCAAACAACCGCCGAAAATCTCCTTAGTGGCTGGCTAGAAGTATCCTTCACGGATTCTAGTCCAGAAACCAGCCCTGAAACTCGACAAGGCACAAGTAGACTACCCTACAAAAGTTTAAATAAAAAGATAATCACAATGGTAGATTATGCAAAGGTGGCCAAGCTCACGGCACAACTAGTCCCTCTGTTTTCGGGTGAAAATACCCCACAGCTAGGTCGTGAGCTACAAACATTTATTGGCTGTTGCAAACAGGCCCTACACTGTTTAAGTGAGGAAGAAAAGCCAGCCTTCTTACACATTTTGCCCACAAGACTTCGTGGCGATGCCTATCAGCTGTTTGCTTCGGACGTTCCAACTACTTTTAGTGAGGTGGAGGAACGTCTGAACAGAACCTACCTACCACGAGAATCGTACCAAGAATTGGTCAACAAATTAATCACAATGAGGCAAAACCCGTTGGAAACTCTCACTGCCTTCACAACAAGAGTGAAGCAGTTGCTGATGCTTTGCAACGAGGCAGCGGTACTGAAGTACGGCGCAACGGCAGCCCCAGCTGTGAAGACACAGTTGGCGGACTTCGCCAAGAATGCCCTCAAAAGTGGAGTGAACAATCCCCACCTATGCCAGTACCTCCTCACTCTGGTACAAAATGATCTAGAGCAGCTGATACAAAAGGCTCTAGATATGGAAAAGTTACAAGCAGGCACAGTTTTCGTCCAAACGCCGCTAACGCAACAGCCATATCCAATGGCACCAATAGACGCTAGTCTTCGAGTTCGGGCTCTCAGCCAAACTCCTTACAATCAAGCACCACAGCCACCCATGTATGCATCAGCACGAGCACAAGAGCCCAGGCAGTTTAACAATCCCCCATACGTACATGCTCCACCATTACGCCCGCCGTTTCCACGAAGCGATTCTAGACAGCCGGATACACAAAATCTGGTACAAAACATCACCTGTAATTTCTGCCAGAAGCGGGGACACACCTACATGGAGTGTCTAAAACGCAAAAACACCCCCTTCTGCACTAACTGTAGAAGTTACGGGCATGACATTCGCGACTGTCGAAACAACCAAACACAGTCTGCAAATCGTTTCACACGAGGATCGCCTAAAAATCAACCACAGTCAGACCCGAACAATACAAAAGGCCCCAGAGTCTTTAACATAAGACAAAAATGTGATTTTTGTGGGCGCCGTGGACATAAGATCGACGAATGTCGACAAAAGCAAAAGTGGGAGGATAAAAAGCAGGGAAACGACAAAGAGTCGACCCAAAACTCCCCGGCTCGACTATAAACCCTACTAGCAATAAAAAAGGGTCTTCTCAGCCACCCAACTTCAGTGTGCCCACCGCCAGACTTCCTCTAGACATAGGTCTGAATGGTCAGGCCCAGCTAATAGTGGACACCGGCGCTGAGATCAGTATAATTAGGAAAAAAGCTCTCAAATCTCGCGAGCTAATAAACCCCAACACAAAACTAACGCTTCAAAGCCCTTTTGGCACCGGAAAAACCTTAGGAAGTTGCCAAGGAAATTTCATGCTAAAAAGCAACTTACCTTGCAACTTTCAGGTGGTAAAAAACATCCCAGGTATTTCCGACGACGGCTTGCTAGGAAATGATTTCCTAGCCAAAAACTGTAATGTTGAGGGACCCAACAAGGTTCTGCGATTTCCTCGCACGGAAACCAATCCAGAAGAGTTTGCTGTTCCATTAGAAACCGCATCGGACAACCCGTGTTCACAAAACACAGTCAACAAAGAGACACTGGTAGAAGATATTAAACCCGATGGGGATACACCTTCTACCCGAAGTGTTCTCAAAGCTTCTCAGTCAGAGGAAGTCGGCTGTGATAAAAAAGAACGCGATAAGGGTGAATTGATTACCAAAAATCTGGCTTATAAGACTGGCCAGCATCAGGTAAATTTAAATGAACCTGTGTGCATACCAGCAAGGTCTCAGATCGTAGTCAAAGTTCCGTTGCAGTTGCAGGAAGAAATGCTCAGTCTGTCAAAAGAAATAGACGACGGAGTCTTCTTAGCCAACAGCTTGCTCTCAGCTGGGTAAAAGGCAGTCCCTATAGGAATCCTCAACACACGCAGTTCACAAGTAGTCCTAGAAAGCGTGAACCTAAATCTGGTTCCGATTAAAGACTACACTGTCGTCCCCATCAAACGAGAGCCAGATAAAGATATTACAACAGCCCATCCTTTGAATCCCATGAGTCGAAATGACGGCGATGGTGAGCATCAAAATATAAGTAGATCTAAGATTAAGAAAATAGGGCGTAAGAGCCCCAGTCAACTAAGCAGTCATAAGAAACTGCTCCAAGACGCTTGCGGGTCCCTCATGAAAACCCCAACGTCAGGCGCTGTCCAGCACACAAACGGTCTGCCGGTAGCAACTCCCGCAGATCCATCTGACCCAGCGCCTCTCATATATAAAACAAGTAGGTTAAGAGGTAAAATACATAAGGATAGTAAAAATATAAAATCAATAAATAAGAATAGATTTAAGAGTAATAAAAACAGGGCAATAAGCGCCGATCAGAAGGCCACCCTACAAAATATACGACATCTGTTCACAAACGATGCCGAACAAGAAGACACCAGTAATCAGCCCCCCCTCACCAGACTAGAGCAAGAACTCAGTCTGGATGAAACTCTAAACACTGAGGAAAAAGCCTCAATCACAGATCTCTGTTATGAATATGATGACATATTCTTTTTAAAAGGTGACAGGCTTACACATACCAACGCCATCACCCACGACATCCCTCTGGTGCAAGACCAAGCACCAATTAACCAAAAGATGTACCGGTTACCAGAGACACAGCGAAATGTCATAAATGAGCAACTCAGAGAAATGCTGGACAACGACATTGTCCAGCCCAGCAAAAGCCCATGGAACTCGCCACTGCTAGTCGTCCCCAAAAAAGCGGGACCAGATGGTGAGAAAAGGTGGCGTGTCGTCGTTGATTTCCGTAAGTTGAACGAAAAAACGATTGGCGACGCCTTCCCGCTACCACGGATTGAGGATATCCTCGATCAACTGGGCCATTCAAGATACTTCACCACCCTAGACCTAGCCAATGGCTATCACCAGGTACTCGTCGATCCGAAAGATCGAGCAAAAACGGCTTTCAGTACCAACTACGGGCATTATGAATTCAAACGCATGCCGTTCGGGCTTAAAGGAGCCCCGGCCACATTTCAGCGTTTAATGAATTTCATATTAACTGGCCTACAAGGCCTAGAATGTTTCGTCTACTTAGATGACATCCTCATCTATGGAAAAAGTCTGGCAGACCACAACGAAAAGCTTCGCAAAGTCTTTGACAGATTAAGAGAAAATAACCTGAAACTTCAACCTGAGAAATGTCAATTTCTCAGGCGCGAGGTAGTGTACTTAGGACACAAATGTTCTAACCAAGGAGCACTACCTGACCCTAGCAAAACGACATGCGTCCAAACATTCCCCACTCCTAAGACAGTAAGGCAAGTGCAATCATTTTTAGGCCTTGCGAATTACTACAGAAAATTCATACCCGATTTTTCAAAAACAGTACGTCCTCTAACAAACTTACTCCGAAAGGATGTAAAGTTTAAGTGGACTGAGAAATGCCAAGAGGCATTTCAAAGCATTAAGAACGCTTTAATTTCCCCTCCACTCTTAATATATCCCGATTTTTGCAAAACCCTTTAACCTTACTACAGACGCCAGCAGCGAGTCTCTTGGAGCAGTCCTATCTCAAGGAGAGGTAGGAAGTGACCAGCCCATTGCCTACGCCAGCCGTACCCTGAACAAAGCCGAACGTAACTATTCCACTATTGAAAAAGAGTTACTGGCTATAGTTTGGGCGACTAAAAATTTCAGGTGTTATCTGCAAGGCCGAGAGTTCACGGTCTATACAGATCACAAACCACTCAAGGGTGTCTTCAATGTTAAAGACCCCACATCCCGTCTGGTGAGATTTCACCATAAACTTTCCGAGTTCAATTATAAAATTGAATATAAGCCCGGAAAGTACAACACGAATGCCGATGCTTTAAGCCGCATTCCACGGGATAATAACAAAGACAAGGAAACTACAACCTTCACGGTAGAAGCTATAGTCCACCATCAAATGGACTCGGATATAGAGGAGGAAAAACACTCATCGGACCAAAAGGAGTGTCTGCAATGCAATGCAGTAACCAGAGCCCAGACACGAAACATTCAGGAAAATGGAACAAACCAAGACAGCCAGTTCAAACAAAAAGAACAAACTCATCATCCAGAAGAGGCCGCAGACCGTGACAGTCCACCTAGTACCAATCCACAAATCATAGACGAAACTCGTCCCCCTGAAGTAATCACAAGCCCAGAGGAGATTCAATTAATCTTAAAAGATTATCATGATTCTCTCTTTGGCGGCCATCAGGGAGTGAAAAAAACCTATAAACGGATTCGAAGAAAGTACTGGTGGAGGCACATGCTTAGTGACATCAAAAAGCACATTAAGCGGTGTGCCAAATGTCAAACCATGAAGGCCTCACCACAGTGTAAAATGCCGATGGTGATTACAGACATAGCGGAACAACCATTCGATAAGATCTATTTAGATATTGTCGGCCCACTAGAGGAGACAGAATCCGGAAACAAATATATATTAACGTTTCAGGATAACCTCACGAAATTTGTAGATTGGTATGCCATACCGAATGGAGAAGCTATAACGGTAGCGCAAATTTTCTTCGACGAAATCGTCACGCGCTACCGCATTCCCAAAAGAATAGTCACCGATCAGGGAAGTAATTTCCTGAGTGACCTATTCAAAAGGGTATGCAAACTCCTTAGGATAAATAAGCTGCAGACTTCAGCTTATCATCCCCAATCAAATGGAGCACTCGAAAGTGCACATAGACCGGTGATTGAATATCTACGAACTATAGTGGACGAAAATTCCAGCTCATGGGATATTTATCTGCGAACCGCAGCTTTCGTGTACAACAACAGTGTACACGAAGGGACAAAATTAACTCCCATGGACTGCCTCTACGGCTTTACAGCGGACGTTCCGTCCAACTTAAGGCGAGATCCTGAACCCGTGTATAATCACGAGAGCTACTACCATATTCTCAGGTATAAGCTTCAGAAGTCTTACGCCATGGCACGAAAAAACCTTCTGATGAGTAAACAACGCTCGAAAAATTACTATGACAAAGCTATACGTCCCCTGACATTTCACAGAGGAGACAAGGTTCTGCTCAAGAGCGAGAGTCGCAAACATAAGCTCTCCCAGATTTGGGTAGGACCCTATACGGTAACCGGCATCCCCAGTTCAGTAAACACAACAATTAAAATTCGCAAACGAGAGGTGACGGTACATAACAACCGTCTAAAACCTTTCTACGAATAAATAGGTGTCCATAGAAGCTAAGTAGTGTTAAGGTACATACATACATTAAGTTAAAGAACAATAGAACCTAAGCTACAGAGTCAACAGAAAACCCATTTTAATATCCTATCCTATCCTCTCCTAGATGACAATGCGGTCAATAATTCTCTACGGACTGTTCCTGACAACAATAGGAGCCCTCGCGGAGGAACCTTACTCGATAACGCCCCTAAATAATACGGGAATACTATTTGAGGACCTTGGCAGCCTATCAGCTTACCACGACACTTGGAGCGTCATCACTGAGTTAGATCTGGCGGAGTTGGACAATCAGACAAAACTGGCGGAACGTGCGGAACACTACGTTCATCAATTATGTGGTAACAAATCCTTCGATCAAGATCTATGTACCCTACAAACCAAACATGTACATGCCCTGATGGAAAACATCAAGAGACGCACCAAAGTCATTAAAGAGGCAGTGCCTAAATCACGCAAACCCCGATCCATCTTTGATGGGATAGGTAATGCGATGCACTATCTCTTTGGCACTATGGATAGCGGAAACGAACAAGAGGTGTACAGCCGGCTAAGCGAATTAGAGGTAAATACTCAAACCTTAGCTGATCTGGAAAAGCAACAGATCAGTGTAATAAAAACCACTTTTGAACAAATTCAAAAACCCTTATCCTCACTGTCTGAACAACAACATCAGATAACCAATCAGATTAACCATCTGCAGAACACAACGGACGATTTGATAGCCCACCAAATAAGACAAGAGATCGTTTCTAGTCTGACACTACAAATGATAGAATTGGAATTTAGACAACAAGCTCAACTGGACATAATAGTGTCCAGTAGAAATAATCAAATTCATCCCCTTTTAATTTCCCCAAACTATTTGCTAGAGATTTATCACAAATCTCACTCCACTTGTCCCAATCTACAGGACTGTTTGTCAGTTCTGTATCAAACAGCAGATCTTAAGACACATTTGTTGCAGGACAAATTAGTTATCCGAATCAAACTCCCCATTTTTAATATCCCCAAGATGAAAATCCAACAGATTAGATGTTTCCCCATACGGGTGGATCCAAAGCATTCATTAATACCTGATATCAAATATTCTCATGTGGCAAGCCAAATCCAGACCCAGGAATTTCTGTTGCTGAAGCCAGAGAACCTGAGATCTTTCAAAAAAATTTCAAAGGGAATCAAGGAAGATACGTGGATTGGTAAGCTAAATACACCACTCACCAAAGCTACAAAAACAGATGAATGTGTTATCAAACTTCTATTCAATCCACTGGGCGAACACCCACAATGTAGCATCAGAGCCCAAATTCCCCCAAGAGACACAATAATAAAACTTAATAGACCGAATTCGTGGCTGTACTCCTTAACTGAAACTACTATAGTACATATAACGTGTACTCAACAGTTACTCACCCATCCTCTCGCAGGACAAGGAATCATGACAGTCAACGAACCATGTTCCTTGCAAATAGGGTCTAACACTCTGTATTACGAAGCAGAAAATCTACATCCGCTAAGAGTTTTCCAACCAACCTACTTCCCAGGCACAAACGAAACTCATGAGGTATTGGCAGAATATATGTCCAAGTTACCCGATCCTAAAAACCCTGAGAAACAACCAACGTTACTCCTCGCAGATGATACAAACCATCATATCCACCTGGATACAAAATCTCTAGAAGAAATCCGTAACAAAGTGAACAACATTCACTTTGGACCAAAGGCCAAGATTCCTCATATACTCTCTATAACATCCCTATCAATGACCGGACTCTTGTTGCTAATTGCATCTGTGGTGGCAGTAGCAAAATATATCGTACCGGCATTCATGACATGGGTTGCTAAACGAAGACAACAACCCACAGCTGAAAACACCCCCATGGAACCGGTTTACGCTAAAACCCAAGAAAAATTGAAACGGGCTCAAAGTCTCCCCAGAGCGAGATCTATACAAGTAGTATAATCAAAAGATCTATACTCGTTGGTTGGCCCCCGACTCATTCTTGTGTTACCGGCGCAGCATCCTACCCTTTCACTACACTGGTATTAGAAGATAAGTTAAAATAATAGTAGCAAATATAAGATAAAGCGAACACGCGAAAATTAATATTACATAAAAATAAAATTTATTTAGTAGTACCTAAAAAAAAAAAAAAAAAAAAAAAAAAATTTTTTTAATAAACCTAAGTAGTACATAGCAAAGTAGAAATAATAAATTAAAAAAGCAAAAAAAAAAAGATAATAAATAGAAGAAAGAAAGGCATAAGATAGTAGAGTAAAAAAAAAAAACCACTTAAAACATAAAAGATAATCGAAATTTATTTATACAAAAAATAATAAAAATTATAAATAAATAATATTCCGTAATATTAAGTAATAAATAATAATAATTAGCTAATTACTAAAATATAGACATTAAATCATAAGATTATATTAAATAGAAGTGTAATGTACTAAGGCTATAAATAGGAAATAGCTACTTACATTAGTAGAAAAATAGAATAACAAGTTAACAAATAAGACATTAACTAGGATAGCAAAAACAAACTAATACGGCTAACCAACATTAAGAATAAACACCAAAAATAGACAGTACTTTCTTAAAAACCGCCAGCATAGAGTAGCAAGAAATATAATTCCCCAGAATTTCATACTTAACCTAGAATAAATCAACAACGTAGGATAATTAAACAACGTAGAAATAATCAGGCAAAGTAGAGTAAGTAAATATTTAGACTCCAGTATAAGACAAGTCTAACAACAAATTATAATCCGCCAACACAGAAACCGACATACGAAAAGAATCAACTCCCTGCCCAAAGCCCCTTGAACCATTTTCGCCAACCCAAATATAAGCTGAAAAAAAAATATATAAACCTGAAAAACACCCAAAACAACAAAAAATAAATAAATAGAGTACATTAGTTATAAAATTTTATTGAAATAAAAAATACAAATATTATATTAATAGCCAAAAAATTAACAAAATTTCAAATCACCAAAAAAAAAAAAAAATTTTTAGAAAAAAGCAAAAAAAAAACTCTTAAAACTAGAATTCAAGAAAAATTCAGCGGAGACTATTGGGGGATGTCCCGGATCATCCACGAACCTGAAAAGCTCAAGGAAGTTAGGGTGACGAAAAAATAAACGCAAGAGTGTCCCCACATCGTAGTAAAAGTTCCGTTGCAGTCACAGAAAAAATGCTCTGTTGGTTAAAAGAGACGGCGGAGCCTTCCTAGATTCTGGAACTACAAACAAATAATCTAAAAGCAATGCCTTTAAGAACTCTAACTCAAGTCCGTGAGGCGGAATGATGGCGATGGTTAAGTCCAGTGATGCTGAAACTAGTTAGTCCACCCTCTGGCCTAAACCAAAAATAACAAACAAACGAAAAGAAAAAGTAATGAGTACAACAGGATCTGATTATAATTTTTTTATTAAAATTGAAAATACACAAAATTTTTGAAAATGAAACTTGAAAAAATACAAAAAAAAAGAAACCACCAATTTTACACTTAAAATACAAAAATAGTAAACTGCAGGAGCCGCCAAGTGGAACGATCCGAGCCTTCCACAAATCCTGAAAAACACAATATTTTTTTTATTAAATCCCAAATAAATACAGAAATAAGTTACCAGAGCTATTCTGCATAAGGGGTGACTCACTCCTGGGCAGGACCAGACAACTCATCGGGGAGTTCCCAGTTTTCCTCGGCATAGCCAGACGCCTCATTTGGAAGGTCCCAATCCCCCTGTACGGAGCCGGATGACACGTCCCAGTTCTCCGCACTTGAAACTGGACTAGGCGCCGCCCCCGGAAGATCCCATTCAAAGCCAGGAGGATTGTTGGCCCAAGCGGTCACGTCATCCTCGTGAAGCATATAGCTCGGGTGGGTCCTGCACACCAAACAGGCACACCAGCCTACCTCCCCAGATAATGCCAGGGTAGCCCCTAAAAAGAAAAAGACAAAAGGGAATAAAGAAAAATAGTCGTTTTTCAAAAAATAATCGAAACTTACCCAAAGCTATCCAAGAAGCCCCACCATGGGGAGACAAACAGAGCTCCACCCTGTGGAGCCTATCCACCTCGGCTGGAGCAGACCAAATACACAGATCTGGGCGCCCTTCCCTTCGCAGCAGAATACGGATTAAGCCCCGCCACCGGGGGGCCACACTCTGCACAGATATGGCCAGCACCCTAACGCAATGGGGCCTGGAGCAAACGTACGGGGCAAGCGGACTAATTACTTCGCCAAATTGCATGATGAAACTACGAATTACATTACTCGCGCGAACCAATTTAAAGGGAAAAACAGCTAACGGTAACAAAAATTAGCTAAGATGCACTTAGTATGTGTCGTGCCCTTATCTCAGAGAATCCCACGCAACCTCAGTAGCAAAGGTAGTTTTTTTTTTCTCATCCTTTAAAGCACGCAAAATATGCTCCTCAAGTTGCAATTTGTGCATAATGAATGTAGCTACCAAAACACAAATTCCAAACATTTTTTTCTTCTCTCTTATTTCTTTCCAAGCCGAGGCAAGATACATTTCAATATCTCACACCGACCCTTCAAAAAAAAAAAACAAAAAAAAATACAATTGCACTTGCAATGTGCAAACACTCTCTCTACAGTAGAAAAATAAGTTCGTTCGCTTATCAGCGGCACGAGATATTAAATTACGAGCAATATCCAAATGGAATGACATCTTTTTATTATCAAACAGAATTTTTTTTTAAATTGGGGCCGGCAAAGAATTTCTTGGGATAGATTAATCAATAATCAATACCGCTAAAAACAAAAAAATTTTTTTATTTTATTTTTACATACATTAAGATAAATCCATAAGGACTATAGAAAATAGAAAATAGAATAATATATACGATACACGCTAAGACTAGAATAACTAAATTTTGTAACAAACACAAAAATGTAAAAACTCAACCGAAAACCGCCAAAGACCTAGCCACCAAGAACGCACCCACATCAACTTCCCCTGAGAATTATTCCTCTTCAAAGAATAATTCTCTTTTTCTCAGGGGGAAGGATTGTTATATACCTAAAGTAATAGAATTTAATGTATAAACCTGAAAAGGTCAAAAAATAGAATTTGACGTATAAACCTGAAAAAGGGCAGAAGATAAAAATTATATTCATTAATTTTTCACATAAGCTAATCATGCTCAAAACATGGTTAGCTTATCTCTTAAATGGGTGAAGAAAATTGCATCAGCAATTTTCCTCACATACCATAAATTTTTCTCATAAAACGACTTGGGAAAAACAAAAGTTTCAGATTTCAACCAAGTCGTTTTACTTAAAAATTTCCACGACAAATTTTGCCTTCAGCGAAATTTGTCATTTCAACAATTTAATTATAAAAATAAAGCAAAAAGCAAATCGTACCCTCAGTACAAATTGCCGCGAAAAATTCAATATGTATGTACATACGTACATACATATTACGACAAAAGCTTTCGTGATAAGAGACGCGCGCCGCACAAATGCATTGTATGTATATGCGCGTCGCGATTTCAAACGGTGGCTGATGTTTTAAAAAGTGTAAGATTACATTTTTGCAGCCATCGTTCAACGCGAATAATTCTGGACATGTTTGAACAAGTCCAGAATTGAAAAAGTAAAATTTTCTCAGGATAAGAAAATGCAATTTAGCATTTTCTATCCTGAACGACGGCTCTTGATAACGAGGAACGTGATCAAGAGTGGAGTTGATTTTTTGATTTCGGCACGGTCACCCCGGAAGAAAAATTGTAGTCAGAGTTCGGTCGTTTTTGCGTTCCTTATAAAAAGAATCGATTTAAAAAAAAAAAAACAAACTTGGTGGCGGCGCGTTTTCGGTCGTTTTGTCGGTCGTTTTGTAATAAAAGAAAAGTTGTGAAAAAAGAATAGTTCAAAAAAAAAGAAAAGTTGTAACTAAGGAATAAGTTAAAAAAAAAAAGAAAAGTTGTCAACAAAATAAAAAGTGTTGTGAAATAAAAAAAAAAAGGGGGTGCAAACCAAAGAAATAAAACCGTGTATTATTGAACCAACCCCTGGATTACATCAAAAACTTAGCCAAGGTGAGAGGTACACATAGGAAAAGAAAATATATAACACAGTGACGCTGAAATCCCTACAGCGTATTTACAACAACAAAGCCGATGTAAAAAGTTAAATACATTTACCTTTTTAGACTCATATTCACTCAAGAGTTTGCATGCGTACATTGCTATGATACGCTGGCCGCAGCGTAGCGTTTGGCAATTGATTTACACCCCCTGATAGTAACTTTCATTGATAAATTCTGGAGTATATGCAGGTGCGGGTGGGTATCGGTCTTGCACACGATTTATTTAAATGCTGCCAGATATTAACAAATTCGTAGCTTTTTATAAATAACTTTTATCCGACCTTCGTGACGAATATTGTGAAATTGTAGGAATTGTTTTAGAATAGTAAAAGTGAATGGATTTACATGGGATGTTTTGTTTTAGAATTAGTCAGTGGGCTTAATTTTTTACGTTTTTGGGGGTTTTGGGGGGAGGGTTGTAAATACACTCATGGCGTTGTCCAATTTTGGCCATGTGTAATACCAAATTGAAGCTTTTGCTGAGATTTATTAAATGGCATATTTTCTTTTGTTGTGTAAGAAACTTTATAACCGACTTTTTTCACCCGAATATTTTTAAAATGCGTGATTTTCGAATTTGTGTACAAACTGGTGTGTAAGTTCTCGCGGGGGGCTGATTTTTCTTTTGAACGCTTCAACATAATATTTTACATATTTCATGTGAACATTTAAATTTTATATGATTAACCGAAGGGTTCTGATGTGAAATAAATTTTCCAGTTTTTTCGTGTAAAACGTTTTTACATGGAAGTATTTACATTAAAGTGCGATAATCTTCTAAACTATACTTACCGCAGAGGAAAACAATTACATCACAACATTCCCAAAAGAACGTAGATGCGAGTTAATATGCATATATTAGATAAATTATCAGTACGTTTACATGAATACTTGAAGTATTCTTGAAGTATGCTTGAAGTAATCAAAATATCATGAAAACGCTCATTCAATGCGTAAATTTTAACTTAAGTAATTGGAATATTAAATTCAAGAAAAATTCAACTCAAGTAATTGGAATTAATTCAATCAACCGCCCTACCTGAGCTTCAAGTGGGTTTCAAGCCAAGTACTCAAGTATTCATGTAAACGTACTGTATGTCCTGTTATATGAGTTTTTAGCAAAAATGTAATGATTAGAAAATAAAATATGTATATTAAAAAAACTTTTTAAATAAATAACTTTCATAAATAAATCATAGGCTAAGTAAAAAATTATTTTTTCTTTCACCCAAGAAAAGTTTCATTGCAAAACTGAATCTACACAATAACAATATTTTAAAATTATATTATCTCGTTTGACTATAAATGTTTGAATGTTTTTTATTATAAAATTTTTTTAAACATATTTAATTCATATTGTGCAAAAATAACATATTGACTATATATAATATTACGTACGTTTCTGTTTAATTGCGAGACAATGTAGAATTCTTGCTTTTATTTGAGTATTCCGGCGAACGAGTATACCTGCCTAAGTACAATAATAATGCTAATTGAATTCAAAAGAATGAATTAGATGATTAGATTTTTTGCGTACGTTGTGAAAGGGGATATCGAGTGAAATTTTTGTATTTGCTTAATTATGGGGCAGGCAGTATTTGCTGTGAATGGATTAAATGAAAGATATGATTGCATCGCTGATTTATTTAACGATGATAATGGCTTCCTTCTCTTTCAAGAGCAAGAATAAATGTGAATATTTATATTGTGTATTATTGACATCATTGACTTTGATACATGTATAATTACTTATAGTAGCAATGAAATAGTCTGAAAAGCGGAGCTATAATTTACACAAAATGTATTGCTTCCCTTCTTCGGAATCCCACGAACCGCCACTGATCCAGATATAAAGATTTTAGCATTCGGGTGGTGCGGATTTTTGTGTAATTTGTAGTTTAGTTTTAAACTTCTTTAAATTATACATCTTTGATCATCTCGTTTTGGTATTATTTTTTATCATTTGTAATATTGATGGTCTTGATGGTCTCTTTTCCTAATTTCCACAAAATTGTCTTACCAGTTATTGCTCTACCTATTACTCATTTTATTAATATGTGGTTAATGCAATCCTCATATGCTGTTTTCATTTAGAGTTGTTTCCAGTTGTATCCAAGTGTAAGGCCTCAAAATAATTTATAAATTATTGCCCAACTAGCCTCTTATATTTCCTGGCGAATGTTTTTGGACAACTTGTTTATACACTCCACTTATGGTATTACCGGATATTCGTATATCAATATATATCAATTTAAAGTGGTATGAAGAAATACTCGTGTCCTTCTAAATTTATTTAAAGCCCCTATCTAAATTGATAGTGTTCAGGCTTTACACCCATCTACATCATAGCAGTTTTATCAGTTAATGAATTCGTTGTATTTATGTACATATGTATAGCTTGATGTCGATATAAATATTGTCAGATTAGTTTATTGTGTTAAATTCCTAAAAATATCCGAACTACTTCTCTTGCTAGACAGAATAATTTCATAATTTATTTTTATCACTAACCGTAACAATCCTTCGTTCTCATTTTTATTTGCTAAATAAAAATTGTCATAAATTGTGCATTCCTATCAGTGACTTCTAGTTGAAAAGTTGCAAAATAAAGTTCAAGTTAAGTTGATTGGTTGTTTTATAAAGGTGCCTACATCTCAAAGTTCGTTGGTGTTGGAATCATTTACCCTCTAGTAGGAGTTGTGCTTATTTTCACGAGCGGAAGTAAGTGAAGCAAACCAAATCAGCCAATAGAAAAGCTGATTGCAAATTTGTGGAAATTAATCAGCATCACCATATAATTTGAAGAGCGTAATTATAAATCACGAGCCCTCATCCTCAACAGATAGTGTAATTTTAGTTTCTCCATCCGCCACAAGTTTAATGAAAAATAAATAATATATTCAAATGCAAACGAATATTTCTAATAAAGTTCTGTTGATAAGAGGTGTTCCACAGGTATCAAAGGTCCATTATTATTATTCTATCTATATTTAAATGACCTACCAAATTTATGTAGGAGAATGTCATACTACATAATATTTATTTATATACTGATGACGTACAACTTTATCTCAGATGTCATCATGATCATCTTGAAGAAAGAATGCGACGTATAAGAGGAGATATTCAAATGACTTTCCAAAAATCAACTCTCTCTAGATTCCAGTAAGTCGCCTTGTATAATTTATAACAGATTTTCGAATCACACTCCCAATATGGTTTTTGCAGTAATTGATGATGTGCATAAGTATACCATTTGTTGATACAGCAAAAAGACTTGGTGTACCCTTGAACCACATGTTAGGACCTATTAGTGGGCAATTAAATATTTATATTTCAACGAAACGTACTGTATTATTATAGAGAGAAATACACTGAGAGTTTTGCTATGAAAATTCATAGCGAAATAAGTTAATCTGAAACTGACTCAGTTTGCTGCTAAGTCTGCAGCTCGAAAATTGAGTAGAAAAAAAAACTGTATGCAAACAAAAAATCTTTGAAAAAAGAAATTTCATTGCATAAAGAGGGCATTTCATATTAACAGGAACCGTATAATTGTAAGTACGGCTTGGTTCCTGCCTGCCATACACTACCCAGGGCCCCACTGTGTTGTTAACGAGGCCCTGCCTTGAACTCAGCTATAACCTGTCGCGACCAGGTCAATATGACAATTAGTAAATTTTATGGCACTTTACGACATATTTCGTTACATGCACATATACAGCCGGTTAAAACTCGATTGAAGCAACTAAAATCTTTAGACTTTCCAATCATTTGCTGTGAAGTTTTTTACTCGGTTGGAGCGCTTTCTCGAGTACCAATTGCTTCGATCGATAGCAAAACGTCGGATATGTTACTGGATAGCTTCAGTGGAGTAAGGAGTCCAAAGGACAACAGCTGGTTTGAATTTAGTTCGTTACTTTATTGCTTACGTCCTTAGAGTAAATGTAAAATTTTAGATTTGTGTCAAGAATGACTAAATATAGCATAGAGATATGATGGAATAGCTTTCCGCTGCACACGTACCAACTAAAGGCTTCCATTTTTGAATACGCGTACAACTAACAGCTTTCATTCATTTGAATGAACATATAACAACGATCTTCAGGATTAATTTAATTATGTGAATTTATTATATAAATTTTAATTAACTCTCAATAGGGGCATACCAATTCTTAACAAACTACTTTTTCGAAAATTTAAAATATTTAAAGATAAAAATAAAATTTTTGTCATTTTTTATTCCCAGGATTTCATAAAAACAATTGCAAAAAATATTTTTGTAAACTCGTTGCTATATTCTAAGGAAAGGGGGGGGGAGCAATATGGTGGGTTCAATCCTAAAGTAAATTAAGTCGATAAATTGATAGAAACAAGTTAAAAGCGGAACGCAACGCTTGAAAATTAAGGCATAACTATGTATTGTCCTAGTGCAAGTAAGTCAACGAGCTTAAAAGAAAAGTTGAGAGAATGTAGAATTTCCAGAGTAATAAAATCTTCTTGCATAACCTCAAATTCCTTTCAAACTAGTAATTCATAATAAGGAATTTTCCTACATTGGGTAGCCCTACCTCATTTTTAAAAGAAAAAGTTAAATATGCGCTTTGGAAAACCTGTTCTGAAAGGAGATGCAAATTTTATGTAGAATAAAATTCTTTTTTTTTTCCAAACCATCAGACAATCCATCGTGGCGGTGACAGTGAGAAATTATTGAGGTGCCTTCAAGTATTTGATCAGTAAAACGTTATCAATCTTGGATTTATTTCATTGTTGATAAAATTTAAAATTAAAGTGTTCAATGCCTTGATATAAAACAGAGAAATAATATGTGTGAGGGAAACTAAGATTTTCCGAATACAAAGTTTTCTATTCAGTTTGTAAGTTATGGACAGTGATCAGGACTTAGATTTGTCTCATGTTAGTGAGGATGTTCACATTCCCAGCGAAAGTGACTCAGAGCCTCATATAAAAAAGATCATAATATTTTCGTAGACAGAAGAGAATGTTAATATGCAAATTCCTAGCCGTAAAATGGTCATTGTACGGATGTTGGAACAAAGATATCACAAAGCGAATGAGGAACTCTGTACCACTTGAGAAAAGCAGAACAACATCCGGCAATCTCTTCGTAATGAAGACGTATCGTTTGAGAAATATGGTTGTATATTTCATTTCAAAATAGCTCCTCCATGTCCAAAATTAAGAACTTCAGGAACGTCCAATAAAATAAGTATGTACGTTTGTAACTTCAGAATACATTCTATGGACTTAACAAAGGGATTTATACATATATGGGGTGCAACTAAAGGAAGCCGAGGAGCTCATAAGTGGCTTCTTGCTTTTTTCATCTCTTAAAAAAGTAAACATTTTCCGAAGCAATAAAATATAGATACAAAACATATTGCGTGATTATTAGAATAAATTTCATCATTAGTTTTTGTCTTTATAATAAATTTAGTCCGACTTAAAAGTGGCTAAACTTGAAAAAAGAATCACCTCAAAATATCTCAAAACTCATAAAAGTGGACTGATTCACTTTATCAATGATCCCGCCATATACAGTTGGAAGTGAAAAGCTCAAAATATTTGGGTTACGAAATATAATTAAAAACAATGTTGTCGAAAATTTTATGTAATAGAATCAGCTAGAAAGACATTTCTCTGCGCATTTAAATTCAGAACGTTGGACTCAAACATAATTTGTATTGTTGACTTCAGGCATAAATATCTAAAAATCTGTAAATATTTTTTAATTACTTTTTGAAGAGTGAGTTGAATCTTAATTGGTGTTGCTTTTTTTCTTCTTTAAGTACGTCTTCATTCGATTGGATTATTGATTCTACAGGTTTTCCTGGAGATCCATTTTACAAATGTTTGCCCTTTGAGCCGAATATTAAAACTTTATTTTGAAATACTCCTACTCCCGCACCTAATTGTGATAAAATTTATTAATAATAAAAATGGGATGTAAACTAGAACGCCAGTTATTTTAAAGTTTAAGTTCGTAACAGAGGAATTAAAGAACGAAGCCACACCTAACCCTCGCGATTTATAGATTGAAAAACTCGCCAAATAATCAGCAGCCTCATGACTTTAAACATATTGATCGTGATGGTCTGCTTGATGAAGTTTCTATTTTAGTGTGGGCAATTCATCAGCCATAGATTCATGTAGATAATAAAATTGATTATTTTGACGGCTTCAAAATATATCCAACTTTCAAGGAAATATTTTACTGATTTTTCGTTTTCATGATTCACGCAAAATCTTTATTTTCAGCGGAATTCCACTTATATCTGGATGTATGCGTTTTGTAGTGCTAGTTTTTTTGGATGGTACTCTAGCATAAGGTCATTCATTTGACTCCAATCTGTAATCTGGTACTGATTCTACCGGCATTTCTATAGTCCGTATAGTACCTGCCAGAAATTGTTTTAATTACAGGAAAAATGTTTGCCTTAGCTCTTGTCCAATGTACAGTCTCAATTACTTTGTTATTACAATCTGGAAAGTACCAGCAGCCCTCTGAAAAGACGTCCCATAAATTTAACATTTTAGTTAAAAGTCTCAAAATTGTGTGTACCTGCATGCATGATCCGTTTCCAGGATTATGCCAAAATTTTAATTAAATTTTTATAAGTAAAGCTAATGACCTAGACACACAGCGCTCTTAATGAAGAAATAACTGACAACCCATTAGTCCATAACGATTCATTATGAACTGCAGACACACAGCCATTTCTTTAATTAAGTTGTACTATCAAACTGGTTTTGATATACTTATAAAATTAATGAAATGAATTAACGAGATAAACTTCGTTTTCATTTATTTTATTTTTCATGTTAACAATTTACACGTGAGAAAAACATTATATTAAAAAGAATATTAACAATATATTTTGTGATTTGCATTTCTTTGAGTTTCTTCTTCTTATATTTCAACTCGGCAGTTGCACAGCCGAGCTACACATTTATATTATATGCCAAATCTAGCACATTTTTCCTCATTATACTTATAATGAAGGAAGAAAACACTTCATTATTGTACTTCATTATCATCTGATTTTCGAGCCGTAATGACGTATACTATGTGATACGCGGCATTTTAATGAATAGTCAGTACTAATTATTCATTATATCGTGCTGTTTGTCTAGGGTAGAAGTCTTCTCAAATATCTTCCAATGTCAGAAATTCGAACATTAGTTCAATGTATTCCATAAAAAAAAAAATAGAAACAGTCTATGGTATATCATGGAGTGATCTTTTTACGGGTTTTTCTTCCAATCATATATGTTTGAAACTTATGTTATTATTTGCAGCTTTAATTCTATATAGTATTAAATCAAATGTTGTTGGGGGACTTTGATGGCATACATCTAGAATTTTTTAAGGTTATTTTACCATTGTTAATACACAACATCGTACATTAGTATATTCATATGAAGTTATGTTCCGCAGTTATCACTTTAAATAAACTTTATGTATAATTGCTAATTGTACTAGATTACTTAAGCAAATTCAGAAATTTACAATTGACATAAACTTGTTTTCTACTGTCCAAGCAAAGTATTTCGAATTATTATATTGCGTTCTTTTATTTGTAACTCATTTTGTACATTATCTTGAAACCGGTTTTTCTTTTTATCAGCTAGTAAAATAGGCAGCCGGCAGCATCTCTTATTCTGCAAGGCGATCAGTAGCACTCAGGAAGTATACTTGTACACAAAGTCGGCACATTAGCAAACAAGAGTTTTCATTTATTGAGACTCCTATTAACTTTTTCACAAAATTCTGTGGAATTAACACCCATCAAACTGCCCGACATTTGTGGTATTCTTAACACTAATACATATAACCACCTACTTTCCCTGTCAGCTGGGAATCGATAAAAATTATACTAATACAATAACAAAAAGAAAAAAAACAGACTATCCTATCATTTTAAAGCTTTTTTCTGAGGTATTTTGGTAAAGTTAAATACACGTTGTTATAATTAATAAGCTCTTAAATAGTTTTAAATTATCTTTTGTAGCCTGCAAAATTATTAAATCTTATATTTTCTGACTTCGTTAAAATAATCATTGCCCTGATGAATCGTTGAGTTTCCTCGTGCCGCTCCTAGTGGATTTTCACAGGGATCAATACTAGAGCCTTTCTTATCTACTAGTCTATAAACGATTTGGATTTTAAAAAATAAGCTGATACATCGAAGTCTAATATTATAGTTATATTTAAAAATCATATACATTATGCTAATGTCCCCATTCTGCACGTAATTAAGAAAGTATTGGAAAGATTTTAAATAGATATTTGAAATTTGGGTGTTAAAATAAAGGTTACATTTTTTTGTGGAAAAATCGAATTAAAGAGCACATAATGTTGAGTTTAATATAAAAATTTCTAAGTCTTACTTATTTTTGAAAATCTCCAGATGTCCACCAATGGGTGAAGATTTCTATTTCACAATTATTATGGATACCTAATTAAGATTGATTTGATTTGGTAGCAATTTGACACATTTACGTTTAATCACCACTCTTGCTTTACACTACTTAATATCATCTGCTGGGAATCACAAATTTTCGAAAAACACTAAAAATAATTAGAATATCTTCATTGTTTGGCTTACGTCTACCCAACAAAACTAATTTATTTGGATTTTGATAATTGATCTGACATTTTGCAACTCAGCCATTAAAAAATGTATACACATACATATGTATATATGAAATATACCAACTTATACATATAATCATAAATTCATCCATCATTTCGATATCCTACCGGATGCTGTGGTACATAGCAACACCAAGCACCCAGTCCTGGTGGGGGTAATATACATATTTCAATTTTGCGAAAAATTCTCTGACAATATTTTAGCATTAATATCTAATAAATTGTACGCAAAACCAGTCATTTATGTGGAATCATTATATGATCTTCTACCAAAGATTTGAAATGTAACCTCAAAGCTACATACTCCATCTCACCCTCTCCTCAACTATTTTATTTTAAATATGAGATTGTGGTGAATGAAAAATCAAAAGGAAAAACAAACATTTTTTGTACGACAAATGTTTTGGCAAGACTCATTGGAAGTATGTAAGATGTGCAAATGCATTTGTTGCAATTTTTATGAGAACGAGAAAAGAATAATTCAAAAACGGAAGAAGTATTTCCTTGATATAAAACTGTGTCTGTATGGATATGTACATATGAAAGGAGATATATTTCTAGCCAGCAAATAAATAGTAACTTTTCTAGATTTTAAGGAAAAACAAATTTTATCCTGTAGAAGTTAATAGTTTCATTTCAGCTGTTTTTCTGTCATCCTACCATTTGTCAAGGCATTAACTCAGTTATTTCTGATGAAATTCAGTGAAAGTTTAAATCGTGTATAGACTAGGAATCCATCCAACATTTTGTTGAATTTATAGGAAGAAATTTAATTAAAAAAAAAAAAACATCTCGTTTTATTAAAATAATATTAAGCAAGTATGCTCCATATAAACAATTGTCCGCAATTATTATGTTACACTGGCCAAAATATAAAAATACAACCAAATATTTAAATGCGTTAGTTGGTCAACTAGATTCGATCTATGGTATCTACTCCTAAAGTGCTTAGGCTAAATCTAGACTATTTACTAGCTCAATTATTGCCTTCGAAATTAGATTAGAAACCTTATTTGGAGAGATAAATACTTCTGCAGTGATTCGCAACCTTAAAGTTGTACTCACATATTAGGCATGGAGTACCAGATGAAACCATCCCTCAATAAGATATTTCGAAGTTACACGCATATAACCGTGCGCTTATATTTGAGGAAAAAAAAAAGGATGATGTGTTTTATACTGGTTATTGTATTGCAGCTATCTTCAATTGCTTTGTCAAAGCATATTGCTTAATGGTAAAACATTTGCTACTTTTTGCATATAAAAATATAAAAAGTAATGTGGCTTAGTCCATCTTGCCTATCAGATATTTTCTAAGGCACTCTAAATATTTGGGGATGGTATTAAAAACATAGATGATTAAACAGAGAAAAAAAATTTATTTACAGAAATATTAGCAACGTCTAGAAAAAGAACTTTTATGTACTTAATTTTTTGTGGATCTATTTCGGACTTAATTTTTATATTAAATGAATCATACTTTCTGCAGGAATCCGTAATCGGAGCATGGAAATGCAAGTTGAAATTACGAAATTATTAAAGAAAATATGTATAATTAATACTGAACAGATTGTAAATATTATTGGAAAATAATCAAATATTATCTAGTAATAAAAATATTTCTACATTTGCTCTCACAAACTGCCCCGCTTGCATACCTTTTTCAATATTCGGAATACGATATTTTTAAAAATTTTCTATCAAATTACAGACCCCTGACTCAGAAAGTTTGTGTCTGAGCGCCTGAACGCTTGGGCGCCTGTGAGAGCCGTTCGTGTCGAAAGAGTTTTAGGCTAGTAAACGTAGATGGATTTTCATGTAGTATTCTGATTTAGAAAGAGTGAGTGGTGTTATAGATCTTTTTCGGGGTCATATCAATGTATTTATATATATATTGACCTTGACTCAACATCAACAAGACCAATTTTGTTTTGTGTTCCTTCAGGGGATCAATTTTTTTTTTTTTTTTTTTTATTATATTATTAAGCCAAGCTCAGGGGATACCCTATGATGCAAAGCACAGCGTGGCAGGAAGGAGATAGGGAAAGGATTAAGGGATATGAGGAGAGCGGCGGAGGTGCCGATGTATGTCGCCCTTAAACATTCGCAGGTTGTATGCCGGAGGAAAGACAGAAGATGGTAGACTGTTCCACATTCGCACAGTTCGGGATAAGAAAGCATCACGGAATTTTAGTGTACGGCCGAAGGTAATTTGAAGGGTAAAAGGATGAGCGCGGGATGCAGCGCGAGTATTGCGTGTAGGAACTATTCTACAAGGGATCAGACCAGATATTACATCAGAACATTGACCATGCATATAGCGATAAAGGAGCGAAAGGCATCCAACATTGCGACGGTGCTCGAGCGAGTCGATATGACGAGTAATTGCCACATCGCCAATGAGCTTGCAGGCTCTCTTTTGGACAATATCCAATGAAGCTAAGGCTGTGCGACCAGCCCCGGCCCAGATATGGGAATTGTATTCCATTCTAGGTCTGATGCAGGACTTGTAAAGGAGCGCTATATTTGATGGGCTGAAATATTTCTTACACCTTTTCAAAAAACCAAGACATTTTGATTCTTCTTTGGCAACCGAGAAGATGTGATCTGTCCAGCTTAACGTACTGGAAATATTAATGCCAAGAATTCTTAGTGACGGTGAATCAGAAATTAATGCTCCATGAAACGAAACGGGAGTGGTTAAGTGATGGTCTTGTTTTAATGAGATGAGACAGCTTTGGGTCTTAGATGCATTGAATTCGGCGCGATTCACTTTGCCCCAAGCGAGAATATTGTCAAGATCGTTATTCAATGATCTAATCATGCAGTCTCGTTTAACACATGTGGCGTTCCCTCTGGAATCCACCAGGGTGTCAAAGGAGTATGCGAAATCAAGGGTACTCTCATCAGCAAAGCTATGGATAGGATTGAAAGTAAGGGAAAGCAGATCATTAATGAAGATTAGAAATAGAGTCGGAGAAATAACAGAGCCCTGGGGGACACCGGCATTAATAGGAAGAGGTTCAGATATAACGCCATCTAATACAACACGTATTTGGCGACTAGATAAAAAACTTTCAATCCATAATAGAAGAGGAGGGGAAAGACCAAGTGCTTTGAGTTTGGCTAAAAGGGCTGGATGCCAGACTCTATCAAAGGCCTTTGAAATATCTAGAGCAACGATTTTGGACTCACCAAAATTGTGAAGACTACGATTCCAACTTTCCGTGAGAAAAGTCAGCAAGTCTCCAGAAGAGCGTCCGTGCCGGAAGCCGTATTGGCGATCGTTGATGAGCTGGTTGGTTTCCAGATACTTCATTAATTTGGAGTTAATGATAGATTCAAAAACCTTTGAAAGAATCGAAGTGATTGCAACTGGTCGATAATTTGAGGGATCGCTACCCTCTCCTTTCTTGGGAATAGGCTGAACGTGAGCTAGTTTCCAAGCAGTTTGAAATTTTCCTGTCGAATAGGACAGGTAGAATAGTTTGCGCAGAGGTTTAGCCAAGGATGAGGCTCAGCTTTTAATTAATAGGGGCGAGTAACCATCAGGTCCTGCGGCTTTAGAGACGTTGATACCATTAAGGACCTTGAACACATCTCTCGTACGGATGTGTATTGGCTCTTGTACACATCCGCACGGGGGATGCACGACAGGTGCCTGTGAAGTGGGTGGAAGAAAAGAATTTGATGCGAATCTAGCAGCCAAAATATTAGCTTTATCCTGGGAGTCAACAACCACTTCACCATTATTAAGTAGTGAAGGTATAGAGGAACTGCTGAAGTTGTTCCTGATGGTATTGACCAGGGACCAGAAACCTTTACTACCTTTGCGGCTTGCCAAGATTCTTTGTCTAACATTCTGGTCAAAAAGAAATTTTTCTCTCTGGATAATGGACTTGCAGGTGTTCCGTGCAGTCCTGTAGATTTCTTTCAGTTCTGGACAAGGATGCACTTGATAGGCGCGAAAAGTAGACTATTTCGCTTTTATAGCTTGGTTGCACTTATCGTTAAACCAAGAGCGATTTAGCTGTTGTTGAGATTTGCTGTAAGAATACGGAATATATTCACGCATGCCTAGACTTAGTAAGTTACTAAGTTCTAATGTGCATTCATCAGCATCCCTCGAAGAAAAACAGACCGACCAATCTATATCTCTAAGATACTGATTGAGACTTTCCCAATCAGCGTTCTTATAGTGCCAGAGAAGCCTACTTGTAGGTGGAGAAGTGGGGCGGCGCAGAGATAAGGTGATAAGTTGAGCCGTGATTAGACAGTGGTCTGAATTACCAAGAGGGGAGCCGACTGAGATAGAATATTTGCTAGGGTGAGATGACAGAAACAAATCTAGTAAATTGGCCCTATCTCCACCTGCATCAGGGATTCTCGTCGGTGCATCCACTAGCTGATGCAAATTGAAAGATTCACAAAATAGTTCAACGAATCGGCCCGCAGGACTTGTGGTAGAAGAATGTCTGAGCCACGGTATGTTATGGACATTAAATTCGCCTGCCAGGACGATTTCGGAAGAGGGGGAGACAGAAAGCAAATGATCAATATTGTTGGAGATATTGTCAAATGCGGATACCGTGTCGTCATCAGACATATTTGGGCTGCGATAAAGGAAGCAAAAGTAGATGATGTGCCTGTGAAGTTTGAACCTAATCCAGATGTAATTAAACTCAGGATTGGCAGAAGGTGGAAAGTCTTTTAGAATGGTAAAGGCCACATCATTCCGAATATATATTGCGATCCCCCTATGTGGAGAAAAAAAAAGGCACTAATTGCCGGATTTTTTGATTGAAGGTGGCAGTACACCGAAAAACGATTTGCCCCCAATCCGCGAATGTTGCAAAATTCTAAAATAAAATTCTGCATATTTCAAAGCAAAACAAAAAAAAAGCAGAAGAAAGAGCGACACACAACAACACAAATATTTATTTAGGGGCACCCAGCTGCAGTCAACGACACAGCGAGGTAAAAAAAACAGCAATAGTGTTATGCCTATTTGCTGCTTTCAGTACCTCAGACCGTGCAGTTCAATGACCACAGCTGGGGACACCCGTATTGCTGATCAGTGACAAGGGCTAGTGACCTTGCACTGATAACTGATGTACATGGGAGATTTGTTAAACGCCACCGTACTGAAAAGCCCTGGACTTGGCTGGTATTGTTTATTATTTATGTAATAAAAAACGGCGCGGCGGATTTTAGTTATTATTATTATATTTTATTTTTTTATTTTATTTTAATTTAATAACAAACAGAGTGTTATTATTCTTATTCAACACCTTTATTTCACAATATTGTTTAACTACAATCGCTTGCTTTTCCTTACAAAAAAACGTTGATCTCTTTTAATACACTTTGTATTTTACAAATCCTTTCTTTTTAAAATTCACCGAGACCGCGCGAACCAAGTGCAGAAATCAGATCTCAAAACCCGACTGTACTTGACTTGGATTTTTGTAATCGCAAGTCTAGTTGTTCAGGATAGGAAAGTGCTTAATTAGCATTCCTATCCTAAGGAAATTATTTGCCGCTGGACATGTTTAAATATGCCCAGAATTATCGCGACGGACGATGGTTGAAATTAAATTTGAAATTTTCATAAATATCAAACCATCGTCTTGCTATCGTGCATACATTGTTGCGATCACAATGTATGCAGCTCGCGACACTTTGCTGATATGAGCTTTTTCGGTGAAGACTTGATCGTTTCAGTCTTCACCGACGTAAAATTTCATGCGCCCGATATATATGTACATTGTACATACATATCGTATTTACGACAAATCTTACTGAATGTAGGATTCGTCGTGGGGCTTTTTTCTATTGAAACGACTTGGGATGAAACTTAAAACTTTTATTTGTCCCAAGTCGTTTTATGGGAAAAACTTTTTGTTTTTAAGAAAGGAATGTGAAGAAATTGCTGATGGCAATTTCTTCGCCTTGTAGAGAGATAAGCTAACCATGTTTTGAGCATGATTAGCTTATTCTTTTGTATGAAATTAAATGGTTATAATTATAATTTTTTTTTCTAAATTACCTACTTTAGGCAATTTTAGCTATACAAAAAATGGGGAGCTTTCCGATGGGGTAAACTTTTGTTACATGTTGGCGGTTTTGAGGTGGTGGTGGTAACTAACTACTCTTTGAGTGTGCCGTTCCTGACGAAACAGTTTTCGGGTAGTAAACGTGGATGGATTTACATGTGGATTTTTGATTTAGAATGGGTACATCGGGAGCTTTCAGATGGGGTAAAATGCTCTTACGTGTTGGGGGTTGTCGGGTGGGGCGGTAACTACCACCCTTGAGGCTGTCTAACTTGGTCGTGTGTGATATATGTCGAGAGTCGAGTTTAGTGAGTTGATTTTCGAGAGTCGATTTTCGAGAGTTGAGTTTTGTGAGTCGAGTTTCGAGAGTCTAGATTCGGGAGTATGACTAAAAAGCAGAAAATAAAATATTGTAGCGAAAAATTACAACTAATTGCTAATTTCAGGTTTCTTCAACTTTACAAATTCTAATAACAGGAACAGTCTTGGTTTTTACTATATCTTCCATTTGTAGAATTTCCATTGATTGTATCTCTGTGAAACCATGCTCTGATAAAGTTTCACAACATCTTTGTGATTGTTCTAAACAAGGTGAAAATGAGCAAAAACGTCCTCCTGATTCCTTTAGAGCTTTAAGTGCATAAGGTACTGCTAAATGTGGGGCAGGAAGATCCAAAAAGACGGCATCTACCTTCCCATTGAGCTCCTCAGTAAAACCGTATTGGCATACATCTCTATGATAACTTATATCAAAATCACTAATCCCACACGATTTGAGTGCTTTCTGAAATTAAAACCAAAACACCACAAAGAATCATTCTTAAATTTAAAATTATAAATTGACCTTACCTAATCAACAATTGCTGTTGCTCGGCTGCTAGGTATCTGTCTTGAAGCCGTCCTAACGTCATGCATCGTTCCAGCTTTGCATCGTTGCATTATCCAAATGCGCTCCTGGGTGCCTTCGCCTGAAAACAAACAAAAAGACCACAAAGAACCACTTCTACTTTTTAATTGTTAAATGCAACTACCTAATTATATCTCCTTCCCTCGATGTAAGTAAATAATGCCGAATGAACGTCTGGGCTGGAAGCGGCGCAGCGACACAAAAACTTGAGACACTCGCGAGTTGAGATAATGTGATTTCGTTATGCAAAACACAACACTTAAATCAGACAAAAACGAGCACTTCAAGCTTGCGAAATCACATTATCTCAAATTACCAGAGATAAACAAACGCGAATTATCTCACTAATAGGGCAAGTACACACGTCAGTCAGACCGAACATTCCGCGTAAAGACGAAATCGTAATAGAACACAAAATGGAAACGAGGTACGGGCAAGAAATTCTCATTACACATCACGTTCCGCCATGTGCCCCGAATGCGACCTAAAATTGTCGGCGCCAAGTTACGGCGTTGATTGCCACAGACATAATACAATGATTGCGACATTGTCGTCGTCATTTCTAGATAAATGAGTTGAGTTTTGTTTTCTTTGGGATGTCTACAGGGAAATTTTTACATCTTTTTAAGAATAAGTATAAGTTGTATTTAAAGCCGATGTGCATTTATGCCAGATTTAAAAGGATGGTGCTTCAAATGGAAGCAAATCTTTGACGACGACATTTTTTGTGGCACAGCATTTGCTATGTTCTAATGTCGTAACATGTATTCGAAAATTATTTGTTGGCGTCGACAAGTGCGTGTCGCACTCGTTTGTATTTCAGCCTTTAATTGCAGCTAGCTCACCAGAAATCACTGTGCAGTGGAAAATTGCGATGGTACATATAAGAGGAAGTGCAGCAACTCGTGCGTGCCGCGTCCAGCTGCGTTTAAACCAGCTGAAGGTACGGTTCTAAGGAATTTTTAAATTATTCCCGGTAAGAGTTTATTTTTTTTATATATTTTTTACACTTATACCATTGAATTAACAATAAATTGAATTTACTCAAAATATTTTTTTAGATAATAAGCTGGAAGCAGCCTGTGGCAGCAATAACTAAAATGGTAACACTCATGACAAATGATGAGGTGCAGTTGCTATGCCAAGTTATTGTTGCTATGCCAGTTGTTGCTATGCCAATATTGTTGCCATGCGCTTTTGACTACCGTTCTTTGGTGCCGTGTGCAAACTCTGGCTATATAAACAGCAGTCTGACTTGGTTCGCTCTCTTTTTTAGTTTGGCAGTGCAGTGATCAAGTGGTTCTCGATTCCTAGTGTTATTTCCCAGTGTTCCAATTTTTACTAACAAATCAAATACTTTATTGTGGGTAGCGACTGCAATAAGGATTTTATACTAATCAAACAAGTGCTTTATTTTGGTTAGAGGGTTGAAAATTGAGATTTTTATTCTGGGTACCGACTGGATTAAAGATCTTATTTTTGACAGCGACTAAGATAAAGATTCTTATTGTGGGTATCGACTGCAATAAGAATAAATTACTAACACCAAACTCTTTATTGCGGGTCTCGACTGCAATAAAGATTCTTATTGTGGGTATCGACTGCAATAAGAATAAATTACTAACTCAAAACACTTTATCGCGGGTCTCGACTGTGATAAAGATTCTTTCTGTGGGTAGCGACTGCAGTTAGAATAAACTACTAACACCAAACTCTTTATTGCGGGTCTCGACTGTAATAAAGATTCTTATTGTGGGTATCGACTGCAATAAGAATAAATTACTAACTCAAAACACTTTATCGCGGGTCTCGACTGTGATAAAGATTCTTTCTGTGGGTAGCGACTGCAGTTAGAATAAATTAATAACACCAAACTCTTTATTGCGGGTCTCGACTGTAATAAAGATTCTTATTGTGGGTATCGACTGCAATAGGAATAAATTACTAACTCAAAACACTTTATCGCGGGTCTCGACTGTGATAAAGATTCTTTCTGTGGGTAGCGACTGCAATTAGAACAAATTACTACACCAAACACTTTATCGCGGGTCTCGACTGTGATAAAGATTCTTTCTGTGGGTACCGACTGCAGTCAGAATTACTAACCTCATTTTATTCTGGGTCTCGACTGGAATAAAGAAAATATCCCAATCCTAAAAACCTTAATAGAGAACCAAGTGAATCAGCTGCCAAAACACTGATCAGGTGAGTACCAAGTCAGATACAGTAAAATAAATTTTCCTTTAAAATATTCAGTTACAGTGAGAATAAATAAATTTCCGTTTAACTAAAATAATGTTATTGCTTACATAACATAAATTATATATTGCCGTAACCTTTTTTCAATTGCTAAGAGTTCGATGAAATTCTTACAGGAGTTTTAAATATCAGAACAAAACTGCTCCCTCGTTTACCGCTCGGCCGGAGCAAATTTTTATCCAAATATTTTGTCCCACTCAAATACTCGTTTCAGTGTTTAGAATTTCTGAAGGAATTTCTCGAAGTCTCGCGATTTTAACTAAGCTATTATTTTCGATTTTAAGTTATTTTTCTTCAAAAACGAATTGAAAACTCTACGTAACGATTGAAATTCCTTACGCCTCTGGGAGATCAATCTTTTTCAAGAATTTAATTAACGCTACACTGTTACGGCATTTACGTATAATTGCGGCTTTTTGTGATCGCTTTTGGTATAATTGAGTTGCTCAAAATGGATTCCGAACAGCTGAAGGAGCTGAAGGATGAAATTAAGGCCATGGCAGCAGCTTTGGTGAAATAGCTTGCTAACGAAATCAAGGTCGAATTACAACAAGAACAAGCTGCGTCCGTTACAGCCATAGAGTCAGGAATCACTGATCAAGTGACTAAACCATCGAAGAAAATGGACGAGTTGGATAAGACTTTACGTGGGACGGGATTTGTTAACCGAGTTTTTGAAGACTTTTCTTCTCTGGCAAATACGTCTTCCCCTACAGCTACTACTACGTCGACTACAACTTCTGTAACTACAACTTCGGTAGCATCACCTATCTCTTCGAGCGCAGAAATAATTCGTTCAATTACACCTGCAGTGTCGATTAGCAGCTCGCTACCTAATATTTCCGTGTCTTCTCAGGGACACCTGCCGTCGACCTATAGAAACCAAACATTTAATTATCCTGTTCAACCTACTTTAAGCTGGAGCCACTGGCCAATTAATGGCCATTCTCCATTGAACCCTGCACGAAGTCAGCCTGCTGTGCAATCTGTCGAACAAGCTCCTTTGCCAACAGACTCCGTCGAAAGGCTTTATTCCCTACAACAGCCTAATTCTAATTTGGCGCAGCAGTCTAACACCATTTTTGCTCAGCACCCTAATTCTAACCTTGCTCAGCAATCTAATACCATGTTTGACCAACAGTTTAACTCAAATTTTACTCAGCGATCTAGTTCGAATTTTTTTCAACAGCCTAATCCTAACTTAGGCGGGCAGCCTAACTTCAGCGGGCAGCCTAACTTCAACTTCATGCCACCTACTTCTTCGAATTTTAAACGACAGCCTTCGTTTCCCTCAACTTCAAATGCAGGAGCTGTCAGCTCTGGACCAGTCGGGCTAGTCTGCAATCTAAATCCTTTTGACGGGACAGTATCCTGGTCGGATTATAGAATACAATTCGAGATTGTAGCACGAAATAACAACTGGTCAGAGCAAGAGAAAGCTGACGCAATGGCGACACAACTGCGAGGTAATGCTCTATCAGTACTAAGCGTTTTCCCTCCAGGTCATCGCATTCAATACGGAGAGCTAATCGCGTTGCTAGAATAGCGCTTTGGAGTCGACTCCTACTCGAGCCAAGTGCAGTTCTGCGGAAGATCGCAAGGTGCGAGGGAAAGTTTTGCAAATTTTGCACTGGAGTTACAGCGACTTGCTACGACTGCATTTCCATCCTGCCCAACAGATGTCGTTGACAGAATGGCAGCGTTACGATTTTTGGAAGGAATTCGGGACGACGAGTTGAGGACTTTGGTCAGAGTTCGGGGACCAAAATCACTGCATGAAGCAGTGAACGCAGCACAAGAACTAGCCACAGGGATTAATGTGGGAAGGAATGTCAGAGTTCATGACGCGCAAGCCTCAACTAATAAACGCAATTATGGAAGGCGTAGAAAACAGACGAGAAACGTGACAACCGATAGAGAGCAAGAAGTTCGTGGCTCTCTCGGTGAACATACTACTAAGGCACTTACGAGTCCCCCAGGCTTTATGATTCATTTACTCCAGCTTCGCATGTGGAGATACCATCTTCGGTTTCTGGGAATCTGGGAAACCCGTCAACATCGACCCTCAGGGGCACCAGTCGATAAAAATTACTTCTGCCCAAGTTCACCGGAACAACGTTGACGACTCTGCGGAATTCCTGGCTATAACCCCATCATCTCAAACCATTTTCGAAATTCTAGACGATGAGCTTTCTAGTGACAAGTATTTGGAACTTATGGAGGACCGAGTTGAAGTGACTATCCAAGCATTAGGTTCATCTGGAAATAGCCTCACAATACGAGGACTACTAAACGAAAAGCCATGCAATTTTATCATAGACACTGGAGCCACGGTCTTTATTGTTAATCCCACTTTTCTAAGCCGCCCTGTTGAGCATGTCGTGATTAGAAGCGTGACGGGAAACAGTATAGATGTCTTAGGTAGATTGAAGGTCGGGCTTCACTTAGGCAGTTATCGTACCTTTCACACAATGTTAGTCGCTTATATTGAACCACTCTGCATACTAGGCGTGGATTTCCTAGACCGTAACCAGTGCAAGCTAGACTTCGGAAAGAATGTCCTTCAAATAGGAAAAGGAACTATAAGTCTTCATAAACCCGAGTATCCTGAGATAAAAATAAATCTTGCAGAAAGCATATTGCTGGCGGCTCATAGTGAAACCATCATCCCGGTAAACCGAAAGCAAAACGTGGAAGATGGAGCGATTTTATTACTGGACCCTAATTCAAACTTGCCATACGGAATACACGCTGCACGCGTCTTAGTAGAGTCAAAAACACGAAATATCCCGATTCGATTTATTAACCTATCGGCTTCCGATGTTTTTATTCCTCGCGATAGTTTCATCGGATATCTGGAGCCGGTCGTTATTGCAAACGCAGTCGCTTCTACGAGCGATGCAGAGTTAGACCCTCTTGGTGTCATTCTCAACGGAGTGCCCGAGGGACTGTCTAGCGAAGACAAGCAACAGCTGACCTCCCTTCTCGAGGAATTTCGCGATATTTTTCCACTGACTCCAGCGACGTGGGCCGAACAGCAATCACGAAACATCACATTGATGTTAGAGACGCGAAGCCTTTCAGAATTCCACCTCGAAGAGTTCCATTGGCAAAAAGGGCCGAGGTCGAAGAATTGGTACAGGAAATGGAGAGCAATAACATTATCAGGCCTTCCAACAGTCCCTGGGCGTCCCCTGTAGTTCTTGCAAAGAAGAAAGACGGAAGTAGTAGATTTTGCGTAGATTATAGGCGGCTTAACGATATCACCAAGAAAGGTTCTTATCCTCTCCCCAGGATGGATGATACGCTCGTTTCTTTCTCCGGATCTACTTGGTTTTCTACCCTAGACCTCCAAAGTGGCTATTGGCAAGTCGAAATGAGTGATCAGGATAGAGAGAAAACTACATTTGCGACTGGAGCCGGTCTTTGGGAGTTTAATGTAATGCCATTTGGCCTGTGTAACGCTCCCGCAACCTTTGAACGATTAATGGACGGCGTATTTCGTAAACTAGGCACAGAGACTGCCCTTGTATATCTCGATGACATTATCGTTCACGGGCGTGATATAGATGACCATCTGACCAACCTAAGGAAAGTATTTCAGCGGCTGCGTGCTGCAAATTTAAAACTTAGCCCGAAGAAATGTCATCTTCTTCGTCCAGAAGTGAAATATCTAGGACACTTGGTATCTGCGACGGGCTTGCAGACTGATCCAAGTAAGACGGAAACCATTTGAAATTGGCCCGTGCCTAGGACAAAGAAGGAAGTACGAAGCTTCCTGGGACTGGCATCTTATTATAGAAGGTTTGTTCAGGACTTTTCCACCGTAGCTAAACCGCTGTCCGAACTAACAGAGGAGAAAAGAAAATTTCTGTGGGAAAACAAACAACAAGACGCCTTCGAGGAACTGAAGTCTCGCTTAATTTCCCCTCCTATCCTGGCTTTTCCACAAGCAAAAGGAGAACTCATCCTAGATACAGATGCTAGTTAAGCAGGGATCGGCGCTGTCCTTAGCCAAGTTCAAGATGGAAACGAAAAAGTGATCGAATACTATAGCAAAACGCTCAGCAAACCAGAAGGGAATTATTGCGTTACCAGGAAAGAGCTGTTGGCAGTGGTATGAGCAACTAGTCACTTTCACCATTACTTATTTGGCAGGCCATTTCGAATCCGCACAGATCATGCCTCACTTCGCTGGCTATTAAATTTCAAAGACCCCGACGGACAGTTGGCCAGATGGCTGGAAAGGATACAACAGTACGACTTTGTCATCGAACATAAACCTGGCCGAAAACACTTGAATGCAGATGCTTTGTCACGACGACCGTGCGGAAATTGCACTCACTGTGATCAGAAGGAAAACCGAGAACGGACACAACCAATAGACTTGGTAGCCGTCGAATCAGCAATAAACTTAGCTTCGGAGCAAGACCGAGATTCTACTTTACGAATTGTGAAAGCCTGGTTACAGCAGAACCAGAGACCGTCGAGAGAACAGATCGTCTCTGAAAGCCCTACGTTAAAAACTTTTTGGTCAAAATGGGAATCCTTAGGTCTAGTGGACAATGAGTTACACTTCATGAGGTACGGAGAAGAGGATATTCTTGTAAAAGTCGCCCCAGCGTCACATATCCCCGAAATTCTCCAGTACTTACATAGCAAACCAGAAGGTGGACACTTTGGACTAAGAAAAACTGTTGAGAAGATTAAGGAGCGCTGGTACTGGACTACTGTGCAAGCTGACGTCGAAATATGGTGCGCCAAGTGTCTCCTCTGTCACTCCAAAAGAGGCCCTGCTAGAAAAACCAGAGGAAACCTTCAAATTTACAAAGTAGGAGCTCCCTTCGAAAGAATCGCGATTGACGTACTGGGTCCACTCCCAAAAACGGACAGAGGAAACAAATACGTTGTAGTCGTAATCAATTATCTTACGAAGTGGCCAGAGGCTTTTGCGACTCCAGATCAAAAGTCCGAAACCATAGCAGACGGACTTATCGAGAATGTACTTACTAGATTTGGCATGCCTTTCCAACTCCATTCGGACCAGGGCCGAAATTTTGAGTCTGAACTTCTACAAGTAATTTTACAACGCTTGGGCATAGAAAAAACCAGGACAACTGCCCTGCACCCTCAATCAGACGGCATGGTTGAGCGATTTAATCGGACGCTTCTAGGTTACCTGTCCAAGTTTGTCAGTACTAGCCAAACGAACTGGGACCAGTTCCTCCCTTTCGCACTTCTGGCATATCGATCCTCCATTCACGAGAGCACCAAATTCACTCCCGCGCGCCTCAACTTTGGTAGAGAATTGAGATTACCTTCGGACCTTTCTAACGGCCCTGCACCTGGCGGATGTAACACAACAATAGATTATTCCGAGAGGCTGACCCAGACCCTTGAAAAAATCCACTCTTTAACCCGGAAGGATCTAACTTTATCGTCCTACCAGATGAAAACCCAATACGACCTTAGAGCGCATCCTCTCCAATTTTCTGAAGGCGAACAAGTCTGGATTTACAATCCAAAACGCCGAAAGGGCAAAAGTCCCAAACTGCAACGTGACTGGGAAGGTCCTGGCACTGTATTATCTAAACTAAACGATGTCCTCTATAAAGTTGAGTTCCCAGGAGGTCGGGTGAAAAAGGTCCTCCACATAGACAGGCTAGCTAAATTTAGTAGCGAAGAGACTCGAGCTAATAACACCTTTAGCGTTGGGGTCGACTCGACCATAGACAACACAAATGCTATTAGCCGTATCGCACCGTGGGTTAAATACTCCAAACCAGCCGTACCGAATTTCCTAATAAAATGTGGTTTCAAGATAGGGAAAGGGTTGGGTAAAAACTTGCAGGGTAAAGTAGAACCCATCACAGTTAGGTCTCGCACGTCGCAGGCCGGTTTCGGTGCAAAGGCCGAAATATAAAACCTACCTTCCACTAACCCCTAATCCATTCCCCCTTTCCTATTAACAAGCTAATCTACCATCCACTTCCGACTAACACACTAATCAACAGCCTTATCCAAAACACCCACACATCGATTACTTGCCATACACCAGCTGCGCAGGAATTGCTCCACCAAATCGTGAATTGGTTCATTGAGAAAGGCAACAACTCAGCGGTTTACGAGTGAAGACATGAGACTTCCTGGCTCAAAAGTTGCAATCGTTGCTAATAAAAGACTCACTCTACAGAAATTTCCATTGCTCAAAGTCGGAGATAAGCTGTCAGTGAAAACCTTAAAGATCCCTGTTGTAGAACCCTCGTTATCATATACAATTAATTTCTTTCATTTTTCTTAATCAAAATACCTAAAGTAATTTTCTTTTCCTTTTTCTTCTTTCCACAAAAATATCATCTCAAAAATTTCATCTGCAAAATTTCAATTTATTCCCCAAACCACAAAATTGCATTCTCAACGTCATATAAAAAAAAAAAAAAAAAAAAAAAACCGTTAAAATCAGTAACTAAATTTCTATTTCGACGAGAAAAATTTCCAACTTCTATACAACGACCGAAATTCCAATCATCGCACGCGCCTATGTGTGTATGTACATACCTCATCAAAGTGCATTCCATTGCATTCTTACTGCACTGAGCCACAAGGGACCGTTAAATTGAAAATAAATTTTCGTCTCTACAAATTTTGTTTCGATTGAAACACATGTACGACCGTTACCGTGATCTCCAAATTTCATGCCCGGCGGATAATGAATAGGCAAAAGGACCCGTTAGGGCTCTTTAAATAGCGAGCTCATGGCTTTACCAGCCACATTCGAATTTGAACTTTGTAAAATCATGGAATCGTCCAACGATATAACTAGAGAGACCACCAACTCGCCGACAATACCAGGCAAGACCGTTGAGCGTGAAGCAAAGAAAATATGGAGCCTGAAGAAACCGCTCAATCCGCTAAAACCGGCAAACCAGATAAAGGGGCTTAGCAGACGGCTTAGCTACTTGCAGTTGGAGGAATTCAAGGCGATGGAGGTACATGAGGCACCCCCAGAACCATCAAACGGGCAGCAATCTGAGGCAGCGCCAGGACCATCTTACCAATGCAAGGTCCATGATCCGGCGGGCAACTTAACCCCAACGTCCAAGATAAAGACATCACGAGGAGACCTGACACCACCAAATCAACCAACGGAAGTGATGACGATATTCAGCTAGAAATGCAAAATCCGCATACAGGGACCATAGAGACATTGGTCATTTCGATGAAGGCCTTGCGGAAGTCAAAAAGACGGATATCGGAAATTTATAAATCAAGACAGCACATTTCATAAGATCCGTTTTATTAAAAGATGGAAACGTCAAAATTTTAAAATAAAAAGAAAAAAAATCACAAAAGGAATTATTTATTTATTATTTTCACATTTCACTCCATAATTCGCTTTCCCGAATCAGCACAACACCAACTTTGTTTCAGAGATTCTTGTTTTTTTTTTTAGGACTCGGTCGGAACTTCGAGTCTGAACAAGGGGGCAATGTAGCGAAAAATTACAACTAATTGCTAATTTCAGGTTTCTTCAACTTTACAAATTCTAATAACAGGAACAGTCTTGGTTTTTACTATATCTTCCATTTGTAGAATTTCTACTGATTGTATCTCTGTGAAACCATGCTCTGATAAAGTTTCACAACATCTTTGTGATTGTTCTAAACAAGGTGAAAATGAGCAAAAACGTCCTCCTGATTCCTTTAGAGCTTTAAGTGCATAAGGTACTGCTAAATGTGGGGCAGGAAGATCCAAAAAGACGGCATCTACCTTCCCATTGAGTTCCTCAGTAAAACCGTATTGGCATACATCTCTATAATAACTTGTAACAAAATCACTAATCCCACACGATTTGAGTGCTTTCTGAAATTAAAACCAAAACACCACAAAGAATCATTCTTAAATTTAGAATTATAAATTGACCTTACCTAATCAACAATTGCTGTTGCTCGGCTGCTAGGTATCTGTCTTGAAGCCGTCATAACGTCATGCATCGTTCCAGCTTTGCATCGTTGCATTATCCAAATGCGCTCCTGGGTGCCTTCGCCTGAAAACAAACAAAAAGACCACAAAGAACCACTTCTACTTTTTAATTGTTAAATGCAACTACCTAATTATATCTCCTTCCCTCGATGTGAATAAATAATGCCGAATGAACGTCTGGGCTGGAAGCGGCGCAGCGACACAAAAACTTGAGACACTCGCGAGTTGAGATAATGTGATTTCGTTATGCAAAACACAACACTTAAATCAGACAAAAACGAGCACTTCAAGCTTGCGAAATCACATTATCTCAAATTACCAGAGATAAACAAACGCAAATTATCTCACTAATAGGGCAAGTACACACGTCAGTCAGACCGAACATTCCGCGTAAAGACGAAATCGTAATAGAACACAAAATGGAAACGAGGTACGGGCAAGAAATTCTCATTACACATCACGTTCCGCCATGCGCCCCGAATGCGACCTAAAATTGTCGGCGCCAAGTTACGGCGTTGATTGCCACAGACGTAATACAATGATTGCGACATTGTCGTCGTCATTTCTAGATAAATGAGTTGAGTTTTGTTTTCTTTGGGATGTCTACAGGGAAATTTTTACATCTTTTTAAGAATATGTATAAGTTGTATTTAAAGCCGATGTGCATTTATGCCAGATTTAAAAGGATGGTGCTTCAAATGGAAGCAAATCTTTGACGACGACATTTTTTGTGGCACAGCATTTGCTATGTTCTAATGTCGTAACATGTATTCGAAAATTATTTGTTGGCGTCGACAGGTGCGTGTCGCACTCGTTTGTATTTCAGCCTTTAATTGCAGCTAGCTCACCAGAAATCACTGTGCAGCGGAATATTGCGATGGTACATATAAGAGGAAGTGCAGCAACTCGTGCGTGCCGCGTCCAGCTGCGTTTAAACCAGATGAAGGTACGGTTCTAAGGAATTTATAAATTACTCCCGGTAAGAGTTTATTTTTTTTATATATTTTTTACACTTATACCATTGAATTAACAATAAATTGAATTTACTCAAAATATTTTTTTAGATAATAAGCTGAAAGCACCCTGTGGCAGCAATAACTAAAATGGTAACACTCATGACAAATTATGAGGTGCAGTTGCTATGCCAAGTTATTGTTGCTATGCCAATATTGTTGCCATGCGCCTTTGACTACCGTTCTTTGGTGCCGTGTGCAAACTCTGGCTATATAAACAGCAGTCTGACTTGGCTCGCTCTCTTTTTGAGTTTGGCAGTGCAGTGATCAAGTGGTTCTCGATTCCTAGTGTTATTTCCCAGTGTTCCAATTTTTACTAACAAATCAAATACTTTATTGTGTGTAGCGAGTGCAATAAGGATTTTATACTAATTAAACAAGTGCTTTATTTTGGTTAGAGGGTTGAAAATTGAGATTTTTATTCTGGGTACCGACTGGATTAAAGATCTTATTTTTGACAGCGACTAAGATAAAGATTCTTATTGTGGGTATCGACTGCAATAAGAATAAATTACTAACACCAAGCTCTTTATTGCGGGTCTCGACTGTAACAAAGATTCTTATTGTGGGTATCGACTGAAATAAGAATAAATTACTAACTCAAAACACTTTATCGCGGGTCTCGACTGTGATAAAGATTCTTTCTGTGGGTAGCGACTGCAGTTAGAATAAATTACTAATACCAAACTCTTTATTGCGGGTCTCGACTGTAATAAAGATTCTTATTGTGGGTATCGACTGCAATAAGAGTAAATTACTAACTCAAAACACTTTATCGCGGGTCTCGACTGTGATAAAGATTCTTTCTGTGGGTAGCGACTGCAGTTAGAATAAATTACTAACACCAAACTCTTTATTGCGGGTCTCGACTGTAATAAAGATTCTTATTGTGGGTATCGACTGCAATAGGAATAAATTACTAACTCAAAACACTTTATCGCGGGTCTCGACTGTGATAAAGATTCTTTCTGTGGGTAGCGACTGCAATTAGAATAAATTACTACACCAAACACTTTATCGCGGGTCTCGACTGTGATAAAGATTCTTTCTGTGGGTACCGACTGCAGTCAGAATTACTAACCTCATTTTATTCTGGGTCTCGACTGGAATAAAGAAAATCTCCCAATCCTAAAAACCTTAATAGAGAACCAAGTGAATCAGCTGCCAAAACACTGATCAGGTGAGTACCAAGTCAGATACAGTAAAATAAATTTTCTTTTAAAATATTCAGTTACAGTAAGAATAAATAAATTTCCGTTTAACTAAAATAATGTTATTGCTTACAGGAGTTTTAAATATCAGAACTGCTCCCTCGTTTACCGCTCGGCCGGAGCAAATTTTTATCCAATAGATAAAGAAACGTTACAATATATTAAAAAAACTTTTAAAATAAATAACTTTTGTAAATTAAATGCACTAAAAAGTAAAAAATAATTTTTTTTTCTCTGTGATATAAACAAGAAAAGTTTAATGCAAAATAAAAAATGCTACAACTCAGATATAATCTTAAAAAATTGGGCATGATCTACAGTTCTGATTATAGTTGTGGATTCCCAAACTATTAAGATTTAATCTGAGTTGTAGCATTTCTTATTTTGCATTAAACTTTTCTTGTTGATATCACTAAGAAAAAAAAATATTTTTGACTTTTTAGTGCATGTTTGACCAACCTACAAAAGAAAAAATTAGATTTAAATTAAACTAGAAAAATCTTACCAGCATCTGAAGATTCACAGGTGCATATGGTCCCACGACGACCTGAAATAAAGAAAACGAATTAAAATATGACATCTTAAGTAATTTTTTTGAATTTTTACACCAACAAGTTTGTGTTTATATAGCGCCATATAGGCACTATGTAATAACAACAAACTTTATGTTTCACAACATAAAATGACATAAAAAATTAAGTACAATACAAAAATTATCTAAAAAACAAAACTCGCGCGCGGCTTACATTACGAATATAAATAAACCGGCGTACTTCAATTTCTCGCAACGTTTGTAATGTCACCCCGGGGTAAAACGGGACGACAAATTCGCTGGGCACGTTCGCGTCGCGATATTTTCCACGGTTTACGGAATAATCATTAATTTTCGAAATTACCTTTACACCACTGAGTGCGAAAGAGACACAAAGGTGTGAAAGCGACAAGGATGAAGATGAACAAAATGAATTATGAGAGGAATTTTGTAAATTGACATCAAAGATGGCGAAACGATAAGTTATGGCAAGATTTGGGAAAACTTATCATAATTCCTCGAATTGAAATCTAATTTCTATGGGAAAGATGTCAAAAAATGCAATTTGTAATTTGACATCAAATGACTACAACAAAATCATATATTGTAGTCAAATTAATCCTGAAAATTGAAGAATTCATTTTTATTTATACGAAATCAGAACAAATCAATCAAGTGTTATCATTAAGAAAAAGAGATAAAAATGTCAGCAAGGAACTTCAGAAGCATTGTCTACAAGGCCATTAGTGAGGCAGCAAAGATCTTTTATTCACTTTGTGTGTAAACTTATTCTGAACAAATTATTAAATTATATTGAAGGTAAATTCTCGCATTATTCATTTTTTCTCAATTTGCGTTAAATTTCATTGTGTTTGCATGCCAGGTGTTGGTCATACACACATGTATGAAATTAACAAGTGCGAATGAGTTCTCAGTAATTAATTTCTGCCTTTCAGCCATTTAATTTTTTTTTCTTTAAGTATTTAACTCAATTAAATCGAAATTTCAAACAATATGCCATTAGGTCAGTTTTACACAACATAATAATTGTAAACTAGATCTGCCTTGAGTTCTAATCGTTATTTACTTTCAGGCAGTAGTAAATAACATAGTTAAGATACACAGAAAGGGAAGTTTTTTTGCCTTGTATATATGAAATATTAACGTAGGATAATTTGTCTAATTTTGTCATAATTGAAAGGAAAGGATAAATTCGAGTAAAACATCATTTTTTTTTTTGCATATTTAAGTTTCTTTCATTTGTTACATATGAAGAGTGAAAATTGCTCTATGTGAATTTGCATGTTTAGTCACAACATTTTCCATTCGCTTTAAGAAAATTCTGTTTCGGATTCTTTATCATATCTTCCCCTGTTAAATATATATAAAATAATCATATTCAAGCATTGGTTCATTCAATAAATTAATAAGGCCCAACCTTTCGCTTTCAGCTTTTTCTTTCAAACTGCTTTGTTTGTATTTACACCTTCCTACCTTTCTACGCATATAATTAAAGATCGTTGATCTTCACATTCCTACACATGCTAGCAATACCGTAGCAATTTGCGCTATTATGCGAATTTAATTAGGTGAACGAAGTGGTTCTAAATTGTTCTAGCAGGAGCACATAATTTTAACGTACTCATATGTTAATAATGATATTTAATGATTTGATGATGTATGATTGTTGCTAATGCAGTTACATAGCTTATATGTAAATATGTAATATTTCCTGTCTGTAAGATTGTTAAAATCGGTAGACTAAATAAGTAAATAAATAAATAAATAAAGATGTGGCATCCAAAGCATGCATCGATTCATGCAATAAAATTAATTTGGATCACCTTTCGCTTTTAGCTCGCAGTTCAAGTTTACTAAATTATAAACTGTTTACATACCGGCAAAGTTTTTGTTTTTCTTACAACTGCTTTTGTTTGTATTTTCATCGTTCTAGCTTTCCATATACATAATTAAAGATCATTGATCTGCCGTTCCTACACATGTTAATTTAATTGGGTGAAGCAGTAGCAGCGTGATTATAATGATGTTGGCGTACTACTAACCTTCGCAATGCATTTTTATTCGGATTTTGTAGTTTAATAAAAAACGTTAATTACTTACGCCGGCAACGAAGAAGCAATAGTGAATAATGCTTAATAATTAAACTGTAAAGCAGGCTTTGCGTCATGCAAATTATATAATTATATATGTTGGTTATAGTTTCCGATTGCCTATAATGGTGTCTGCTCGCCTGGTAATGTGTTTTTGCCTTTAGCTTGTCAATTGTCTTTAGTAATTGCTACATTTCTAATAAACTATAATTTCTATTTGCACACAACGAAAGATCCAAGTGTGTGTGTGTGTGTGTGTGTGTGTGTGTGTGTGTAATGCACCGCAAGCCTACTTACGGTTGTGTGTGGTTATTTATATATCACAGTATGCTACTAAAACATGCTGAGGGAGGATCCAATTGGGATAATGTATAGTACCTGCGAGGATTACTATACATTCCGACATATTTGGATTTAGAACAAGTTCATTATTATTCATCGAACAATCAATGATTTTAAGAAGATAATCTTAGTTTACAATCATGCATTGGGGGCTGTATTGTATTACCTATCTGAGTATTATCTTTATAAAATTACTGAGTATTAATATTGCACAACTCTAGAAGATCGTTGATAAATATTTTAAAAGCAAAGGGCCCACGAACTAAATGCTGTGGCACTCCAAAACACATTTGAGTCCATTGGATAGCCTATCACCTATACTTTTACTTATGTGATGGCCCAATATACGGAAGATTCTTCCAGCAGCCAAGGGCATCACAGCGAAATAACCAACAATTGCTAAACAATAACTTCGCATGGTATTGTTCTGCAACTGTCGGTTGTTTTGCTGATTAGCCCAACAGCTGGCTGCGATTAGCGCTTAGTGAAGAAATCGACGATTGCAATAATAATTCACCTTCGCATGGTAATTATTATGTAAAGCGATTGTTTAGAACTAAGCGACTCAGGTGCTGCAACCGGTAGAACAAACGACAATCAATGATTTTAAGAAGATAATCTTAGTTTACAATCATGCATTGGGGCTGTATTGTATTACCTATCTGAGTATTATCTTTATAAAATTACTGAGTATTATATTGCACAACTCTAGAAGATCGTTGATAAATATTTTAAAAGCAAAGGGCCCACGAACTAAATGCTGTGGCACTCCAAAACACATTTGAGTCCATTGGATAGCCTATCACCTATACTTTTACTTATGTGATGGCCCAATATACGGAAGATTCTTCCAGCAGCCAAGGGCATCACAGCGAAATAACCAACAATTGCTAAACAATAACTTCGCATGGTATTGTTCTGCAACTGTCGGTTGTTTTGCTGATTAGCCCAACAGCTGGCTGCGATTAGCGCTTAGTGAAGAAATCGACGATTGCAATAATAATTCACCTTCGCATGGTAATTATTATGTAAAGCGATTGTTTAGAACTAAGCGACTCAGGTGCTGCAACCGGTAGAAACAAACGACAAGGTTGTGGTCGTTTGTTTACATCCGCGTTGTGAGCAAAGAAAGTTTACTTCCGAGTATCGGACATAAAAAGACTAATGACTGGTCTGGCGAGTGCCGTTTGTAATCATCAGTCATTGTGCTCGCAAGTTTCGGTTCGGGTCAGATTACCTAAGCGCCAGATAGCTTAGTGTAAAGTAAGGCAGGTCAGTGCTGCAAATAAAGAAATTGTTTTAAAGTACTTCGTGCGTTTTTTTTATGTTGAGGATTTTATTGCTTTTGGGACACGGACATTTGGCGCAGCCGGTGAAACTTAGGTAAGAAATTAGAGAAATTTCTTGCTGGTGCTTGTTTTTTTTTTCATTGCTCATTTTTTTTTTTGTTTTCAAGAAATTTTGGTAGAAGGTGGGAATTTGTTTATTTATATATTGATTTTTTTTTAATTCTTTTGCGTTTCAGGTATTTAAAAAAAGTGTTAGATTTAAATTTTTGTGTTTTGTGATTTTTTTTGGTGAAATTAAGCTACTCCAACATATATTGACGAGATCGAGGAGCTGTGCTTTTACAAGCTACTCCCGCAACTTCATCATAATATACACATACACCTACATTAGCGGCGATCGAGGAGTTGTGCTTTTACAAGCTACTCCCGCATCTTCATCATAATACTCACATACACCTACATTAGCGGCGATCGAGGAGTTGTGCTTTTACAAGCTACTCCCGCATCCCGAATAAACACCATTCACCATTTTCACATAAAAATGTAACAGATGTCAATTTTAGCATGGAATGGAGTTCGAGAATAAATTTTAAATTGTGATCGGTTAGATAAGTTTTCAACGTCGCAGGTCGGTTAGAGAGTCGATCACACACGCTTTTCGGTAATTTCTCGCGTTTTTAAAAGTTGTAATAACTGCTCCCAGTAAACTAGAGTAATTTGATTAATGGTAATAATCTTGGCTTAGTTAAAGTATGGGTTATTGTATTTTCTTTTATTGTGTGACAGGAAGAATAAAAATTTAGAGAAAGCATGTTTGTGAGCATAATAGCTGTATTCAGAGTAATTGAGTGTGGTAATTGTGTTAGAGTTTTGAATGCCCAGCGTTAGATACAAGTGTGTATGTTGTTCGGCTAAGAAAGATATGAGTGTTGCGAGAGATCTTTTCTAGAGCAAGTTGTATAAAATTTGCGATTCCATGTTTATGAAGTATAGACGTTAGAATTTAGCTAACCGATCATACACGTAGGTACATACAACAAACGTGCTAAACAACTTTTCGTATTACGGGGCATTTACATAATTTTTGTGCATTTTTTTTTTAGGGTACAGTGAAAACTGATTCAAGATTTGTTTTGTGTTGTTTTTTTTTGTAGTTTAAAATAAAAATTTTAAAAAATATTGCATTTGTTTTGAGAATTTTGTGGTTAAGCAATAGGAGACTAAGGATAGTAGATAGTAAGTTTAGAAGACTAATCGTTGTTTCGTTTAATGGTCTCGAGTATAGTGACGGTAATTTCAGTTGTTTTATATAAGGATCCGAGTTATCGGAAATAGTTTTGGTCAAGAGGTTGAGTCTAGTTGGGTTTACAATAAGGATAGGAGTTGTGGGGAATAATCCGTGCCAGCGTATCAATGTCTGCATGGTACTAGTTTTGTTATATACCTTAAATGTCCACAGGTAGGAGTAAATATATTAACTAGGGAGGAATTAGCACGCTATCAGGCCCAGGAAAGGGAATTAGAACTGAAAGCACAAGAGCTTAAGGAATTCCAGACAATATTGCAGAGTTATGAACAGGACTGGCAATATATAGAGGAGCATATAGCGGGAGAGTTACGGAAAAGGTGGACAGAGAAGAGGCAGAGAAATTACTGGAGGAACTGAATGAGAGTGCTAAAAAAAGTACAAAAGGCGAAGCCTTAGATCAACTGGTGACAGCAGCATTCGAAGTTATCCAGAGCCGTGAAATAGAAGCAGAACAAGCATTGGAGGAAACCCAGAAAGAAAAAAAAGGATCTTAAAAAATATAGAATCGCTAAAGGTCAGCTAAAGGAGGCCGAGGAAGCTACAGCAGAACTAGAGAAAGAGTTGGGGCTCGATAAATCTTCACAAAGAAGTCCGAATCAAGACAATAATAAAGCGATCACGAGTAAGGGGTTCAAGCCAAGGAAATTATTATTCTGGGAACAGCCTAAGGAGCAGAAGCAACATTCAGAAACAGAGCAAAGTAGAAGAAAGAAACAGAAGTTAGCGTCGAGTGGAAAAGAGGGAAGCGAACGAAACCAGATAATTCCAGAGGAAAGAAACATATCCGGGGAGAACAGTCAGCAAGGCAATATGACAGATGTGCACGAAAAGGTAATGGATCTAGTATCTAAGTATGTGCCCATGCTATCCGGTGAAAGATCATCCAGGCTGTCGAAGGAGGTATATCGCTTCCTGAGTTGTAGTAAATAACTACACGATCGTCTGACAGAAGAAGAGCAGAAGATCTTCATCAGGTGTATAAAGTATCGCTTATCGGACGACGCGTACTACTTGGTAAATTCACAAGAGCCAAAGGATTTTGAATCCTTGCAGCAAGTAATCAAATCAGCTTACATGCCTAAGAAATCTTTTAGTGAACTGCGAACAGAAATGCTGGCATGCAGGCAGAGGCCCGGCGAAGATATCAGGGAGTTCGCAGACCGGATGAAAGAATTGCTCGATCTGATAAAAGCGGCGGTCTCGGCAAAATACCCGGGAGGAGATACAGGTCTGATTGCAGAGCTGGAGGCAGATGCCGTAGCGACATTCAAAGCAGGCGTTAGGCTTAAACCGACTCAAGTATACCTTACTGGTCGGAAATTTGAATCGCTAGAAGGGGTGCAGGAGGAAGCTGCCTACTACGAAAAGGACTCGGAAAGGCTTCAAGCCATAGTACCAGAGACGCGGAAGGTAATACCGGAATTTCTCACAGGAAAGAATATCAAATGCTTCAAATGTGGACAGCTTGGGCATATCTCTAGAGAATACCAGCCATATAGGCGCGAAACATCCCTCATTTCCAACTCCCGAATACATCACGTCAGTGTCGCAGATATCAAAGAAGGCGTTAATGGAAGATTCCTGACGGCAGGGGAGGGGCTTTACTGCCAGTTCTGCCGAGCACGGGACCACTATACGGAGAATTGCCTCAAGAAATATCTAGCAGAGTAGGCCAACGAAAAATTAGATTCTCAGAGTAAGTTTGTCATAACAGTCCATTCGAATATAGCATTAGAAGGTAAGTGGAGACTTTTAATAGATACCGGATCTACCTTAAGTATAATTAAGGTTAATAGGATAAAAAGGACTACGCCCGTACAGACACATCACAAAATCAGAATTTGAGGACTGTTTGGATCCGCTAGGAGTTCCGTAGGCACTTGTGAGGCAAAGTTGCAGATAGACAACAGCCAGCATGCCTGCAGATTTAATGTTATTAGTGATACGGACTCAATTACAGCCGACGGTATACTTGGAATGGATTTCCTCAGTGGCAAAGCTATAATCGACTGCCTAAATATGAAGCTACTGATGTAAGATGCCAGCAAAGGTATAGAAGAAAATGCTTCTTGTGAAAATATCGCAGCTTGTGCCCAAGTGGGATCCACAGCTTGGCAGAGTAGCAGTCATGAAAATCCATTCCCGGCCGATATAGAAAAGGAAAACATCAACACGGCAGAAAAAATAGTACCTAAATGGCAGGACCCATTTCTGGTACCCTTCTGGGAAAAGATCCGTATCACGCCTTGCGAAATTTCGGAGCCTATCAAGCCTATAACCGAAGAATCTAGCGAAGGATTGACCAGTCAACACAGACACGGCGAACACAGCGGAAATAGTCTGAAGGATAGACTTGCATTTGTAAGAATCGCTAATGCAAGAGCTTGTCCGGTAAAAGCACCAAATTATTCGAAACCGCTTAAGTATTCCGAAAAACCTGCATGGAGTTATGAGGGTAGGAAAAGTTTCTCTCCACCACAAAAGCAAGCTCAGGGCCTTTGGCGAAGAGGAAAGCTTAAATTTCAAGAATATAGAAATAAATCGGTTAGAACAGAATTCCAGAAGAAATTATGGCATCGAAACTGCAGTCGTGTGGAACATTGGAATTCTAGTGTTACTTTAATGACACCTAATGAGGTAAGAGTTGGTAAATGTCCGGGTAAAGCGACGATAAGCCGAGGTTTTCCACAGGGGCTTTCAAATTTTGTAAGTGAATTGAAAGGCGGATTTTACAAAATTTAAATGACATAGCTCTATAGATTTACAGGTGAAGAAAAGAAATGCAAGGATATAAGGATAATCTAGTGCCTGCTTTACTGGAGACTGAAACAATACTACAACTCAGGTAAAGTAATATGAATAATAGGTAAGGAAATATCTAAAAGAAACAATATATAGAGAATAAGATGTAATAAAAAGAGTTATCCGAAGAAAAACCTAATAGTTAAAAAATATAAAGAGAAATATTTGACTAAGTAAAGAAATGAAAAGTTAGCAGAATAAGAAATATATTTGTACGTTTATAGTTATTGATACCCAAAAGGTAAGCAGGGAAGATAAAAACAGTAAAAGTAGTGAAAATAAAGAAAAATGTAATATTCAAAAATCAAGATTCATAAACAAAGAGCAATAACCATTACTGTAATTGTATATTTTAGAGGTTAAGAAAGATTAAATGTAAATAGGAAATTATCATAGCAGTGTAGCGTTACCCTAAAGAGCGGGATGGAAATTTACCCAAATAGGAGATCAGTATGACAACCGAGATGCGGAAAGTTCCGATATGTAGCTGAGAGCCAAACATAAGTAAGCAGCAGAAATAAGTAAATGAGAGGAAAGGCAATGGTTATGCGGAGCCCTGGAGAACTAACCTTATAGATATGGATGCGAATTTATGAGTAAAATCCGTAGATATCTTCTATCTATTTTTGTATTAGATAAATTTTTCGTGGAAAGCTGCAATTAAGAAACAGCGTAATTGATTGTTGGGAAGTCGGTATTCTGGTGACACATATATAGTGTTATATGGAATTAAAAATATCTGTTTTTTTAGGTACGGATGGACTCTCGATATAATTGGGAGAACTCCATCGTATCCTTAAGAAAATCAAGAAAAGATAAATAATATTTCTACAAATATTATCATCAATCATTCGAACCACTAACCCTCATGGTAACGAGATAATTAACAGCACATCTTCTGGAAAATACTATACTCATAGAACATTGAAAATGAGACCAAGTTTTTTTTCGTCCACTTGTACAATTAGAGAAGTGCCAGTAATAGGAGCGGTTTTGTACGTTTTCTTATGATTGGACTTTTAAATGTTTAAATGTTGCTAACAAAGTGGAACTACAATCTGGAATTGTCTATTCAATGGGAATTTAAATACTATAACTGAAAATGACATGAGTATTCAACAATTGTTGATTACCAGATGTTAACGCTATTCAGGAAATACTACACAAAAGCTAGAAGTGGAATAAGTGTAGCACAAAAGAGCTGGAAGGAGAACTTTAGAAAACATCTCTAGGCAGCAGATGAACAACAGACTCAGGCCAACAGCAACAGATGAGCCGTTCTTCCCAGGGGGACATAATCCAAACTCGTAATTCAGAACAGCAGCAAGTCGAAGCAGACGTCCACCTTACCGTTGATATGACATCATCCTTGTAGCGAATCCAGACCATAGTTTCCGACCATCATCAACAAACAGTTCGAACGACTACACTAAATTTAAGGCTCGTAATAGTATTAAAGAATTAAGGTATAATTATATAAAGCGAAGTTGTCAATTCGAAAGTAAGGTAAAAAGGAGAATATCAATATATAAAACAAAAAAAAAATTAAGGAATCTAGCTTAACTGTATCAAGAGAAAGAAATGTAGAATAGATAAGAAGGTGTAATAGAAATAATTTGTGTGTGATGTTTGAAGGAGATATAGTGTAAAAATGAAAAAGAGCTAATTTTAAAATAAGAGAAACGTGAAAAAAAAACTCTGAGAAAATAAATGTAAGGCATTAAAAGATAAAAATGTTAATAAAATTCAATGAGAGAAGCCATAAGAACGAATATAAATACGGAAAAATAAAAAATAAATAAGAATAGAATACAGAAAACAAGAAAGAAAAAAATAAAATGTAAGGAATGAAATATGAGAAGAAACTATCACAAATTTAATGTGCAGTAAAAAAAAAACAGTTTTTTTTTATTTAAGACAATGAAATAAATTATTGTGAGACAAATAAAGAAGGTAAATTTGTGAAGAAGATATAATGGAATATGAAAATAAAATAAAGAAGAAAAAAAATTGTAACATGAAAAACGGGTGTAAAAAAAAAATTAAATATAGGAAGAAAAGATAATGTTTAAAGAAAATGTAATAGGTATAAGAAAGAAATTTAAAACAGATAATCAAAAATTGAAGAAAAGAAAATATGAAAATCTAGATGGTAAAAATGTAACGATGTAATGCTAAGAATCTGAACCGAAAGGTGATTAAAATATTTTCAATTTTTAAGACTATTGCGCTCTCCAGATCTAGTTCCCTGCGGAAACTAGTTTTTCCAAGGGGGGAGGAATGTGATGGCCCAATATACGGAAGATTCTTCCAGCAGCCAAGGGCATCACAGCGAAATAACCAGCAATTGCTAAACAATAACTTCGCATGGTATTGTTCTGCAACTGTCGGTTGTTTTGCTGATTAGCCCAACAGCTGGCTGCGATTAGCGCTTAGTGAAGAAATCGACGATTGCAATAATAATTCACCTTCGCATGGTAATTATTATGTAAAGCGATTGTTTAGAACTAAGCGACTCAGGTGCTGCAACCGGTAGAACAAACGACAAGGTTGTGGTCGTTTGTTTACATCCGCGTTGTGAGCAAAGAAAGTTTACTTCCGAGTATCGGACATAAAAAGACTAATGACTGGTCTGGCGAGTGCCGTTTGTAATCATTAGTCATTGTGCTCGCAAGTTTCGGTTCGGGTAAGATTACCTAAGCGCCAGATAGCTTAGTGTAAAGTAAGGCAGGTCAGTGCTGCAAATAAAGAAATTGTTTTAAAGTACTTCGTGCGTTTTTTTATGTTGAAGATTTTATTGCTTTTGGGACACGACACTTATAGGAGTCTTTAAATAAGAAAAACAAAACAAAAACATTTCAATATCGAAAGAAGAAATTAAAATTGAGTACGTAATTTAAAATGATCAGCCCAGCCAAGAGCAGTGTAAGGATATAGCTCTTCATCAGATAGGCAGATTCATGAGTCTGTTGTTACTTTGAGTATTGAAATGAACGAAATTCGCACATTCATCAACAGCTTTAATTGATTTTTAAATTTTTCACGCATATCACGACATATCCGCACGAACTATTCTATGGTCTATGACAGGTCATTCTCGTTAGAAATGTGCCAGTCATTCTAAATATCTACACATATCCTATATGTTTAGTGGTATTGCATCATGTAACTTAAAATTTTTAATAAATATGAGAATACTAATTTAACTGATTTTTATTTTATGATTATAGTTAACCGTCTGAAATTCTCTGAACCTATTCAGCATTTCATTAATAAATTTGTAACGCAATCCTTGCAATACTGACGAAATACATAATTATGTCAGTTACTGGAAAAACTGTCATCTGCACCCCACCCTTACAATTTTAATAAGTAAACATTTTATTATTCTCTTTGGGGAATTAATTAATTGCGTGACTATATATCATGAAATATTCTCAAGTCACCTCCGCATCTGAAACCGAAACCACAAAGTAAAAAAAGTACCAGATGAAGGGCGAAAGGTGTTCCACTTAATATAGAAACTTACTTTCCACCAGCCCTTTAAGATGGTTTCAACAGATTTTTTACATTTTTTTGTTGTTTTTAATTAAATTTCCTTTACCTTTAGTGTGAAAATTAAGTTCCCTTTTATTTCCTTATTAAGTGCTATATCCGAAAGGTATATTTTATGTAGACGAGATTGTTGATGAAAAACCGGAGTACAGTTTTAATTTATTTTTTATTTTATTTTTTGTCAAGGACAAGACTTTTCGTATAAGACATACTCGTAAATATGTGACTAGGCATTATCTGCTTGGGCAGTGAGAAACACACATTGGCTTAGAGATTTTTTGAAAATTAATATTGAAATGTCATGTGTCTTCAAAGTGGGAATGAGATCTAAACTATTATTTTGTTTATGTTTTTCAAAATTACCTTGTCAGTTCTCAAAGCCCCTTTCTTTAATTTCAACTGTGCTAAAAACATTTTCTTCTCACAGAGCTCTAACAAAGGATATTCTTCAGACACTTCAACGGTGACAGTAAGTCAAGCTAATTTTATCGACATATGAAGAAAATAACTCTACGAGATCATCTTCAATTTAATATGCTCTAGTTTTGTATGTGGAGTACTTACATATCTGTAAGTTATTAGCATACGTCACAGCCAAGTGAGAAGTATTATATATCAATAAGGTGAACAAAGGAGATCCCAAGTGTTTCTTCTGTGGCACATCAGAAATAAGTAAGGAAGGAAGATGATCACTGCTGCAAGTAATACCTATTGGGTCGTCCCATAGTAAATCAATTGTATTTCAACCCGACCATCACCAATTCCGTTATTGTTCTTCTGAAAATTAAGTAATTATGAGGCAAGAATACAGTAAACTGTTTTTTGTCCTGCGATGCATGCTGTTTGAATTAAAGAACTGTGAAATACTTCAAATTCGCGGATTTTTGATCTGCTGAGTTATATTAAAAAATTTATAATTTTGGTTGTAATTATTACAGAGGCATATGTGGTCTCCTCTGTAATTGTTACCCACAAAGGACTGGGAGTGCTTCTGACTTCGCCAGGAAGTTGCACCAGCCCCGTTGATATTAAGTCTTAGTAACCGGCTATGCTCAACTTTAAAGAGAATTCGTATGTCCGAAGTTACTCGTTAATTAGTTAACTTTTATTTGAATTTATTCTTGAATGGAATTATTAAATCAACACAATTAATCGAGTAGTTTTATAGATAGTCTCTATTTGAATTTATTCTTTTAATGAATAACTAAATCAGCACTATTAATGAAGAACTTTTGTAGATAACTTTATTTGAATTTATTGTTTCATAGAATGATTAAATTAACACAATTAATAGAATAGTTTTATAGTTAGTCTCTATTTGAATTTATTTTTTAACAGAATGGATAAATCAACACAATTAATAAAGAACTTTTATATATAACTTTACTTAATTTATTCTTTAATAGAATGATCAAATCGCCACAATTAATAAGTAACTTTTCTAGATAACTTTATTTGAATTTATTTTTCATAGAATGATTAAATTAATACAATTAATCAATAACTTTTATAGATAGCTTTATTTGAATTTACCGAACCCAAAAGCTTTTTTTAAAAGGTCGCCCGCCGGTTCTTGATAGACTACCACGACGGTTCTCGTCTGGCCCCACATATCTCTAGCTACCAACGCCGTTTCTTCGTTTCTTTTTGCTGATTAAGCGATTTCGCGATAAAATTGGCCAGAGAGAAATATTCGCGCGCCGATTTAATAATTAAAAATTGTTCGGAGAAAGTATCCTCTAGCAAGAAATATTGTATTTCTTATCGCTGGCGGGCAATAATGCACACCGTCAGCACTTCTGTTCGTGAGAAAGACAAAGTGTACAAATTGTACACTTTGTATGACAGGAAATGAAATGATTTTTTCCAGAGGGCGTGCATATTTGCACGTAAATGCTTATGCTCGTAAGGGTAACACCATCCCCCATAGAAAAAGAAAATTCATACGACTGGGAAGGAGCAAGGATTTTCGCCATGCATCCCGCGAGTCTAACAATGAAAAAGAAAATATCATTTAATTTGCGCCTCCGAGAGATATGTGGGAACACAGGAGCCCGCCGTTTCCTTTTTTTTTATATTATTTTGCAATTACAATTGACAGTCGGTGGTCTATGATCACAACCATCTCTGGACATATTCTGTCTAATTTATTCTAACTCTATTTTAGTTGGTTCCTTACTTCGTCTTAACTTAACTAACTTATAAAAGTTATTTATATATATACTCTTGTTGCTGTACTTTATCTTATTCCTCATACACTTAATTAAAACTTACATAATGCCCTTACATAGCGGGCGCGGCCCATCCTCTTTAGGGATTACATTTATACTTAACTCGCCGTTACGCTAGTAATGTTGTCTGGTTTAGAGAATTTTCCTCTTCGCTTTGCGAAATATAAGTACCCGACAACAAAAATCAAAACTAGGACAATGATAGTGGCATATGAAATAGAGTAGTGGTGGATATCGTGAGCGTTCAGGCCCTGATGTTCGATTTGCTTTACTTCTTTTATAGAGGAGCTTAACCGTTGCAGGTCGTTATCGGAGGAAAATTTAAAAAGGTGAGTTTTGGTGGTGTTAAGAATTGGGAATCTACTAATGTTAGGAAATTTCAAGACTGTAGATAAATTTAAGCTGGGGACGTAGTAGTTGTGCATTTCCATATTTTTGGACAAATGTCGTGGATAGTTAGTGTGTCACCTGTCCGAGAGTTCCAGTATTCCAGAACCCAGTAAGGATTGCGGGATAATTTTATTAGTACAGACCTCGTCTAGTGTAGTGTTCTTGGTTAGAACAAAAAGCCATTTGTTCGCCTGGGAAAGCTGAATTCAGAGGTTACCAGGGGAGGTCTTCCGTAGGTGGCAAGAGTCGAGCAGTTTAGTGACGTGCTTTAAAAGCTAAATTTCACAGATATTGTTTTCTGGATTCACGCTAAATATTGGGTGCATCAGTCGACAAAGATAATGGAAAGCGTCACGAGTAAGGCAGTCTTGAAAATCGAAATTATTAAGGGTGTAGTAGTGTTCATGGTTGTAGTCGACTACTAAATAGTCAACGGATGGCTGGATGTAGACGAATTCGTTTTCATATGTGGTTAGCAGTGGGGTTACTTTATATAGTTGGTATGGCGTTCGATAAGGAAAAGGTATTTTGAATTCGAAAATTATTTTATTTGCATTTCTAGCTGTGATTGTCCGACTAAACTCGTATATGCCGAACAAATCTTGTAAGCCGGGGGAAATTGGGAGTCTCAGGTTATCAGAGAACTCCTGCTGTATGACTAATAGAGAGGTCCTTAATTGACTGGGAGTCTTAATGGAAAGGTGCGACCTGCCGTGTTTCACATCTATCATTAGATCGAGGATAGAATTTATGGTGGCCTCGTATCTCATTAACGAGAGTGATACGGCATTGACAATTGACTCTATTTGGAGAGTTATGTTGAACTGGGATTCAGCGACAAGCGTTGTGTTCAGTAGTAGTTCTAGTCCCTTGATCTTCTCATCCAAAATTAAAAAATGCGTCCTGATTTCGTGCTGGCTCTTATTGAAGATATTTACCGTCGTGTCTATTATTGACGTATGGTTTTTTAACAGGTCGAGGAAGCGGCTTTGGTCGCTTTTCACGCTGTCAATCAGGTGGTCATATTTAATGGCGTCCTCCTCGTCTAAGGTCCCGAAGAGCATTTTGCTCAGGGAACCCACTCCGTTAAAGGGGCTACGTTTTTGTCGGACATTAAGGGGGGACAATAAAGTTTCCTTATCCTTAATGTTGTCAAAGATACTCAAAATCTGTTTTGAAGAGGATTGGCAGAGAAGGGGGTTGGCTGTATAAGGGATCAGACGCGGACAAAGACCTTTTATTACGCGAATGTTATCCTCCATTTGCCTAAACTCGTAATTAAGACCTCTCAGGTCAAAGTAAACGATGATGTGCCACTCGTGGCTAAAAAGTCCCAATCTACCTGCTTCCTCGAAGTAAATTCCTGAATTACCCTCCAAATAGGTGACGTTCAGCCCAGTCGCGGGGCCCCATAGATTTAACAGTTGTATATGCAGGAGAAGTTTACCCATGTTCGATATCCTGAAAAGGAAAAACGTGGCTTATTCGACGTACAGTTATAGATCATTATTATGTATAATCTTAATCTTGTTTCCCACCTTAATGGTGGTGTTCTCGGGAGAATTTAATTCTATGAACGTCATACGGTCCGAGCCAAAGCGGCGAGAGTTTGGACCTTTTTGCATGGCTTTTAAGAAAAACCTTATCTCCGAGATTAAAGGAACGCTCCGCCGAATTTTTGTCATAATAATTCTTCGATTTCTGTTTATATCTCAGAATAGTTTGACGCGCCATTTCAAATCCATGCTGAAGACGAGCCCTTAGTTCATTAGAGTAATTGTCATAGTTGTAACTGGTTTCCGGCTCAAGTTTCAGAGAAGTGGGGATTCTAGCTGGGAATCCATACACAAGCTCGTGCGGGGTAAATCCGGTACTTGAATGGGGGGTTAAATTAAACAAAAAAATAGCATACGGCATCCAGGAATCCCAAGAAAGCGGATCTTTGTTAACGTAATGGCGGAGGTATTCGGCCAGCGTCCTATGGCTACGCTCCAGCACGCCATTAGTCTGGGGATGATACGGGGTGGATTGTAGCTTATGAATTTTGATCAGTTTACAGACCTCAGTAAACACTCGGCTAAGGAAATTGGTGCCCTGATCTGTCAAGATACACTGGGGAATTTCGTGGCGGCATATGATTTTAGTGGTTAGAGAATTTGCTAAGGTCGTCTTGGAAGGTTAAAATGAATCTGTTACCATTGTAACTAGTGGGAAGTGGCCCAACAATGTCGAGAAAAACTTTTTCAAAAGGTCTTCTGCTTGTAGTAGTTATTTTCATTGGGATCTTTTTGTTCCTATTGAGTTTATTAGCTTGGCAAGAGGGACACTTTTTTATGAAACTTATGATATCTTTGTTCATATTCTGCCAATTATAGGCCATCTTTATCCGTTTTAAGGTTCTGTGGATGCCAGTGTGGCCCCTAGGGGTGAGGTATGGTAATCGCGTATCACCTGCTGTATATGTTCTTTGTCACTCAATTCTATCACCTCGTCGAGGAAAATATGGACAGGGAGTTTTGACGTTGAAAGAATAAAAGTTCACATAGATTTCAGCTCTAATAAACTAGCGTGGTCTATGGCACTAAAGGAGGGTAGTATCATTGCGAGTTTCGATGATTTTGCATACTCGAGATATTCGCTTAAAGTGACAAGAGTAGTCCTCTTGTCTGAGGGACTTGATAATGGGAAGGGAAGCTCGACGATTAGGATTTTGGTCTTTCCGGTTTCGCACATTTTTAGCTTTCCAGGAAGGATATCTAGTTTTAGACCTGTGTATAACTCGAGACTTTTCTTCATTTTGTCATCGTTTGGGGTTAGTATGAAGAATTTTGGAATGGGGGTTTTAAATATTATTAATGAACCTTTTTTTCATGAATGAGTGAAGAGTTGGGTACGCCCTTGATTAAGTGGTCAGCGTAGGCCTCGATAATGTCGGTTGTAAGTGGGGTGGAATTAGCAGTGGTGTCAGGGTTGGGTGCCTTGGTACGAGTTTACCCTTGACGTGCCTGTTGCCGTGTAACGGCGTTTATAGTAGTATCCACAGGAGGTATGCGACTTAAAGCATCGGCATTCGAATTTAGCTTTCCCGATTTGTAGATTATACAGTAGTCGAATTTTTCCAACCGGATACGCCATCTCGTTAGTCTGGAGTTGGGTTTTTAAGTTCATGAGCCACGTTAGTGGCTGGTGATCGGTTATTATAGTAAATCGTCGACCATATAGGTAGCGCCGGATTTGTTCGACTGCGAACACAATGGTGAGGAGCTCTTTCTCTATGGTAGAGTATTTAACTTCGGCTGAATTATGGTTTCGGCTAATGTAAGAGACAGACCTATCCTTGCCTACCTTACCTTGCGAAAGCACCGCGCCAATGGCGAAGTTGCTGGCGTCTGTAGTAACAAGAAAGGGTTGGTCAAAACAGGGGTATTTTAGGATAGGGGAAGAGATAAGTTTAGATTTCAGTGTTCTAAAAGCTTCATCACAGAAGGCGTCCCATGCAAAGGGTACGTCCTTCTTCGTGAGGTTAGTAAGGAGTTTTGCGATCTTCGCAAAATTTTCGATGAATCTGCGATAATATCCTACGAATCCTAAAAATGATTTGATATCTTTGACCCGTTTTAGGTTTGAATAGGTCCTTACGACTTTAATTTTTCCCGGGCCGGGGGGAATACCTTCCTCGTCTTTACATGCCCTAAATAAGTGATTTGCCTTCCGAGAAAATTGCATTTGTCAGGTTGCAATTTTAATTGATGATACCTCAAGCGGTCGAAAAGTTTGATGAGCTTGGCGTTATGGACCCTAAGGCTGCGGTCATGAACAACTATATCGTCCATATACACAAAGCCTTCTATGCCTTGTAAACCCGAGAGGACGTTGTTCATTAACCTCTGAAATGTAGAGGGGGCGTTTTTCAGCCCAAAAGGCATCCTATTGAAATGGAAGTGGCCGTAGGAAGTGCTGAAAGCAGTCTTCCCTTTGTCGCCTTCATCCATACTGTTTTGGTGGAATCCATTTGCTAAGTCAAGGGAGGAAAAATATTTTGACCTACCCAATCGGTCTAAAATATCCGTGATGTTGGGCAGGGGAAAGGAGTCTCCGACAGTTATATCGTTCACTCGTCGGAAATCCACGACCACTCGCCAGCACTTGTTTCCTGCTGAATCGGGTTTCTTGGCAACAAGCAACAAGCGGGAGTTCCAAGGGCTTGTGCTTGGGCTTATGATCTCCTGTTTCAACATTTGAGATATCTGCTTGCTAATCTCTGTCCATTGTGATTCCGGTAATCGGTAGGGCTTAATATTCACAGGGGCTTTATCGGGAAAAGTTTGGATTTTGTGACGAACTGAGTCAATCACTGTAAGGAAGTCACCCTCTATGTGGAATATGTCGTTATAATTCCGACAGATATGTAATATACTTTCTGCCTCCTCTGTGTTACAATGCTCCAAATTGAGTCTCTTCTGTAACTGTTTAAGGCGTTTCTCGACTTTAGTATTCATGTATAAGTTTGGGACTATAGAATAGTCCTCTAAGGTTTCAGTTTCAATTTTTAGGGTATTAAGGTTTACGGAAACGTCTTCGTCTTTTACGTTTAATAGTATTAGTTTAGCATGACCATTTTGAGGGCTGGAAATAGAGTTACCCAAGTACACGCCGGGTATAGGCTCGCGTCTGGTTACCAGAAAGTCTTCTGTTTGTTCCGTGGATACTTATACAATGGTTCTTTGTCTTGGAGGCAGTATTATAGAGTTCGAATACAATTCTTTGTTGTAGCACTTTGCTTATTAGTATCGCTAGTTTTAGGTGCTTTGTTTTTTACATTAGAGATAAGGTTAGCTACTCTTGGCGTTGTATTTCATTTATCATCATTTGTAGAGACTTCTATTGTTCCAGATTGGTTCGAGTGAGGAGTGCAGACACCCGTACAGGTCGTTAAGTCCCCACATTGCGAGACCTCTGTTACCTTAGAGTTGAATTTATCAGAGCCTGGAAGCTCTTCCAGCTTATCACCATTGATGGAACCTTCTATCAGCCCAGAGTGGTCTGAATGAGGAGTGCAGACACCTATACAGGTCGTTAAGTCCTCATCTAACGAGGCCTCAGCTAGCTCTGACTGAAGATTCCCTTGAAAATTATATGTTTTTCATTTGATTATTGCCTTTTCATAGCTAATGCTACATGCGTGTTCACGTAGAAAGTCGTGAACAAGGATTCCGTCGTACTTCTGGTTTACATTATTGTTGAGTATATGAAATTGGTGTTCGATTAAGATACCAAAATCGAGGACGCCAAAGGCTAGTCCTAAAGTAGAAACTTTGCCACTGGAAATAGTTGCGACATTAGTTTTCTGTGAAGGGTATACCAAACAGTTACCTTTAGCTAGGTTGGCTTTATAGAGGCTTATTTCAGCTCCTGTATCTATCAGGAATGTACCGTGTCCACTTTCAGAAAGGGAAAACGGTATTGTAAGAGTGAGGGAGTTTTGGGTTAAATTTAATTTAGCCCCTGCGGTGGTTCCCTGTGTATCTCGGCTTGAGTGGTTATTTGATTTAGGCGTGCTGGGGTGCCGAGTTTCTTTAGCCGCCAAGACGAGTTTTGCGGGCGTGGAGCTTGTACATCGGAGGAGGGCCTGCTTTGCTCATTCGAAAAACGGGCCGGCCTATTGCGTCGATTAATGAATTCTCGTGAAGCGGGCACTCTATTGTCAGCGTATAATTGGCCTTGTCTTTTAGGCGTTTGGTCGGCCTTCCTCGCATTATAGTATTCACGGGTTCTACATTCCTCGATACGGTGACCCGGTTTCTTACAGTATGCACAATGAGTCCCATGGTCTTCTCTTCTGATTTGGCTAGGATGCGGTAGCTGTGCTCCTTTATTTAGGAAGCACTTTTCGAGGGTATGTCCACTACGCCTGCAGTAGGTACAGTAGCGGCTGATGCCAGATATAAGGTTAGGAAGGTACATGTGCTGTCCTTCAGGCTTTACTGCTGGGGGCTTCTGATTTTGAGCAAAATTTGTATTGGGTGCAGAGGGTGAAGTTTTCTCAATACGAGATGCTTGTTCGTTAGCATAGTTAACTGCTTCACGCAACTCGGTCTTTTGCGCTGCCTTGGTAAGGATACGAAGCTGATCGCCTCGTATTCCATCCTCAAAGGCTTGTAAGGCGAGTTTTTTGTTCTCGCCAAGGAGTAGGTTCTGGAGAGTAACATCGGTAACAGAAGTAATTGTAGCACTATTTAAGAGGGCGTATTCTTTTACATCTTCCTTATATAGCTGGCGAATTTTCATTAATTCGTTCTGTATAGTGGTACGAGATAAGACCTCAAGAAATTGGTCCTGAAGTTCGCTCTTTAGCTCACTCCAACGATGATGGGTTCCGTACTGGATCGACTCATAAGCGCGCCCAATGAGCTTTGTCTTATTATACTCAAGAGGACAGCTTTTTCACCTTCGTTACGTGAGTCTATTTGGAATAGATCACAACAAGAGAGAAAACGTTGGAGGTAACGGGGGTTTCCGTCGAATTCGGGGATAATTAGTTTCACGTCAGAAAATGATAAGTGCACACTATTAGGTGCCGAAAGAGAGACACTCCTTCCTGAAGGGGGAGGAGGAGGAGGAGGAGTAGGCGGGTCCGCTGGCATCCTGAGTCCCTTTTGGTCAATACGGCCGCTGCGTAGGATAAATATTTTGAGTTTGAATATCAAGGTATTGCTAGTGAAAAATTGTTAAATATATATATATACAGTGAACTAAGATGACATAAAAAGGCAGGTATCTCATCCCAGTCTAGACCCCGTTTCTTACTTTGGTGTTCACAGTAGTCATATTGCTGAATAGGTACATGTAATTTGGAGATATGTTCTCAGTTCAGTAAGTCCGTGCCGGCATACATATATATATTTGTAAGTAAGGGAACGTAGGCAAACTGGCGCAGGCGTATGTTGCATATAACAAAAATTGATACGAGGCGTTCCAACAGCCCGAATCGAATAACAAACAGACAAAAAAAATCATGCACCCACTAATTGCTAGCCGCTCAAAAGAGAATGCTCCATCAATACAAACAGTCATCTCCCAATTAGCAATTATCGCTCATCATCCACTTTGCAGTAATCCACCAATCCAAGCTATGGCTTTGAGATGCATAAGGGCAATAAAAAAAAACGCTTTAAATTTATTCAGTTCCCTCTGTAATTAGATTGGGTTTAGCTTAGGAACGTTCGTGGTTTGGTCATTGATAAGTACTATTTCGAATCCTCACACGATTCCATTACCACGGAAGGAAATATCAAAATGCCTCAATTAACCTGGGTTCGTAAGTAGCACTAATAAGGAGAGAAAAGGGGAAAGAAAAAAAACTTGTGCACCCTAAAGAAAAAAAGGAGTTTCTTACTGAGACGCACAAAAGAATTTCTGGGAAATTGTCTTTTTCACAATATATGGGTACTCTTTTATGTGATAATATACATATATAAGATATAAAAAAAAGAAACACACGGCACAAATTTACATGCTAAAAAAAAATTTTTATTCCTCCTTTTTTGTTTTTTTAAAAAAACGACTAGGGAACACCACCTTTTTGCTAACTACTAAAATTATTGCAGAATATTGGCTTACTTGGGATTTGCCTGCACATTTCCTGACTGCCGGTGATTATCAGTTCCATCCATCGAGCTCTGGTCCATTGTGTCCTGAAACTGCATCCGTCCAATGGTCCAATGTATGTGCATTGCCTGGAGGTCCTTTCCTTCCAGGTCTTTATGAAAAAACAATATCTGCACCGCTGCCACCAGAAATTTATGTGGTGTCCTCTGAAATTGATACCCACAAAGGACTGCGAGTGCTTCTGACATCGCCAGGAAGTTGCACCAGCCCCGTTGATATTAAGCCTTAGTAATCGGCTATGCTCAACTTTAAAGAGAATTCGTATGTCCGAAGTTACTCGATAATTAGTGAACCTTTATTTGAATTTATTCTTGATTGGAATAATTAAATAAAACACAATTAATCGAGTAGTTTTATAGATAGTCTCTATTTGAATTTATTCTTTTAATGAATAACTAAATCAGCACTATTAATGAAGAACTTTTGTAGATAACTTTATTTGAATTTATTGTTTAATAGAATGATTAAATTAACACAATTAATAGAGTAGTTTTATAGATAGTCTCTATTTGAATTTGTCCTTTATCAGAATGGATAAAACAACACAATTAATAAAGAACTTTTATAAATAACTTTATTTAATTTATTCTTTAATAGAATGACCAAATCGACACAATTAATAAATAAATTTTATAGATAACTTTATTTGAATTTATTTTTCATAGATTGATCAAATCGCCACAATTAATATAGAACATTTATAGATAACTTTATTTGAATTTATTATTTAATAGATTGATTAAATTAACACGATTAATAAAGAACTTTTATAGATAGTCTATATTTGAATTTGCTCTTTAACAGAATGGATAAATCAACACAATTAATAAATAACTTTTATAGATAACTTTATTTGAATTTATTCTTCATAGAATGATTAAATAAACACAATTAATCAATAACGTTTATATATAACTTTATTTGAATTTATTCTTCATAGAATGATTAAATTATCACAATTAATAAGTAACTTTTCTAGATAACTTTATTTGAATTTATTCTTCATAGAATAATTAAATCGCCACAGTTAATAAGTAACTTTTCTAGATAACTTTATTTGAATTTATTTTTCATAGAATGATTAAATCGCCACAATTAATATGGAACTTTTGCAGATAACTTTATTTGAATTTATTATTTAATAGGATGATTAAATTAACACGATTAATTAAGAACTTTTATAGATAGTCTCTATTTGAATTTGCTCTTTAACAGAATGGATAAATCAACACAATTAATAAATAACTTTTATAGATAACTTTAATTGAATTTATTCTTCAGAAAATGATTAAATCGCCACAGTTAATAAGTAACTTTTCTCGATAACTTTATTTGAATTTATTCTTCATAGAATGATTAAATCGCCATAGTTAATAAGTAACTTTTCTCGATAACTTTATTTGAATTTATTTTTCATAGAATGATTAAATTCCCACAATTAATAAGTTACTTTTCTAGATTACTTTATTTGAATTTATTCTTCATAGAATGATTAAATCGCCACAGTTAATAAGTAACTTTTCTCGATAACTTTATTTGAATTTATTCTTCATAGAATGATTAAATCGCCACAATTATTAATTAACTTTTCTAGATAACTTTATTTGAATTTATTCTTCATAGAATGATTAAATCGCCACAGTTAATAAGTAACTTTTCTCGATAACTTTATTTGAATTTATTCTTCATAGAATGATTAAATCGCCACAATTAATAAGGAACTTTTGCATATTACTTTATTTTAATTTATTATTTAATAGAATGATTAAATTAACACGATTAATAAAGAACTTTTATAGATAGTCTCTATTTGAATTTGCTCTTTAACAGAATGTATAAATCAACACAGTTAATAAATAACTTTTCTAGATAACTTTATTTGAATTTATTCTTCATAGAATGATTAAATCGCCACAATTAATAAGTAACTTTTCTAGATAACTTTATTTGAATTTATTCTTCATAGAATGATTAAATCGCCACAATTAATATGGAACTTTTGCAGATAACTTTATTTGAATTTATTATTTAATAGAATGATCAAATTAACACGATTAATAAAGAACTTTTATAGATAGTCTCTATTTTAATTTGTTCTTAAACAGAATGGATAAATCAACACAATTAATAAAGAACTTTTATATATAACTTTATTTAATTTATTCTTTAATAGAATGATCAAATCGCCACAATTAATAAGTAACTTTTCTAGATAACTTTATTTGAATTTATTGTTCATAGAATGATTAATTAAACACAATTAATCAATAAAGTTTATAGATAACTTTATTTGAATTTATTCTTCATAGAATGATTAAATCGCCATAGTTAATAAGTAACTTTTCTATATAACTTTATTTGAATTTATTCTTCATAGAATGATTAAATCGCCACAATTAATAAGTAACTTTTCTAGATAACTTTATTTGAATTTATTCTTCATAGAATGATTAAATCGCCACAGTTAATAAGTAACTTTTCTAGATAACTTTATTTGAATTTATTCTTCATAGAATGATTAAATGGCCACAATTAATAAGTAACTTTTCTAGATAATTTTATTTGAATTAATATGGAACTTTTGCAGATAACTTTATTTGAATTTATTATTTAATAGAATGATCAAATTAACACGATTAATAAAGAACTTTTATAGATAGTCTCTATTCAAATTTGTTCTTTAACAGAATGGATAAATCAACACAATTAATAAAGAACTTTTATATATAATTTAATTTAATTTATTCTTTAATAGAATGATCAAATCGCCACAATTAATAAGTAACTTTTCTAGATAACTTTATTTGAATTTATTTTTCATAGAATGATTAAATAAACACAATTAATAAATAACTTTTCTAGATAACTTTATATGAATTTATTCTTCATAGAATGATTAAATCGCCACAATTAATAAGTAAATTTTCTAGATAACTTTATTTGAATTTATTTTTCATAGAATGATTAAATGGCCACAGTTAATAAGTAACATTTCCGGATAACTTTATTTGAATTTATTCTTCATAGAATGATTAAATCACCACAATTAATAAGGAACTTTTCTAGATAACTTTATTTGAATTTATTCTTCATAGAATGATTAAATCGCCTCAATTAATAAGTAACTTTTCTAGATAACTTTATTTGAATTTATTCTTCATAGAATGATTAAATCGCCACAGTTAATAAGTAACTTTTCTCGATAACTTTATTTGAATTTATTCTTCATAGAATGATTAAATCGCCACAGTTAATAAGTAACTTTTCTAGATTACTTTATTTGAATTTATTCTTCATAGAATAATTAAATCGCCACAGTTAATAAGTAACTTTTCTAGATAACTTTATTTGAATTTATTTTTCATAGAATGATTAAATCGCCACAATTAATATGGAACTTTTGCAGATAACTTTATTTGAATTTATTATTTAATAGGATGATTAAATTAACACGATTAATTAAGAACTTTTATAGATAGTCTCTATTTGAATTTGCTCTTTAACAGAATGGATAAATCAACACAATTAATAAATAACTTTTATAGATAACTTTAATTGAATTTATTCTTCAGAAAATGATTAAATCGCCACAGTTAATAAGTAACTTTTCTCGATAACTTTATTTGAATTTATTCTTCATAGAATGATTAAATCGCCACAGTTAATAAGTAACTTTTCTCGATAACTTTATTTGAATTTATTTTTCATAGAATGATTAAATTCCCACAATTAATAAGTTACTTTTCTAGATAACTTTATTTGAATTTATTCTTCATAGAATGATTAAATCGCCACAGTTAATAAGTAACTTTTCTCGATAACTTTATTTGAATTTATTCTTCATAGAATGATTAAATCGCCACAATTATTAATTAACTTTTCTAGATAACTTTATTTGAATTTATTCTTCATAGAATGATTAAATCGCCACAGTTAATAAGTAACTTTTCTCGATAACTTTATTTGAATTTATTCTTCATAGAATGATTAAATCGCCACAATTAATAAGGAACTTTTGCATATTACTTTATTTTAATTTATTATTTAATAGAATGATTAAATTAACACGATTAATAAAGAACTTTTATAGATAGTCTCTATTTGAATTTGCTCTTTAACAGAATGTATAAATCAACACAGTTAATAAATAACTTTTCTAGATAACTTTATTTGAATTTATTCTTCATAGAATGATTAAATCGCCACAATTAATAAGTAACTTTTCTAGATAACTTTATTTGAATTTATTCTTCATAGAATGATTAAATCGCCACAATTAATATGGAACTTTTGCAGATAACTTTATTTGAATTTATTATTTAATAGAATGATCAAATTAACACGATTAATAAAGAACTTTTATAGATAGTCTCTATTTTAATTTGTTCTTAAACAGAATGGATAAATCAACACAATTAATAAAGAACTTTTATATATAACTTTATTTAATTTATTCTTTAATAGAATGATCAAATCGCCACAATTAATAAGTAACTTTTCTAGATAACTTTATTTGAATTTATTGTTCATAGAATGATTAATTAAACACAATTGATCAATAAAGTTTATAGATAACTTTATTTGAATTTATTCTTCATAGAATGATTAAATCGCCATAGTTAATAAGTAACTTTTCTATATAACTTTATTTGAATTTATTCTTCATAGAATGATTAAATCGCCACAATTAATAAGTAACTTTTCTAGATAACTTTATTTGAATTTATTCTTCATAGAATGATTAAATCGCCACAGTTAATAAGTAACTTTTCTAGATAACTTTATTTGAATTTATTCTTCATAGAATGACTAAATGGCCACAATTAATAAGTAACTTTTCTAGATAACTTTATTTGAATTTATTCTTCATAGAATGATTAAATCGCCACAATTAATATGGAACTTTTGCAGATAACTTTATTTGAATTTATTATTTAATAGAATGATCAAATTAACACGATTAATAAAGAACTTTTATAGATAGTCTCTATTCAAATTTGTTCTTTAACAGAATGGATAAATCAACACAATTAATAAAGAACTTTTATATATAATTTTATTTAATTTATTCTTTAATAGAATGATCAAATCGCCACAATTAATAAGTAACTTTTCTAAATAACTTTATTTGAATTTATTTTTCATAGAATGTTTAAATAAACACAATTAAGAAATAACTTTTCTAGATAACTTTATATGAATTTATTCTTCATAGAATGATTAAATCGCCACAATTAATAAGTAAATTTTCTAGATAACTTTATTTGAATTTATTTTTCATAGAATGATTAAATGTCCACAGTTAATAAGTAACATTTCTAGATAACTTTATTTGAATTTATTCTTCATAGAATGATTAAATCACCACAATTAATAAGGAACTTTTCTAGATAACTTTATTTGAATTTATTCTTCATAGAATGATTAAATCGCCTCAATTAATAAGTAACTTTTCTAGATAACTTTATTTGAATTTATTCTTCATAGAATGATTAAATCGCCACAGTTAATAAATAACTTTTCTCGATAACTTTATTTGAATTTATTCTTCATAGAATGATTAAATCGCCACAATTAATATGTAACTTTTCTAGATAACTTTATTTGAATTTGTTCTTCATAGAATGATTAAATCGCCACAGTTAATAAGTAACTTTTCTAGATAAGTTTATTTGAATTTATTCTTCATAGAATGATTAAATGGCCACAATTAATAAATAACTTTTCTAGATAACTTTATTTGAATTTATTCTTCATAGAATGATTAAATCGCCACAGTTAATAAGTAACTTTTCTAGATAACATTATTTGAATTTATTCTTCATAGAATGATTAAATCGCCAAAATTAATAAGGAACTTTTGTAGATCACTTTATTTGAATTTATTATTTAATAGAATGATTAAATTAACACGACTAATAAAGACCTTTTATAGATAGTCTCTATTCAAATTTGTTCTTTAACAGAATGGATAAATCAACACAATTAATAAAGAACTTAGTAGTATAGCTATGTCGGTTCTGGCGCATTTTTTGTGAAATTATTCTAAGTCCAAATGACGTTTGGACTTAGAAAAATTTCGATAAAAATTGGTCTAGAACCGACATAGCTTTTTGTGGGATATTTCTGAAAAATTTTATTAAAATTTTTCTAAGTCCAGAAATGACATTTGGACTTAGAAAAATTTCGAAAATTTTTCAGAAATATTCTAAGTCCAGAAATGACATTTGGACTTAGTAAAATTTCGATAAAAATTGGTCTAGAACTCTTAGAAAAATTTCGATAAAAATTGGTCTAGAACCGACATAGCTATTATGTCGGTTCTGGCGCATTTTTTGTGAAATTATTCTAAGTCCAAATGACGTCACAGAAAGTAAAAATTTTGCTTGTTTGGAAATATTCTAAGTCCAGGAAGCTTCAATTTGTACTTAGAAAAATTTCAATCAAAAAATAAAATAGAACCGACATAGCTATATTGCGAAAATAATGTTAGTCCGGAGGCTCAAATTTTTTGGGTGTTGTGAAAATATTCTTAGTCCGGATGGAATAAAACTTTATGCAAAAATTTGCAAGCTTCTTGAAATATTGTGTGATAATAAATTTTATCAACATTATTGTTTATCAACGTTATTCTTGAAATATTGTATGATAATAAATTTTATCAACATTATTGTGGTTTGACCAAAAAATTTTTAAGAAAATGAATTTTCGGCTGAAAAAGTTTGAACAAAAATTAAAACCGCGACATCCGCATATTGTTTTGTATGATAATTTGTGAGGAAGTTTCAAGTGTGGTTTTTATTATCATTTTTAGATTTTTAAAGAGCAAATATTCAGAATTTGTGGTAATATTATCAGTGCGAAATTTAAACTTTAATTTTTAGAGGAAGTTTCAGGTGTGGTTTTTATTATCATTTTTAAATTTTTAAAGAGCAAATATTCAGAATTTGTGGTAATATTATCAGTGAGAAATTTAAAGTTAAAAAATTTAAGGTAACATCAGTATAAAATTGTAATTGTTTGTATTATAATGTAGAAGCTTTCAAGTTACAGAAAAGTCAACAGTTATTTAAAGAAATGAATACACCTCATGTTATTGACATGATAGTGGCTCAGGAGCAAGAAGATTACCTGAACTGTCTTAATTGGATTAAGATAGAATTGAACGACCTAATCCACCACTTGCAAGAGGGAGGAGTGCTTACTGTTGGAGATACGGAAGTACTTCTATTGAACATAGTCCGAATGGCTGAGGAAATGGTTTTGGCAGATGTGTCTGAAGATGATATTGAAGAGATCTGGAACCTACATGAGTCTATTTTTTATGGTTACAATAGTGTAGATTGTAATGATATTTTATTTTTAAGGTATTGTATTAATATAGTAAGTAATGAAATTAAAAGAATAAAATGAGATAATTTAAACATGAGAGGTTTTCATATGACATTAACTTCTACAATGTTTTAATTCATATTAAGAAAGAATTGGGAAAATATATGTGGTTTGGCTTTCATTCCTTTTGTCTATTCAAATTTGCTTTTCATTCTGCTCAAACTTACTTTTCAATTAATTTTCAATTCTCAACGAATAAAGTGCTGTACAAATCCATTTAAATAATGGCTCCTAGGTCTGAAGAATTTTCAAACAGTTTTGCTGGTACAAATGGTGAAGAAAGTGCTGAAATAATGTTGGGTGATAATATAAGAAGAGAAGTCAATCGTATTGCTACGGTATATCAATTTCTTGATATAGTTCATCTACTTTGTGCTGAGGATATGCCTAATGTTGACGACCTTGATTACTATTTGGATAATGGATCACCTGTAACATCTGATGACTCGGACTCAGATTCAGACATGGATGATTGCCAAATAACTATATCATTCCATCACATTGTTTCGGACAATCAACTATATTGCATTTCTTGTGCAGTTAGTAATAATATTTCCGCTGATGAGGAAATATTAACTAATCGGACTTTTGTTGATTTGGATGATTTAGCAAATTATTTTTTAAATAATATTAAAATATAAGTTTGGTGCAATAATAATATAGATTATACATTTTTTTAAAGTAAATAAAATAAAGTTAAATAAAAAAATCTATTAGTTCTTCCCCACCCTATTCCCCCTCCATTTTTCATGATATATAAGCATTGAAATTTTTAAACTTAAGGCAATTGTATACATAACCACTTCTAGCAAACACTAATCTCAAAAAATGGATTCCTATACTGAAGTTGCTAGAAATATGGTTAAAACTCTAAAAGAGGTTATGCCACTGCTTAAAACTAGTGATTTTCTTGAGGTGAAAAAGTGGTCAGTTTATTGTAAAAAAAATATTCGTTTAATGTATCGAGCATTGAGACTTGCTAAATCAGTGGGTGAAAAAAGGAACATTGAGACTAATATTGGGCATATGAAAAAGTTTATGGAGCAAATTAGACAATTGCTTCATAGTGTCAGTGGTTTGAAAGATAAAGGAAAAAGTGCATCGATTGTGTGGAAAGATATCAACTCTGCTTTTAAGAATCGCATTCGAACTGGTGTGTTTATAAACTATAGATACAAAGATCCTAAATTGTTTTTGCAACATGCTGGAAAGATGTTAGTGATACAATTGAAAAAATTTTTGAAAAAGTTCAATACAATTAAATTAAATTTATCATTTTGTTGTGAGTTTAAAAAATTTACTCCTGGTAGTGTTGAAATCCGAGAATATAAATATTTAACAACACCAAATCAAACAATTGACATTGGAAGTGATTTAAAAGAGATTGTGTATAGCTTACAAAATACATTATTAGCAAATTTAGAGGAGTTTCAAGAACGTGATAGTGGTTGGGCATTAAGTGAGATTATAAATTTAGCAGTAAACCTTAACAAGTATGTACCACTGAGAGGTTCCTCATATATAGATCTACCATCACAAATAAAAAGAAAAAAAGCTTTTGTAAATATTAAAAATGTGGATAATGCCTGTTTTGCTTGGAGTATTATAAGCGCTTTATATGAAACTTCTGTAAGTTCCGATCGTCCAAGCTCTTATCCATATTACGCAGATATACTTAATTTAAATGGCATTAATTTTCCTATTCAAATGAAAGATGTATTTAAATTTGAGAAAAATAATAACATAAGCATTAACATTTACATACTTAAAAAGCGCAATAATACTTTTAGTGTTATACCAACGAGATTAAGCAAACAAAAATTAAATCAACATGTAAATCTGTTAATGCTTCAAGATAGATATATAAATGGAGATGAAACTAATGATTCTGTTGCTGATGATAATGATGATGATGATGATGATGACGCTGAAATGAACTATCATTTTTGTTGGATAAAAAACTTATCAAGATTAGTATCATCACAACTAACGAGGTTAGGACATAAAAAGTGGATATGTGATCGATGTCTTCATTACTTCCATAGTGAGGCTAAACTTAATCAACATACTACTGATTGTAATCAAATCAATAAATGTAAAATAATTTTGCCTACAGAAAATCAAAAGTGGTTATCATTTCAAAACTACAATTATAAACAAAAGTGTCCATACATAATATACGCTGATATTGAGAGTTTGCTATGTCCAATTAATGTTACAGCTGGTCATACCACTAAGCGTTATCAAAAGCATGAAATGCATAGTATTGGTTATTATTTCGTATGTTCTTATGATCCATCATTAAATTTTTATCATTCATATCGTGGTTCTAACTGTGGAACATGGTTCGCGAATGAACTTAAACAGTTGGCTGAAGATATTGAACCAACATTTATATGCGAGATTCCAATGGATGAGATTAGTGCTGAGCTTAACTACAATTTAATGAGACGAACAGTATGCCACATATGTGAAATTGTGTTTACTGCTACTGATGTACGCGTTGTTGATCATTGTCATCTAACAGGAAAAGTGCGAGGAATGGCACATCAAAGCTGTAACCTAAATTTTCAGGACAGTCGTGTAATTCCAGTGGTGTTTCACAATTTGAGTGGATACGATGCTCATTTCATTATTAAGGATATAGCTATTGCTTTTAATGGTAAGATTAATCTGCTGCCACTAAATAAAGAGAGATATATAGCATTCACAAAAAAGGTGGATGATTATCAAGCTACGTTTAAGTTTATCGATTCATTTCGATTTTTACCATCATCTATTGAAAAGTTAGCATCATACTGCGATGAATTCCACTTAATAAAAAATGAGTTTCCCAATAACCATCAACTCCTTTCACGAAAGGGTGTATTCCCTTATGATTACATGGACAATTGGAGTAAATTAAATGAAAGTCAACTTCCATCTAAAGCAAATTTCTATAATAAACTTAATAATAGCAATATCAATGATGATGATTATGCTCATGCACAAAAGGTATGGAATGGATTTAATATTCAAACACTCGGAGAATATTCAGACTTATATTTGAAAACTGATGTTTTATTATTAGCTGAAATTTTTGAAAACTTTCGACATAGCTGTCTACGAAGTCACAGATTGGATCCAGCTCATTACTTTACAACACCAGGCTTAAGTTGGGATGCTATGTTACTATATACAAAAGTAAAATTGGAGCTAATTACAGATATCGATATGTTATTATTCATTGAACGTGGTATTAGAGGTGGTATAACTCAGTGTAGTACTCGATACAGCAAAGCTAATAATAAATATATGACTGATTATGATTCACACAATAGAATAAACTTTTTAATGTACTATGATGCAAATAATCTATATGGATGGGCCATGGCACAGTTTTTACCAACAGGAAATTTTAAGTGGGTTAATAATATTGATATTAAAACTATTCCAGATGATTCAGAGGTTGGTTATCTCTTAGAAGTTGACCTGCAATATCCACATGAAATACATGATCATCATAAAGATCTACCATTTGCTCCAACTGAAATGAAACCGCCTAAGTCCAAAAATTCAAAGCTATTGTTAACTGAATATAATAAAGAGAGATATGTTATACACTACCGTAATCTTAAGCAATGCCTAGATAAGGGGCTTATATTAAAAAAGGTGCATAGAATTTTACAGTTTGATCAATCACCATGGTTAAAAAAATACATTGATTTAAACACCACTTTTAGAGCGGCTGCGAGAAATGAGTTCGACAAGAACTTTTTTAAGCTTTTGAATAATGCAGTATTCGGAAAAACTATGGAAAATGTCAGAAAACGTGTGGATGTCAAACTTTTCACAAAATGGTATGGTCGGTATGGTGCTAAAGTAATGATTGCTAAGCCAAACTTTCACAGTCGAACTATATTTGATGAAAACTTAATTGCAGTTGAATTAAATAAAATTCAAGTGTACATGAATAAACCTATCTACGTGGGGCAAGCTGTGTTGGATATATCCAAAACATGTATATATGAATTTCATTATGGATACATGAAACGTATTTTTGGAAATCTGTGTAAATGTCTCTATACTGACACAGATTCTCTAATTTATGAGATTACTGAGAAAGATCCATATGAAATAATGAAGCGGGATATTCATATGTTCGATACTAGTGATTTTCCTATTAATAACATTTATCAAATATTACAGAATAATAACAAAGTACCAGAATTGATGAAGGATGAACTTAATGGACGAATTATGACAGAATTTATTGGATTAAGAGCTAAAATGTATAGTTTAAGAGTTGAAGGTGAAGATTATGTAAATAAAGCTAAAGGAGTTAAGAGTTATGTAACTAAAACATCAATATGTTTTAATGATTATAAAAAATGTTTGAATCAATTTACTGAAATTTATAGACAGCAGAATTCCATACAATCTTTAAATCATGATGTTTTTAGTATAAGTCAGAATAAATTAGCCTTAAGTCCTTATGATGATAAGCGCTATTTAATAAATGGTTCTACAGATACTTTACCATGGGGCCATTATAGTTTATTGAACCACTAGATTTTTTATATAGTATTATTAATAAAGAAAATTTTCATACATTAAAAATTTTTATTTCAATCCTTTTATAATCCTTAATTATTCCCATCAGATTAATTACTAGTCTTATAAATCATTTATTTATACAACAAATTTATAATATTTCATTTTTATTGACCCATGAATTGTGTTTTGCAGAGAACCCTAGCCATTTTACAAAAAATTTATTCCGTTTCTTCTTCAATACTTTTTCAACAAGGTAATTATGCGGATATTTAGTCTTTAGTAGTTCTTTTTCATAAAATCCTCCTTTGATTGGATGTCCCTCATAATCCTCTAGAAGATATGTCACCGGACTCGTGTTTTGTATGGTTTTAATTTTAAAGATCTCAGTTGTCCAGTTCGGTGTGTACCCCTTTTCAAATATATGTTTGTGCTTGCTGATGCGAACATTGTCATCAACCTTATATTTTGCTACCCCCACTATTTTTATGTGATTGTATACTGTTTGTAGTAGAATATTTTTATTAATGTGATTAACATCGGTGGGGCGCGTTTTAATGGTCCTATGCTTTTTATTATTGTATTCATGAACAAGATTGTGTACAAAATCAATCCAACGATAGGAACCATTCTTACTAAATTCTTTCCACATCATACCTTTCAATGTTCTATTAAATCTTTCAACTATTGAGGCTTTCATTATACTAAAAGTCGAATAGTGTTTGATTCCATACTTTACCATTAGTGTCTGGAATATTTTATTATAAAATTCTTTACCATCATCTGTCTGCAAATGTTTAGGAGTCCGACCGCTTTTTAGAACTTTTTTCATTGCAGCCGTTACCTCTTTTCCAGTTTTATTTTTAATGGGCTCTACCCAAGCATATTTTGAAAATGTATCAATCACTGTTAGCAAATAGTAGTATCCATTATTTTCGCGAACATAAGCACCCATTTCAACCAAATCTGCTTGCCAGAGGTCATCCAAATCTTTCATAATGACACGACGCCGGGGAAAATTTCGACGAGCTGCTTTATGCAGCTCACTCACAAGGGCCTCTTTACTCATTGTTAGCTTTGACTATAAGAGATTCTACATTTATTAACCCTCGTAAGTTCTTTTCAATGTCTTCACACTTTGTATCAATATAAACTTTTAACTTTTCAAATGACTTATTTATGTGTGATTGGGTCAATGTTTCCAGTTTTTCTCTAGTTATTTTAATAATATTATGTACATTCGCAAGCTCTTCCTCTAATTCACTCTTAGTTGTTTTTGTTTCTAAACTACTATGGGATTTGCATAAATCTAAATATTTATCTATTGCCTCATCTATATATAGCTTGTTTACAGCATCACTATCTTCTTCTGGATTTTTGAGATTCTTAATATTGCTGAATTGCATATCATAGTTGTTATCTGATGTTAACAGAAAACCCACTCCTACAGGTCCGGTGGGGCCTCTTTCGCCTGGTGGTCCAGAGGGACCCCGTTCTCCTCGAGGTCCAGGAGAACCTCGTCCAATATTACCATCTCTTAGCGATCGTCCGAACTTATCAACAGTCATTTCGTGAATAAATATATAAAAAAGCGGAAGGGTGCTTTTATAAAATTAAATCAGACTCCCTTAACTCCTCAATAATGGAAACAATTTCATTGTTATGACTATTATTCCCGGCTACTTGAGAGCCAATTAAAAGTCGTAATCTGTCTACCAATTCGTTTGGATCATCCCAGTAAACATAGTCAATAGCCTCTCTGGGAAGCTTCATGAGACCCATACCTTCATGATTGATAAATTTTCTAATAATTCTCTTATATTTAGGTCCTTTACTACCTTTTATTTGCCCATCTGCACTATAATCACGTCTATGGGCATTAGAATCTTCCAAGATTTCTCGATAATTAGCCAAGTCTTTTTCACCATATAATCTGTTTGATGGTTCTTTCATAAAAAGAAGTTCGCATAAGCCAGCTGTTATGTTATAGTGCTTCCCATTAATGACAAAATTTTGTGCATCAATGTCAATGCTAGATTTCCCAATTTTCCACCTCCCATTATCCATATAAACACCATAAGTTCGGTCAATTTTAGGACTTTTGGCTTGGTAAAATCCTAAATATTTATTAACTAACCCAGTTGATAAGTTGAGGGTGGAATCTGATTTATTAGCTAAGGTTCTTGAATGAGTTGGTGTTCCATACTCGTCTTGTGATGACATTAAAGAAGAGTCTCTATACTTTAGTGGTGTGCTTGTTGGTTCCATTTTCATATACATTTGTTTTGGGTTTAACTCGAAGCCATCATAATCATCATCATCATCATCATCATTTATTTTATTTTCCTTTTTAGGTTCTGATTTGATATCAGCATGAAGTCCCTGTTTTACTTTTGTTTCACTTATAAGCTCTTTAAGTGGTTTTGTTATGGGCTTAAATGTTTCTTCAAGTTGAGATTCAACATCGATTCGCCCCGTTTTTATAGTTCGATACTTTTTCTTGATAGCATTCCTAGTTTTAATAATATTCCTAATTAACTCCCTCTTATTACCCATTTGTATTGATAATTTTTTTCAAAACCGATCTGGTCTATTAACACCTTTATTAACTGGTCTGTTAACAGCTTTAACTGCTTTCCTAACTGCTTTAACTGATCTGTTAACAGCTTCAACTGCTCTCCTAACTGCTTTATCTGATCTGTTGACTGCTTTAATGGATCTGTTATATTTATACGGAAATAAATGTATCGAATCCCTGACGGTAACACCCCCTGCTTAAGGGGCTGTCTTTGTCTACTACCAGAAACCCATATTTATCCTTCCAACACTTAGCACACATATCTCGGAAAGTATCAAAGCTCATATCCGTATTCACATGATCATCATAAGCATGCCTAAGATTTGTATCATCTTGTTTAAATAAAATGAGAAAGTTGGCATTATCTCGTACCAAGTGTTTTGGTATATGAGTATAAGTTTGGCAAAGATAGAAACTATCAATGTTATTATGTCGACCCATGCAAAAATAAGATCGTATGTTGTCTTGTTTCCCACATGCTACATCATCAAAAATAAAAATTGAATTTTGTTTTGCCTCATCAAATGGTATAACATCATCATTATTAGAAAATGTATAATAGCCTAATCCTTTTATGGGTGATAAAAGTTTTCTTAAGTATAAATATTTTGATTGATAGAGTGATTTTGAATACACATAAACGTTTTCATAGCTCAAACCATTAGGATGCTCCAGCAAACTAATCATAACATTGGTTTTTCCACAATTGGAAGGGCCAACTATTAGTGCACGTATACTATTTGGTAATAATGAACTATGTCTGCCAATTTCTGTAATATTGCTCCGAAAATCATTATTTCTTATTGGCAGCGATAGATTTTGCTTAATGAACTTCATTTTGAATACTAACTCCAACCTATAAATGCATACTAAATTTAAATACTTTTTTAGTTTGTATCTGAATGTTGAAGGTTAAAGTCATTCATACTTATGCTTGAGCATAATAAGAAAGGTTCGGGGGTAATTAATACACTCATTAATAAACTGCCGTTTGAATTACACTTACCAGGCTACCAGTATTGTGGACCTGGTACGAAGCTAGCAAAAAGATTAGCTCGTGGTGACCCTGGTATTAATCCCTTAGATAGTGCATGTAAAGAACATGATATTGCCTACTCTAAATTAAAAAGTACATCAGATCGCAACATAGCAGATCGGATTTTGGCTGAAAAGGCTTGGAGTCGAGTTAAATCTACTGACGCAAGCCTAGGTGAGCTTTCAAACGCACTGCTAGTTACCAATATCATGAATGCTAAGACTAAATTCGGGATGGGTATGACGAAAATGGGGAATAAGAAGAAAAAGAGCAAAGCTAAGAGAAATAAAGCAAAAAAAAACATTACACTCAGAATGGTTATCTCAAAGGCGCGTAAATCTATTCAAAGGCAAAAACCTGATTCTTTGCAAAGAGCCATTGCGTTGGCACGAAAGGAAGTAGGAGATACAATTAAATATAGGAAGAAAAATGTGAAAGTTCCACGAGTCATACCTATACCAAAAACTGGAGGTATTTTACCATTCCTCGTTCCTTTATTTGCTGGCCTTTCTGCTTTAGGATCTTTAGGAGGAGGTGCTGGTACTATTATTAAAGCTGTTAATGCTGTTAAGGATGCAAAGGAGCAGCTTAAAGAGAGTAAGAGACATAATGAAGAAATGGAATCCCGCCTAATAGGGAAAGGTCTTTACCTAAAACCTCATAAAAAAGGATTGGGGCTCTACCTAAACCCAGAGCCAAAAAACTATTGAAAACGCTACCTAAAAGACCATTAACTGAGGTAGATTTGCATAAATATGCAAAAGATCTGCCATATTTTCGAGGAGTTTTCATGCGAGATAAGCTTCCAAAGAAACTAAACAAGAAGGAATGCGGTATTATCAACTTGGATATATCATCTGGCCCAGGAAGTCATTGGGTAGCGTACTATAAAAATGATAAAGATATTCAGTACTATGATAGTTTTGGAAATTTACAACCCCCATTAGAAATTAGAAAATATTTAACTAGTAATGTAAGGTATAATTATTCCCCATATCAGACATATAACTCAGTAATATGTGGTCATTTATGTTTAAAATTTTTGTATGATTGTTACGATAAATAAAAGAATATGTATGTATTTTTTTTATTTAAAATATTTCCTTTATACAATAGGAACAACAAGGTCCCTTAATTCTATTATATAACTTCACTAGTTTGGATATTCGCAAAAATTCTCTTTTAACATGTCGACAATTACAAGTATCTGGACCCGATGTTGAAGTATTGTAAGCCCAACTGCAGGATTCATAATGCTCCCCATATTTTGAAGTCAAAATGTTCATTTCTTTATATTCATCCAAAAAGCGGTAGGATTTTTCTATTTCCTCCTTATGTTCTTCTAGTAACAACTTGTCATACACTTGCAAGAATCTGCTAATATCGAAATGTTTAAGAAATATTTGCACTTCATCATTTAATCTTTCCATATTTTTATTTCTTTCTTGTACTACTGAATCCACCTGTGGTTAAAACTGAAATGATTCTCATTGCCTTTACAAATCTATATAAAATGAGGGGAAACCAGATAATTACGTCATTTTAAATTACACCACGATGTCATTAACACTTACATTAAGCGGAAATTCATCTATATTAACAACTGAGTATTTCCCACCCATAGATTTGTCAGGGGATTATGTATGTGGGTTAATTGATTTCCAAACTTACAATTCAATACCAAATATTGAGAATAACAAAAATAATCTATTTCACATTGGGGGTGCGGTTATAGAAATACCTACAGGATCATATGAGATAGATGACATAGCTGAATATCTTGAGAATCAATTAAGTAAATTAAGTAAAGAGAGTTACCATATAAAATTGCGTGCGAACAATAACACTTTGAAAAGTGAAATCAAATCTAGTGGGCCCATTTACTTTAACAAAGAGGGTACAGTTGGATCACTTTTAGGGTTTAGTAAGCGACTATTGGAACCTAATAAATTGCATGTATCAGATTTACCAGTTAATATAATTAAAGTTAATACAATAAGAGTGGAATGTAATATAATAAGTGGATGATTCATGAACGATACACGAGTACATACAATACACGAATTCTCCCCAAAGGTGGGGCCTGGTTATAAGATAGTTGAGGTACCAAAGAACGTCATTTATTTACCGCTAACCACTCGAAGAATTACTTCCATTAGCTTAAAGCTCATTGATCAGGACGGTGACTTAATAAATTTTAGGGGAGAGACAATAACAGCTAGGTTACATCTTAAACCTCAACATGATAATATATAATAAGGATAAATTACGTACATCAGCTACCCTCAACAACAGTTCTTCTACAACTCTCACCCAATTTGGACCTCAAAGTGAAAACAGGTTTAAACTTACCCAGCAAAATAAGAAATACTTGAGATCTTTAGGATTTATCATAAAAGACGAGCAATGAGTGAAGTTTTGAGTATAAAGGATGCTGTAAGCTATGATAATAGTGTCGCAAAAATTGAATATCATAGTTACTCACCCTTTACGAACTCTTTCAAAAACAATGATGAAATACGTATAGCTATTCAACATCAAGACATCTATGTACTTCCAAGTGAAAGTTTTATTTACATTGAAGGGAAATTGGAATGTATCCCTAAGGCTGGTAAAACTGCAGATGTAAAGTTAACTAATAATGCGATGGCATTTTTATTTGAGGAGATCCGGTATGAAATAAATGGAGTACAAATTGATCGCAATAAAAATGTTGGTCTTACCTCAACGATAAAGAATAAGCTTTCGTTAAACGAAAGTGAAAGTAAAATGCTTCTAAATTCAGGATGGTCTCTCACCAATATAACTCTTAATCCGGATGGAGACTTTAATTTTTGCATACCACTAAAATATCTTCCTGGATTTGCTGAAGACTACAAGAAAATAGTTATTAATGCCAAACATGAACTAGTTTTGGTTCGTTCTAGAACGGACCTGAATTCAGTTTACGCCAAAGATTGTGATGGCTCAGTAAATATACTTAAATTACAATGGCATCTGCCACATGTTACTGTAGCTGATATGGAAAAGTTGTCTCTATTGAAAATTACTGAAAGCAATCGGCCAATTGAAATGGTATTTCGAAGTTGGGATTTGTATGAATATCCATCACCACCACAGTCCACCCGCCATACATGGGCTGTTAAAACAGTTAATCAACTAGAAAAACCAAGATATGTGATCTTTACTTTACAAATTGACCGTAAAGATTCGAGTGAAAAAGATGCATCCAAATTTGATCACTGCAACCTCACAGACCTAAAAGTTTATCTAAATTCTGAAAAATATCCATACAATGATTTGAATATAAAATATAACATAGATCAATACGCTATATTATATGAGATGTATTGTAAATTCCAACAGTCATATTACAACCGCCGATCTGAACCATTACTAACTAAAGAGCAGTTCAAAAATTTGGCTCCTTTAGTTGTTATTGATTGCTCACGCCAAAATGAATATCTCAAAACTGGTCCTGTAGATGTCAGCATAGAGTTTCAAACATCTGTAAATATACCGAAAAATACTGCTGCATACTGTCTACTTATACATGATAGAATAGTTCAGTACAATCCTCTAACTAGTGATGTTCATAAACTGTAAAAATGAATTGCATCATTGATATTCAAGGGTTCAAAGGACCTAGAAATACGTTCATCTTAAAGGAAATTGCCATTATAACTCAGGATAATCAACTACAGCACTTTATTTTGAAACCAATATACAACTTTGAAAATCTACCTCCGGAACTACAAAATCAAGCAAGATGGCTAAATCAATATCACCATGGATTTATTTGGAATGGAGGATTTACTTCACAGGATAGTGTCACTACCCTTTTTAAAGACATTCTCCAAGACAAAATTATATATGTGAAAGGATATGAAAAAATCAAGTGGATTACCGATATATTAAAGTTGGAAAATAATGTACCAATTTACAATTTAGATGAAAAGGGGTGTCCTATATCAGAAGAATTAAGAAAAAAATATTTTGATGTACCACGATGTATGATACATAATGGTGTATGTGCATTACAAAATATTTTCCTGTATAAGAAATTTATGGATAATTTTTAATAAAATACAATTTTTTTGTTTTAAAAAATCAATTGATTTATTCACATAATATTATAAACTTTTGTTTTTATTCACTTCAACTGGAACTCTACAGTTTATGAAATGTCCATGTTGTAAGTCTGCTTCATTTTCCTCAAATCAACAGATGTGATGTCAGATTTATATGTAGAGTCATTCTCTCTGAAGTATTCAATTTCACCATTACTCAAAATCCGTTCTCCTTCAAGTTCATGATATTCATAACAAGATATTTTTAGAGTTTTATGATCATAGTTGCTATCATATGTACATCGAACTCTCATTGATTTGTCCTCCTCAAAGTTTAATTTAAAATGCCTGTAAAACACACGATCACTCTCTATAATTCCACCTATATCTTTTTCTTTGTTTATTAAGTTTTGCCTAAATCCTTCAATTGCCTCCTCAACACTCACTACACTATTTTCTGGTATTAATTCCACATCAGTTTCCTTAGGTGATTCACTTCCATTTTCTGAAGAGATAACAGAAGAATCATCATCATTTAAGGGCATATTAGTTGTTGTTGTAGGTAATGCATCATAAGTAGCATTACTTAGAGTAAGTAACCGAAATGATAAAGAAATTTGAATGGAATCATTATTTGGCAACTGTATATTAAAATCAATATTATCGCTTGATTTTTGTCCTAAGTTTAAATTGATTGGGAGTGCTAAGCAATTTGCATATAAAGAGCACGCAAATGCAAATGAAATAAAAGTTTTTAATGACATAATATCTCTTTATTTGTTTAGTTGTTGATTGCTCAAAACGTTGAGAAAGACTATGCATTATTACGGTAATTTAATTGATTATATACAATTCCACCCTTATCACTCAATTTTCATATCAGAATTTGTTTGGGTATTACTGCTTTCACACTCTTTTACATTTATTTTTTCTGATTTGTTTGCTTCTTGTTGCTTTATTGGCTTACGATACCACTCCTCCTCACCTGCAAACGGGCAGTTATGTAGGAAGAAATTAGTACTTGGACGTCTGATCGTCCCATCTTGTAGCCAACCTATTACAGTTATTTCTCCTCCCTTGACTTCAATCTTAACATGTTCAAATGGATTGATGCGCATTTCCCCAAAATTTGAGGGAATTGGTTGACCTCTAGTCAAAGTTAATACCTTGCATCTTTTACCATTTTCAGCAGTCATATATACTTTCATTAAGTCACATCTTACAACTGAATGCACAATCTTCATATACATCCAACCATTCAAACAGGTACAAAAATGCGTTTCATCCCATATAGAATCAGCCCAAAACATTTTTTATGTTTGCCTTTGAAACAGTGTTAACCTATCTATTGTCAGATTACCAATGATCAGGTGTTAAAAATGAAAATATATTTATACATTTTCTTTCCTCCATACACCTGAATAATCGATGTTAATAACCCATATATGTACATATTGGGAAAATGAGTGAAAAGTAAAAAAAAAAAAAAAAAAAAAAAAAACATAACTTATTCTTATAAATTTACTAACAAAATATATAATTATATGTTCAAAGCAAATCATCGTAGCTTATGACATAGGTACAAATAAGTAGTAAATATTATAATGAATACAGCAACTAATTATTCTTGCTTCCCTCTATCAATCCACTCAGAATCACTTTCAATATCAGCAAATGGACAATTTTCGGGGAATTTATCAGCCTTTCTTCCACTTAAAACTGCATCTACAATCTCTCCAACTAGTGTTACATCTCCAGAAATAACTTCTATTTTTAATATGCTCAAAAGAATGAAATTCAAAATCAAAATTTGAATTTTCTGGGAAAGATTCTCTATTTCTAAGATGAAAAACTGGAATTCTTTCACCCTTTCAGGACTCAAGAACGTACTAATAATGAGTCCATATACATTGATACCAATAACTCTAAAATTGCACCACCTTAATTTTTTCCACCCTTTGACTGTATAAAATTAAATTAAACTAAATAAATGTTATTCAAATATATAAATATTTATTTGTTTATTTTAAATAGTTGTACATATTTGGTATTTTATGCGGATAATTAATTTCATTTTCTTCTACATCGTCATCATCATCATCATCATCACCTTCATCATTGTCACTAATACTGAATTTCAAATTATAAGTTTTATTAGGATGAAACTCATTAATAATTTTATAGGTTTGCTTGTTATTGATGTCATTAATAACATCTTCCGAGAGATTATTGAATCGGGGTGGTAAATATAGGTAGTAATCATCCAATTCCAGCATTAGCTTTTCACCAAAACTAGTACTTTTCCTGGTAACGTTGAGAATTTTATATGTTTTGTTTACATCCATTTTTGTAACAGATAGTGTCGGCTTGAAGTTAAATCCATTTAAAATAGCTAGATATTTAGTATCAGGTTTTGGCGTTCGAGTTACGGAATTATCAACTCTTATCCTCCGGCTTCTTCTGATATGCAACTTTTTTGAATTATCACAATCCATTTTATCCTATCAGACAGTACTTTATTATACAAAATTCAAAGTCTTACTAATGTCCAAACAATTATTGTCGAAAGGTTTTATAGAGGAATTTTAAGAAAATATTAAGAAAAAAAATGGTGTAACTTTTTCCAATGATATTAAAAACTACCACTTCCTACATATTTATTAGGCGATTTTAAAATATATTAACCGCTAGTAACCATAACCAAATTTAATTTATATAAAAATGTATTAACCGCAATAACTGAAATTAGAAATTTAAATTAGTACCATAAACCGCAATATCCTGAACACATGTTATTGAAACATTTTATAATTAATTACAAAACCGCAACATCCTGAACATCTGTTATTTATAATTTATAAATAAATGGTAAAACCACAACTTCCTCAGAAAAATTTAATCATAACATTTTTTTCAGAAATATCCACGGTATAGCTATGTCGGTTCTAGACCAATTTTTATCGAAATTTTTCTAAGTCCAAATGTCATTTCTGAACTTAGAAAAATTTCGAAAATTTTTCAGAAATATTCTAAGGCCAAATGTCATTTCTGGACTTAGAAAAATTTTAATAAAATTTTTCAGAAATATCCCACAAAAAGCTATGTCGGTTCTGGCGCATTTTTTGTGAAATTATTCTAAGTCCAAATCGAAATTTTTCTAAGTCCAAACGTCATTTGGACTTAGAATAATTTCACAAAAAATGCGCCAGAACCGACATAGCTATACTACTGAACTTTTATATATAACTTTATTTAATTTATTCTTCATAGAATGATTAAATCGCCACAATTAATAAGTAACTTTTCTCGATAACTTTATTTGAATTTATTCTTCATAGAATGATTAAATCGCCACAGTTAATAAGTAACTTTTCTAGATAACTTTATTTGAATTTATTCTTCATAGAATGATTAAATGGCCACAGTTAATAAGTAACTTTTCTAGATAACTTTATTTGAATTTATTCTTCATAGAATGACTAAATCGCCAAAATTAATAAGGAACTTTTGTAGATCACTTTATTTGAATTTATTATTTAATAGAATGATTAAATTAACACGATTAATAGAGACCTTTTATAGATAGTCTCTATTTGAATTTGTTCTTTAACAGAATGGATAAATCAACAGAATTAATAAAGAATTTTTATATATAACTTTATTTAATTTATTCTTTAATAGAATGATCAAATCGCCACAATTAATAAGAAACTTTTCTAGATAACTTTATTCGAATTTATTTTTCATTGAATGATTAAATCGCCACAATTAATAAGGAACTTTTGCAGATAACTTTCTTTGAATTTATTATTTAATAGAATGATTAAATTAACACGATTAATAAAGAACTTTTATGGATAGTTTCTATTTGAATTTGTTCTTTAACAGAATGGATAAATCAACACAATTAATAAATAATTTTTCTAGATAACTTTATTTGAATTTATTTTTCATAGAATGATTAAATCGCCAAAGTTATTAAGTAAATTTTCTAGATAACGTTATTTGAATTTATTCTTCATAGAATGATTAAATCGCCATAGTTAATAAGTAACTTTTCTAGATAACTTTATTTGAATTTATTCTTCATAGAATGATTAAATCGCCACAGTTAATAAGTAAGTTTTCTCGATAACTTTATTTGAATTTATTCTTCATAGAATGATTAAATCGCCACAGTTAATAAGTAACTTTTCTCGATAACTTTATCTGAATTTATTCTTCATAGAATGATTAAATCGCCACAATTAATAAGTAACTTTTCTAGATAACTTTATTTGAATTTATTATTTAATAGAATGATTAAATTAACACGATTAATAAAGAACTTTTATAGATAGTTTCTATTTGAATTTGTTCTTTAACAGAATGGATAAATCAACACAATTAATAAATAACTTTTCTAGATAACTTTATTTGAATTTATTCTTCATAGTATGATTAAATCGCCACAATTAATAAGTAACTTTTCTAGACAACTTTATTTGAATTTATTCTTCATAGAATGACTAAATCGCCACAGTTAATAAGTAACTTTTAAAGATAACTTTATTTGAATTTATTCTTCATAGAATGATTAAATCGCCACAGTTAATAAGTAACTTTTCTAGATAACTTTATTTGAATTTATTCTTCATAGAATGATTAAATCGCCTAAATTAATAAGGAACTTTTGTAGATCAGTTTATTTGAATTTATTATTTAATAGAATGATTAAATTAACACGATTAATAAAGACCTTTTATAGATAGTCTCTATTCAAATTTGTTCTTTAACAGAATGGATAAATCAACACAATTAATAAAGAACTTTTATATATAACTTTATTTAATTTATTCTTCATAGAATGTTTAAATCGCCACAATTAATAAGTAACTTTTCTAGATAACTTTATTTGAATTTATTCTTCATAGAATGATTAAATCGCCACAGTTAATAAGTAACTTTTCTAGATAACTTTATTTGAATTTATTCTTCATAGAATGATTAAATCGCCAAAATTAATAAAGAACTTTTGTAGATCACTTTATTTGAATTTATTATTTAATAGAATGATTAAATTAACACGATTAATAAAGACCTTTTATAGATAGTCTCTGTTTGAATTTGTTCTTTAGCAGAATGGATAAATCAACAGAATTAATAAAGAATTTTTATATATAACTTTATTTAATTTATTCTTTAATAGAATGATCAAATCGCCACAATTAATAAGCAACTTTTCTAGATAACTTTATTCGAATTTATTTTTCATAGAATGATTAAATCGCCACAATTAATAAGGAACTTTTGCAGATAACTTTATTTGAATTTATTATTTAATAGAATGATTAAATTAACGCGATTAATAAAGAACTTTTATAGATAGTTTCTATTTGAATTTGTTCATTAACAGAATGGATAAATCAACACAATTAATAAGTAACTTTTCTCGATATCTTTATTTGAATTTATTCTTCATAGAATGATTAAATCGCCAGAATTAATAAGTAACTTTTCTAGATAACTTTATTTGAATTTATTTTTCATTGAATGATTAAATCGCCACAATTAATAAGGAACTTTTGCAGATAACTTTCTTTGAATTTATTATTTAATAGAATGATCAAATTAACACGATTAATAAAGAACTTTTATAGATAGTCTCTATTTGAATTTGCTCTTTAACAGAATGGATAAATCAACACAATTAATAAATAAATTTTCTAGATAACTTTATTTGAATTTATTCTTCATAGAATGATTAAATCGCCACAGTTATTAAGTAACTTTTCTAGATAACTTTATTTGAATTTATTCTTCATAGTATAATTAAATCGTCACAATTAATAAATAACTTTTCTAGACAACTTTATTTGAATTTATTCTTCATAGAATGATTAAATCGCCACAGTTAATAAGTAACTTTTCTAGATAACTTTATTTGAATTTATTCTTCATAGAATGATTAAATCGCCACAATTAATAAGGAACTTTTGTAGATAACTTTATTTGAATTTATTATTTAAAAGAATGATTAAATTAACACGATTAATAAAGAACTTTTATAGATAGTTTCTATTTGAATTTGTTCTTTAATAGAATGGATAAATCAACACAATTAATAAATAATTTTTCTAGATAACTTTATTTGAATTTATTCTTCATAGAATGATTAAATCGCCACAGTTATTAAGTAAATTTTCTAGATAACTTTATTTGAATTTATTCTTCATAGAATGATTAAATCGCCATAGTTAATAAGTAACTTTTCTAGATAACTTTATTTGAATTTATTCTTCATAGAATGATTAAATCGCCACAGTTAATAAGTAACTTTTCTCGATAACTTTATTTGAATTTATTCTTCATAGAATGATTAAATCGCCACAGTTAATAAGTAACTTTTCTCGATAACTTTATTTGAATTTATTCTTCATAGAATGATTAAATCGCCACAATTAATAAGTAACTTTTGTAGATAACTTTATTTGAATTTATTATTTAATAGAATGATTAAATTAACACGATTAATAAAGAACTTTTATAGATAGTTTTTATTTGAATTTGTTCTTTAACAGAATGGATAAATCAACACAATTAATAAACAACTTTTCTAGATAACTTTATTTGAATTTATTCTTCATAGAATGATTAAATCGCCAAAAGTAATAAGTAACTTTTCTAGATAAATTTATTTGAATTTATTCTGCATAGAATGATTAAATCGCCACAGTTAATAAGTAACTTTTCTCGATAACTTTATTTGAATTTATTCTTCATAGAATGATTAAATCGCCACAATTAATTAGTAACTTTTGTAGATAACTTTATTTGAATTTATTATTTAATAGAATGTTTAAATTAACACGATTAATAAAGAACTTTTCTAGATAGTTTCTATTTGAATTTGTTCTTTAACAGAATGGATAAATCAACACAATTAATAAATAATTTTTCTAGATAACTTTATTTGAATTTATTCTTCATAGAATGATTAAATCGCCACAGTTATTAAGTAAATTTTCTAGATAACTTTATTTGAATTTATTCTTCATAGAATGATTAAATCGCCATAGTTAATAAGTAACTTTTCTAGATAACTTTATTTGAATTTATTCTTCATAGAATGATTAAATCGCCACAGTTAATAAGTAACTTTTCTCGATAACTTTATTTGAATTTATTCTTCATAGAATGATTAAATCGCCACAGTTAATAAGTAACTTTTCTCGATAACTTTATTTGAATTTATTCTTCATAGAATGATTAAATCGCCACAATTAATAAGTAACTTTTGTAGATAACTTTATTTGAATTTATTATTTAATAGAATGATTAAATTAACACGATTAATAAAGAACTTTTATAGATAGTTTCTATTTGAATTTGTTCTTTAACAGAATGGATAAATAAACACAATTAATAAAGAACTTTTCTGGATACCTTTATTTGAATTTATTCTTCATAGTATGATTAAATCGCCACAATTAATAAGTAACTTTTATCGATAACTTTATTTGAATTTATTCTTCATAGAATGATTAAATCGCCACAATTAATAAGTAATTTTTCTAGATAACTTTATTTGAATTTATTTTTCATAGAATGATTAAATCGCCGCAGTTAATAAGTAACTTTTCTCATTAACTTTATTTGAATTTATTCTTCATAGAATGATTAAATCGCCACAATTAATAAGGAAATTTTGCAGATTACTTTATTTGAATTTATTCTTCATAGAAGGATTAAATCGCCACAGTTAATAAGTAACTTTTCTCGATAACTTTATTTGAATTTATTCTTCATAGAATGATTAAATCGCTACAGTTAATAAGTAACTTTTCTCGATAACTTTATTTGAATTTATTCTTCATAGAAAGATTAAATCGCCACAAATAATAAGTAACTTTTCTCATTAAATTTATTTAAATTTATTCTTCATAGAATGATTAAATCGCCACAATTAATAAGGAACTTTTGCAGATTACTTTATTTGGATTTATTCTTCATAGAATGATTAAATCGCCACAGTTAATAAGTAACTTTTCTAGATAACTTTATTTGAATTTATTTTTCATAGAATGATTAAATCGCCACAGTTAATAAGTAACTTTTCTCGATAGCTTTATTTGAATTTATTCTTCATAGAATGATTAAATCGCCACAATTAATAAGTAACTTTTCTAGATAACTTTATTTGAATTTATTTTTCATAGAATGATTAAATCGCCACAGTTAATAAGTAAATTTTCTCGATAACTTTATTTGAATTTATTCTTGATAGAATGATTAAATCGCCACAATTAATAAGGAACTTTTGCAGATAACTTTATTTGAATTTATTCTTCATAGGAGGATTAAATCGCCACAGTTAATAAGTAACTTTTCTCGATAACTTTATTTGAATTTATTCTTCATAGAATGATTAAATCGCCACAGTTAATAAGTAACTTTTCTCGATAACTTTATTTGAATTTATTCTTCATAGAAAGATTAAATCGCCACAAATAATAAGTAACTTTTCTCATTAAATTTATTTAAATTTATTCTTCATAGAATGATTAAATCGCCTCAATTAATAAGGAACTTTTGCAGATTACTTTATTTGGTTTTATTCTTCATAGAATGATTAAATCGCCACAGTTAATAAGTGACTTTTCTAGATAACTTTATTTGAATTTATTTTTCATAGAATGATTAAATCGCCACAGTTAATAAGTAACTTTTCTCGATAAATTTATTTGAATTTATTCTTCATAGAATGATTAAATCGCCACAATTAATAAGTAACTTTTCTAGATAACTTTATTTGAATTTATTTTTCATAGAATGATTAAATCGCCACAGTTAATAAGTAACTTTTCTCGATAACTTTATTTGAATTTATTCTTGATAGAATGATTAAATCGCCACAATTAATAAGGAACTTTTGCAGATAACTTTATTTGAATTTATTATTTAATCGAATGATTAAATTAACACGATTAATAAAGAACTTTTATAGATAGTCTCAATTTGAATTTGCTCTTTAACAGAATGGATAAATCAACACAATTAATAAATAACTTTTATAGATAACTTTATTTGAATTTATTCTTCATAGAATGATTATATCGCCACAGTTATTAAGTAACTTTTCTAGATAACTTTATTTGAATTTATTCTTCATAGAATGATTAAATCGCCATAGTTAATAAGTAACTTTTCTAGATAACTTTATTTGAATTTATTCTTCATAGAATGATTAAATCGCCACAGTTAATAAGTAACTTTTCTCGATAACTATATTTAAATTTATTCTTCATAGAATGTTTAAATCGCCACAGTTAATAAGTAACTTTTCTCGATAACTTTATTTGAATTTATTCTTCATAGAATGATTAAATCGCCACAATTAATAAGTAACTTTTCTAGATAACTTTATTTGAATTTATTATTTAATAGAATGTTTAAATTAACACGATTAATAAAGAACTTTTCTAGATAGTTTCTATTTGAATTTGTTCTTTAACAGAATGGATAAATCAACACAATTAATAAATAACTTTTCTAGATAACTTTATTTGAATTTATTATTCATAGTATGATTAAATCGCCACAATTAATAAGTAACTTTTCTAGACAACTTTATTTGAATTTATTCTTCATAGAATGATTAAATCGCCACAGATAATAAGTAACTTTTCTAGATAACTTTATTTGAATTTATTCTTCATAGAATGATTAAATCGCCACAATTAATATGTAAATTTTCTAGATAACTTTATTTGAATTTATTATTTAATAGAATGATTAAATTAACACGATTAATAAAGAACATTTATAGATAGTTTCTATTTGAATTTGTTCTTTAACAGAATGGATAAATCAACAGAATTAATAATTAACTTTTCTAGATAACTTTATTTGAATTTATTCTTCATAGTATGATTAAATCGCCACAATTAATAAGTAACGTTTCTAGACAACTTTATTTGAATTTATTCTTCATAGGATTAAATCGCCAAAGTTAATAAGTAACTTTTCTAGATAACTTTATTTGAATTTATTCTTCATATAATGATTAAATCGCCACAGTTAATAAGTAACTTTTCTCGATAACTTTATTTGAATTTATTCTTCATAGAATGATTAAATCGCCACAATTAATAAGTAACTTTTCTAGATAACTTTATTTGAATTAATTTTTCATAGAATGATTAAATCGCCACAGTTAATAAGTAACTTTTCTCATTAACTTTATTTGAATTTATTCTTCATAGAATGATTAAATCGCCACAATTAATAAGGAACGTTTGCAGATTACTTTATTTGAATTTATTCTTCATAGAAGGATTAAATCTCCACAGTTAATAAGTAACTTTTCTCGATAACTTTATTTAATTTATTCTTTAATAGAATGATTAAATCGCCACAATTAATAAGGAACTTTTGCAGATTACTTTATTTGAATTTATTATTTAATAGAATGATTTAATTAACACGATTAATAAAGAACTTTTATAGATAGTCTCTATTTGAATTTGCTCTTGAACAGAATGGACAAATCAACACAATTAGTAAATAACTTTTCTAGATAACTTTATTTGAATTTATTCTTCATAGAATGATTAAATCGCCACAGTTAATAAGTAACTTTTCTCGATAACCTTATTTGAATTTATTCTTCATAGAATGATTAAATCGCCACAGTTAATAAGTAACTTTTCTCGATAACTTTATTTGAATTTATTCTTCATAGAATGATTAAATCGCCACAGCTAATAAGTAACTTTTCTCGATAACTTTATTTGAATTTATTCTTCATAGAATGATTAAATCGCCACAATTAATAAGTAACTTTTCTAGATAACTTTATTTGAATTTATTTTTCATAGAATGATTAAATCGCCACAGTTAGTAAGTAACTTTTCTCGATAACTTTATTTGAATTTATTCTTCATAGAATGATTAAATCGCCACAATTAATAAGGAACATTTGCAGATTACTTTATTTGAATTTATTATTTAATAGAATGATTAAATTAACACGATTAATAAAGAACTTTTATAGATAGTCTCTATTTGAATTTGCTCTTTAACAGAATGGATAAATCAACACAATTAATAAATAACTTTTACAGATAACTTTATTTGAATTTATTCTTCATAGAATGATTAAATCCCCACAGTTAATAAGTAACTTTTCTCGATAACTTTATTTGAATTTATTCTTCATAGAATGATTAAATCGCCACAGTTAATAAGTAACTTTTCTCGATAACTTTATTTAAATTTATTTTTCATAGAATGATTAAATCGCCACAATTAATAAGTAACTTTTCTAGATAACTTTATTTGAATATATTTTGCATAGAATGATTAAATCGCCACAGTTAATAAGTAACTTTTCTCGATAACTTTATTTAAATTTATTCTTCATAGAATGATTAAATCGCCACAATTAAGAAGGAACTTTTGCAGATAACTTTATTTGAATTTATTATTTAATCGAATGATTAAATTAACACGATTAATAAAGAACTTTTATAGATAGTCTCTATTTGAATTTGCTCTTTAACAGAATGGATAAATCAACACAATTAATATATAACTTTTCTAGATAACTTTATTTGAATTTATTCTTCATAGAATGATTAAATCGCCACAGTTAGTAAGTAACTTTTCTCGATAACTTTATTTGAATTTATTCTTCATAGAATGATTAAATCGCCACAGTTAATATGTAACTTTTCTCGATAACTTTATTGGAATTTATTTGTCATAGAATGATTAAATCGCCACAATTAATAAGTAACTTTTCTAGATAACTTTATTTGAATTTATTTTTCATAGCATGATTAAATCGCCACAGTTAATAAGTAACTTTTCTCGATAACTTTATTTGAATTTATTCTTCATAGAATGATTAAATCGCCACAATTAATAAGGAACTTTTGCAGATAACTTTATTTGAATTTATTATTTAATAGAATGATTAAATTAACACGATTAATAAAGAACTTTTATAGATAGTCTCTATTTGAATTTGCTCTTTAACAGAATGGATAAATCAACACAATTAATATATAACTTTTCTAGATAACTTTATTTGAATTTATTCTTCATAGAATGATTAAATCGCCACAGTTAGTAAGTAACTTTTCTCGATAACTTTATTTGAATTTATTCTTCATAGAATGATTAAATCGCCACAGTTAATAAGTAACTTTTCTCGATAACTTTATTGGAATTTATTTGTCATAGAATGATTAAATCGCCACAGTTAATAAGTAACTTTTCTCGATAACTTTATTTGAATTTATTCTTCATAGAATGATTAAATCGCCACAGTTAATAAGTAACTTTTCTCGATAACTTTATTTGAATTTATTCTTCATAGAATGATTAAATCGCCACAGTTAATAAGTAACTTTTCTCTATAACTTTATTTGAATTTATTCTTCATAGAATGATTAAATCGCCACAATTAATAAGTAACTTTTCTAGATAACTTTATTTGAATTTATTTTTCATAGAATGATTAAATCGCCACAGTTAATAAGTAACTTTTCTCGATAACTTTATTTGAATTTATTCTTCATAGAATGATTAAATCGCCACAATTAATAAGTAACTTTTCTAGATAACTTTATTTGAATTTATTTTTCATAGAATGATTAAATCGCCACAGTTAATAAGTAACTTTTCTCGATAACTTTATTTGAATTTATTCTTCATAGAATGATTAAATCGCCACAATTAATAAGGAACTTTTGCAGATTACTTTATTTGAATTTATTATTTAATAGAATGATTAAATTAACTCGATTAATAAAGAACTTTTATAGATAGTCTCTATTTGAATTTGCTCTTTAACAGAATGGATTAATCAATACAATTAATAAATAACTTTTCTCGATAACTTTATTTGAATTTATTCTTCATAGAATGACCAAATCGCCACAATTAATAAGGAACTTTTGCAGATAACTTTATTTGAATTTATTATTTAATATAATGATTAAATTAACACGATTAATAAAGAACTTTTATAGATAGTCTCAATTTGAATTTGCTCTTTAACAGAATGGATAAATCAACACAATTAATAAATAACTTTTATAGATAACTTTATTTGAATTTGTTCTTCATAGAATGGTTAATTCGCCACAATTAATAAGCAACTTTTCTAGATAACTTTATTTGATTTTATTCTTCATAGAATGATTAAATCGCCACAGTTAATAAGTAACTTTTCTCGATAACTTTATTTGAATTTATTCTTCATAGAATGATTAAATCGCCACAATTAATAAGGAAATTTTGCAGATAACTTTATTTGAATTTAGTATTTAATAGAATGATTAAATTAACACGATCTATAAAGAACTTTTATAGATAGTCTCTATTTGAATTTTTTCTTTAACAGAATGGATAGATCAACACAATTAACAAATAACTTTTATATATAACTCTAATTAATTTATTCTTTAATAGAATGATCAAATCGCCACAATTAATAAGTAACTTTTCTAGATAACTTTATATGAATTTATTCTTCAAAGAACGATTAAATCGCCAAAGTTAAGAAGCAACTTTTCTAGATAACTTTATTTGAATTTATTCTTCATAGAATGATTAAATCGCCACAGTTAATAAGTGACTTTTCTCGATAACTTTATTTGAATTTATTCTTCATAGAATGATTAAATCGCCACAGTTAATAAGTGACTTTTCTCGATAACTTTATTTGAATTTATTCTTCATAGAATGATTAAATCGCCACAATTAATAAGGAACTTTTGCAGATAACTTTATTTGAATTTATTCTTCATAGAATGATTAAATCGCCACAGTTAATAAGTAACTTTTCTAGATAACTTTATTTGAATTTATTCTTCATAGAATGATTAAATTAACACGATTAATAAAGAACTTTTATAGATAGTCTCTATATGAATTTGCTCTTTAACAGAATGGATAAATCAACACAATTAATAAGTAACTTTTCTAGATAACTTTATTTGAATTTATTCTTCATAGAATGATTAAATCGCCACAGTTAATAAGTAACTTTTCTCGATAACTTTATTTGAATTTATTTTTCATAGAATGATTAAATTAACAATTAATCAATAACTTTTATAGATAACTTTATTTGAATTTACCGAACCCAAAACCTTTTTTTAAAAGGTCGCCCGCCGGTTCTTGATAGACTGCCACGATGGTTCTCGTCTCGCCACACATATCTCTAGCTACCAACGCCGTTTCTTCGTTGCTTTTTGCTGATTAAGCGATTTCGCGATAAAATTGGCCAGAGAAAAATATTCGCGCGCCGATTTAATAATTAGAAATTGTGCGGAGGAAGTATCCTCTAGCAAGAAATATTTTATTTCTTATCGCTGGCGGGCAATAACGCACACCGTCAGCACTTCTGTTCGTGAGAAAGACAAAGTGTACAAATTGTACACTTTGTATGACAGGAAATGAAAAGATTTTTTTCACAGGGCGTGTATATTTGCACGTAAATGTTTATGCCCGTAAGGGATACGTGTAAGTAAGGCGTTATGAGTGCAAACTCATAACACATAGCTTTTAGATTAGCTCAAAGGGAAAAGTGCAATCTTTCAGGGAAAATTATCAAAAGATGACTTCCAAAGAAAAAAATTAAGGGTAATAAATATATCCTTTATCCTGGAGTATCTCAAAATGCGAGCTGTTGTTTTTTTATTTTTATTTTAAATTAATGTTCATAATGTTGTTACTTAAACTGTTAAATTTCTAAGTTGGGATCACAATATACTTAGAGTCGAGAATTATTTTCGTTCAGCACACACAACTTAAAAAATAATAGTGCGTTGGAAAGTTTACCAAAAGTTTTCCTGAAGTCTTTTTAAATGCGGTAACTTTCACCCACGGTATTAATGATTGTAAGATGACTCTAACTGAAGGCGATTTGATGCTGTTGATCGTCCTTTTGTGAAGTCGTGTTGGATAGAAATAATCTTTTGTGAAACACAAAAATCCGTAAATATTGGTTTAAAACAGTTTCAAAATACCAAAAAACTAGGAATGTGTTCATAGTTCATAAATATTAAGAATATTTCTTTACAGCACTGGCTGGATATATCCATAATTATTCCTTATTAAGAATGAGAAGAGGCTCTTATGGTATTAAAGTATGGTACGGGTACATATATTTAAAGATCCACCTTTCTTGGACTGTATATAAACACCAACAGTGTCAAAGAAACTAACCCTATCCTGTCTCTTTGGATATCCATTAAGAATTTCATATAAAGAAAGTAAAATTGTCAAAGAACTGTCGACCATAGGTCATGGCAGGATTGTGATGGCGTATCTAGGTAACTATATGCATGTGTCTACCGACTACACTATATAAAAAAAAAAACAAAACCAAAAAAAATCTAGCATAATTTCGCGAAGAGAAGTATTGGAAAGAAATCAGCTGATCGGCAGGCTAACATTCTCAGATTCCATGGATGATATAAAAATGGATTAGGTCGTAGAGGTTGAGATTTTGTATAAATACCTTGACACTCAGGAGATAATCTCTGATCTAATGCAGAATGCCCTAAATATAGTGTGCGACTGGTACCAAACAATGGGACTTCGAGCCAAATCCTGGTAAGACAATAGTTGATACCTTCACGAGAAAAAGGAAGCTTTATTTACAAGCGCCATCTCTTGAGGGAACAACAGTGGAATTCTCAAAGGAAATCAAATATCTAGGTATTACCTTAGATAGCAGACTAGGCTTGAACTCCCACTTAAAAAGAGCATTGGATAAGGCAGAAAGGCCACAGTGATAACATAAACATGCCGCAGGCTCCTTGGCAATGCTTGGGGTCTTAAAACAAAAGCGAATCTGTGGTCATACATATCTATTATAAGAACTATAATCACATACGCCTTACTCGTTTGGTGGCAAAAAATAAAACAAAACAAAACACGGCTCAAGCTAGTTAGCAAAAACTATAACGGCTTGCATGTCTGGAGTAGCTGGTGCCATGCGTATTTGCTCAACTGCGGCCTTAGAGGCAATGTTGGTCCTACTACCACTACATTTGTATGTTAGGGAGGCGGTCGTAATTAGTGCAGTTAGGCTGCTGAGTACAACCAATTTGGTTGGCCACTGAAGATCCTCCAGGACTTCATGGAATATCCGATGGCCAACCCGATTTTAGACATTATGCCGAAACGATATAACTTTGAAACACGATTTTAGGTGATCTTGGAAGACTGTCAACAGTGGCACACTGGGAAATTACCCTTTGAAAAATGATCTCTTAAATGGAACACGGATGTCTCCAAAATGGAAGGTAAAGAAGACGTGGGCACATATGGGTCAAGGTGCCAACTCGCAAAGGCACTTGGTGCCTCAACAACCATATTTTAGGCAGAAATACACGCAATAGAACTCAGAGCTCGTGAAATAATACATAAGAATATGCTCGGAGCCAAAAAATACATAATATCAGACAGCCAAGCAGCACTTAAAGCGTTAAACTCGTTTACCTTTGAGTCTGTACTGGTTTGGGACTGTCTTGAAGTAACTGGCCGAAACAAACAGGGTGTAGCTGATCTGCGTAGCAGGATATGAAGGCATTAAGGGTAACGAGATTGCGGACCGCCCTTCAAAGGAAGGAGCCAAATCTCTCTTTATTGGCCCGGAGCCTGTCTTTGGACACAAATAAAGTCACCTTTCAGTTCAGATCAGGCTTTGAGATGACAGAATTAAAAGGAACACTGAGAAAATACCCCGGCGAAGAGACAAACGCAGAAGCTTATAAATTATTCTCAAAGCACTCCTCACACTCAGCAGAAAGAAACCAAGGCTCTTAACGTCCATACTTGCTGGACACTGCCCACTTAGATACCACCTTAAGAAGATGGGTAAGGTCGATGATGAGACCTGTCGCTTCTGTATGGAAGACGATGAAACCGCTAAACGTCTCCTGTGTGACTGTGAAGCTCTGTGCTGCATAAGGCTAAGACATCTAGGAAAGGCATTCCCACTGCCAGAGGATGTCGGAAAAAATGGCTCCCAAAACATCATAAGCTTAATTAAAGACCTTAAGTTCGAATGGGCTCTTTAGGGGACTTAGGGGTAATGTCGCGGTGACTATATGAGAGACGGGAGCCCTGTCGACATCCCCCGTTATTAATAATAATAATTATAAATAGTAGTTAATACAGGGTATTTCGTCCATGCTGGTCAATACATCAGGAGGTGGTAGTATTCACCTAGATAAACAAAAGACTGTATGGCAGAGGGGGAGGAACCATCAAAACCGTTTCGGATTTACAGAGTGATTAAGAAAAAAGGTAATTTTTCGCAAAACATCCTATATCTTAAAAAGTACAGGGTAGTACAGTAAGAGCTTATTGTATGCAGAACTTCTACTTTTTGTAACGACTGATCAACCAGCCCGGTAATCCTCCTATCTTAGGAGTTATTGTAGTTTAAACTAAAATTTTTTTCTTTGCATATATTTTTTTTCATTTCGACCTCTATTATTTTTGCAAAATGGTCGTGGACATAGCTTTTTTTTATAAAACTGTAAATGCGGACTCTCCTCTTTAATTTGACCTATTACGCCCTATGTGTTATATGCAGCCGTAAAGGAGTTAGTAAAAATTAGGGCTAATGAATTCCGAACTGAAAGAATCTGCAAACATAGATATTATGCGGCTGAGATTCTAGCTTGCACTCTCACCTCTTTTTGGTTGTACATTAAATATACATTAACAACTTCAGAAAAGATTCTATGGCGAGTTGACTATTCGTTTGAATATTGGAAACACCTCTTTAACTTTACTTAAACCTAAATCGAGTGATAAAAACACTTTAAAAATGAAAAATGGTTCAAAAAAATTCTCAAAAAAAGAAAGCGTTGTGTATCAGTACGTCTAGGATTCTGCCTACCGTAAACTGATTCCGTGGAGGGTATTTCAAAAATCGCGCATCTTCTCTATATCCAGAGTTCCTCACTCAATATGGAGCATATATTATATTGGTGGAGAAGCGGGAAATGTTGGGCATAGGTGGTACAGGGGATTTGGGGGTTTTGGGTACTATTGTCCTACAACCCTGTAATTTTATATATACACCCTTCAAAGATGACTTATACCATAAAATGATAGTAAACTATCTAGAGTTTCCAAAAAATGTACAAGCTCTTCTGCATCCCCCTTCTTATTTTAGAGTAAAGGGACGTCAAATTAAATAAAACAAGAAAACAATTCCAGATGTTTTAAATTTCAATGATTTTCCCACAAAAATGGATAATTACTATGGAACTTTGTTGTAAGATTAAGAAACTTCGGAATATCACCTATATGTAACGGTTTATCAGATAAAGCTGTTTTTATAGATGCATAACTTAATTAGTTTTGCTCATACTATCAAGCTTCCCTCATTGTTCACGTGAAATATACAAATGCTTCTTCCTCATTGATTTAGAAGTCGTAGGTATAAAGGCAAGACTCGAATTCTGTGACACGCTGTACATACACGTAGAAAATTTTTAAAATGTGAATCATTATAGATTGCAAAATTCTAAGTATTTATCTGAATGATTATTCAGATTAGCCCTGGCATTTTCAATGGCAGCAACATTGACTCAAATAAAGATGATGTGATGCTACTAATGGATTTACAACCATTGCATCTACTACAATCTCAGTCATTTCATCTAATTAAGAATAAAAATACTCGACAAGTAATTACTATTACAATTTCATAATAAAAATAATTAGTGAAAAATATCAAAGGCTATAGAATAGAATCCCGAGGTACTCCATACTAGGAAACAAATTGTTTGTGATCTGATAGGTATTTATAACTAGATTTGATGTGGTTGTAGAGTATGGGAAGGAGATTTAATTTGAAATTTCATTCTAAACAATGTTTAACTATATAGAAGGTTATAGAAAAATCCAAAAGAACTGGAACTATCAGCTAATCCACAACGATTTGCACCAATGATATAATTGAACCTTTTGGGCAAAGCTATAATTACCTCGAGAGCATGGTTGAATATTTTTGAAGCAATGATATAAAATTTCTACCCCCTCTTAATTCATTTTTTTTTAGAATTCTCACACTACTAAATAATTAAGCAAATAGTCTGTCATCCTTGTTCCACCAAATTTTTTATAGCTTTAATTTTATCTTCATGCTTACTTAAGTATGCATAGCTACATACATATGTACATTTACTCCTTAGATACATTTGAACTAAACTCTCGCAATGGAAAAAGCTAAAACTTTTAAATGCCTTGAACTTAACTTTTCTTTTTTACTTTCTCTTCAATGAAGAGCATCCTGGGAAGTTTCGCCAGTTCCACTCTTTACTATTAGGTATATCTACGCCCCATCTTTCATTTGCTACCATATTAAAGTGCTTCTTCAACACTATACAGAATGAAATTTTCGAGCAATAAATCATTTCTAGTTGAGGTTTCTGAAAATCCTTATTTACCTTTCGACTTGACGGGCAGATAGTTAATTACAAAATAACGACGGCAAACATTTAACACGTCGTTAAGTCAGGGCATTAAAAGTAACCACATTGTTTTCGTGTAGGTAGAGAGGTGTGTGTGGGAAATATTAATGTGGACCAACCAGAAAAATAAGGATATCGAAAATAGACCCTCCTCACGTCATATGTTCATTGATGTTAATCAAAGAAAAACCATCACACAATATGGACAGCTTGTGCGGTGAAGAAAAAAAAGCAACCATTTACTTAACCTATTTTGTATTGTAATAAGTAGTAAGCTCCCCTATGCGAGCTAAGATTATTCGGAAGTCTAATCTTATACCATGGAGGAAACTATCTATTCAAAGATGTAATGGAAATGGATTTCTAACAGTGCTAGCACAAAAGTATCCATTTATTCTATTTTTTCTTCTTTAACAATTCAATGCTGGGGCTGTTTAGATAACAAAAAGGCACTGATGTGCCGGTCTTGTGTTTAAAAGATTGGCAAAACCAGGTACGGTTCATCTCCTGATGACAATATTCTTGCTGTAGCCCATGCCATCCTTGTCAATAGTCTGAGTCTTTTCACTCTCAAATGCTGAAGACGACAGGACGCCGGGAGATGGGGTATCATTCCAGAAATAACACACAGGGCGCCCTTTCTGCCCCATCCGCTTTTCTAAAGTAGAGAATTAATGTAGGTATAGATGTTTGTATGTTCCAACTTAGATAGTGATTCTAGATTTCCATCCGTGTCGTCATCATAAGAATTATATTTTGAAAAGCAACCTCGGAAGGCCTCTTAAGTGTAATTGAACTCAATGAAACTTTTCTGTGTATAACCATGATCTCCTATCAGAACAAACGTCGGAGTTTTAATGAAAATGGTACTTCTGTGCTCTGAATCCTGTTCGGGAAAAGAAAACTTATGGAATTGGAACCATGATCTGGGACAAAACAAAAAATTCATCACATTGTTGCCGTTCATTACAGTACACAGCTGGGTACCTATACGTGTGCGCGAAAAGTCCATCCAGTTGCGGTTAAGCAAATGTTCAGAGATTTTATTACGTTTAAGCATAGCAAAGTAAAGTATTTCTCTAATCTCCATGAATTTATTATTTCTGTCAGGGCGCACTAAGTCTAAGTGTTCAGGAAATACCTACCAAGAGTTGCAGAATGGGATGGCTAGATGACTTTTACTGATTGGCAAGGATGTGCCGAAAACAAAATCGTGGGAGTAATTGCTTAGTGGAATGAAATGCAAGGAATCTACTTAAATACACATAGAGGAACCGGTCTCTAGAGATATGAAAATAAAGATGATGATGTTGATGATGACGATGATGATGATAATGATAATGAAAATAATGATGGCATTAAGATGAAATGGGTGATAGTATTCAATTAAATCATTAATGAAAATAATGATGGCATTAAGATGAAATGGGTGATAGTATTCAATTAAATCATTAGGCAGAGGTCATTGTTTGATATCGCAAATGCTGATCTTGAAAAAACAGAACAATTAAAAGTTTTAAACTAAAGGTGTGAGTGTGTTCGTAAGTAAAAGTAAAGTAAAATTAAATATTCCGAGACAGTTTTTTTATTTATAGTTATCCGTCCTTATATGTCCTTAATTTGAATTATCCTAGTTTCATATAAACAATAAAATTGACTGCGGATGATTAACTACATACTTCTGATGGGAGAATTTTGTACCAATATTTTTTTAAGAGTAGGTCTATGCAGATAAGTTTAGTCAGATGAGGACAGAAAACTTGGATCAACAGGTACTGAAGTAATCGACTTCCAATTGCTTTCTTTTTACAACTCCCTCAATTTCTTCATAGGGTAGATGGAGAACGCCATTTGCTTCTTGATTAATGTAATTGGGCTTGTAATTTGATATGAGCTGGTGCGGTAATCATCACTGAGAGGCATTTCATTGAAATTTCAATTAGGTTCGAAGCCATACCCCATAGATAGAATTCAGATCTAATTTGTTATTCATTACATAACTTAGGCTTCAAATCGATTTCGGTATATGTGCATTCTATGAAATCTGAAACTTTTTCACGCGTTATTTTTTAAGATATTGCTCTCCTTCCGCCATTTATCTTAATGTTTTACACACTAGGGGCGTTTTTAAAAACCAATAAATAAAATTAATATAAAAAGTATTTGGTTAATATTATTAAACTTAAAAAAAACCCCAGACTCTGTCTGTGACGTGTTCGTATTTTAGCATGATCCCCATATTTAGGAGGAGGAGCAGAACAATTTCGGAAGTACATGTAGTCTAAGGACTGTAGTGTGAATGTGACGAAAATAGCACACATAATACTCTCAGAATTGAGCCGATAAAAAACATTGTTTACCACCATATAATAAACTCGGGCGTTATATTCGACCCAAAGCGGAGTTGGAAGCTATATATTGAAGAACGGGTTAAAGAAGCCAAACGTATACCAGTTTATGCCATCAAGGCAAATTTTAGAATGAAATTAGTGCTCCCATTGAGGATCATATCTCTGTATTTATATAGCAATGGCACGTCCAATTCTTGCCTACGGAGTAGTATTGGTGATTATAGGCGTACCGCCATTAACGGTTCTCTAGATCCACTCTTACTCTCTAAGCAATTTCAGATTGCTTCTAAGCTCAGTTGCTACTAAGCAGCCTATCTCTTTTGATCACTGAAACAGGACGCTCGCAGACTGCATGTCGATGTGGAGTTATAACCTGGGTGTCAGTTAAAAATAAATAAAATAAGAAGAAGAAAGAATTGTTGCTTCATTCCTTTTTTTATACTTCTATTTCCCGTTGGGATAGTTTAAGGGGCGAGCGTTTGAAGCAGATAGACAATTTACATATAATCTTACATAATTTGTATCGCAGCCTGCATACCATATGTCTGGGATTATTTAGGACGATAAGTTCCACTGGGTCGATACTACGGGCATAATAAAATTCTCATCTTGCAACTATGACTTCCACTGCGTATGTATTATGTAGAGGGTTGAATATTTTCTGAACTGTTTGGAACATGAAAGTGCTATCCACTATCTTACAACTTTAACGCCATCCAAACGGAGATACTTGTATTTATGAACAGGCTAGCTTGACGGTTCGACAAGTTCTGACGAAGGAACGATCCTCTTCAAAAGTCACATTACCATTGGAGCGCTTGATTCGACAAGTAAACTATATCCTCTAATTCGGGGGGCTAAGCTCGCAGTTTGGTTGAGAAGTCCACACATTGAGTTTCAGGACAAAGGATCATAAAAATGAGGAAATTGGCTGACGAACTATTTAAATAAGATGTCGCTCTAGATCCTGATAGGAGTTTCTATTTGATATTTGTGGTGTAGAATGACGTCTCCCAACATTTTCGGTTCAAGGAAAATTTCATGTTGAGTGGCTTAAAAATCTCTTTTAATTCTAGCCGTCCCATAACAAAAGAAGAGCACTACTGTACAAAGATGACAACGATATTGTCAGAGTTTCTTACTCCCAATATGGTTTGGTTGATCGGGAAGCATATAGTTAGGTTGAGTGCTCCCTTTAATTCACACAGATGGAACTACAAAAGAAGACAATGAAATAAGGACCAGTATTCATTTTCTACATAAGTCCCCAGCACTCGTTAATGCCAAATATTACATCTTTGGTGAGCTCAAACTAATCTCGGGGAAAAATACAAAAGAGACAGCTCCACTTTTTAAACCCTTCAGGCTAAATTTAAACTCACTATGTTTTTTTGCATCCCTATTAGGACTCCCAAATGTTTTTAGTCTGAAAAATCTTTGACACTCACAACCATATGCAGGTAACATGAATAGTACCATTTAAAAGGTGCCGCTCGTAATAGTACTAATTGGTGTTGTACAAAGTTAGTCTGAGCTCACCAGTTACCATAAAACTGGAACTTCGTTTTTTAAAAGCATTTGCGTACATATGCTGACGTTGTTATATATCTGTTCTTGTGGATATTGGTAGTGTAAATGTGGATAGTTAGGGAAGGGAAAACGATAAAGGACACTCTAAATACATAGACCATCTCTAATGTTCTACTCGAAATTTCCCTGTTTTTCACAGAAGCACCCCTTTATTGTTCCGCTTTTAATTTCCATTGCAATTCTCTAGCATGTCCTTGGATTCTGTATAGCCCTAATGCACGCTTAATTAAAAATTGTAACTAGTATCCTACAAGTGTTGGTTTTAGTTCTTCTGACGTTTTACAGGATAAAAATTTAAAGTAGAGCACTTACTTAGGATATGAAGTATTGTTTATGTTCATTGTGAATCTGCTGCTACAATTAAGTTGGTTACAAGGAATTCACTCTATCTCAATTCAGTTGTTTGAAATTTTATCATGGGAAAATTTGTTAAGAGCTAAATGGAGCATTTTAGTCGAGTGAAACATTTTCGTGTTAGTTAAAGCTGTCGCTTTAATCTGATTATCCTATGTCAAGGTTTTGGATTTTAAATTTTCTACATCAATTTATTCATTACAGTATGACATTGTACAAATAAAATACAATATTTTTAATTGTATGAGTAATACATATGTATGTAAAAAAAAAAGAGAGAAGGAAACACCAAAAAAATAAGATACCTGAAATAACCATATATACAAAATCAGAAAGAATAAAACTAGCAAAACTAATCACTTAATTAATGCAACTTAATGCCATCTCAATATACTTGGCCCTAGATGTTTATGTTACTGCTGCTTGAAGACTGTGGTGCTACTAAATACTGGGAGGTAATGCATTGTGTGTTTGGCATTGAAAAACAGGCGTTTAGTAATCTAGTATTCAGATCCACGCAGTATGTAATTGACTGTCCTAGTAGATCTCTTGAATTGAAGGATGCTGTATAGGTAGTTTGCGTTGCGGTATTTAATTATCTTAACTAAAGGGATTACCGGGTGGAAATTCAAGAATTTCAAAAGATCACAGACGAGAAAAGAAATAGGATAAGCTGACACATGATCATAACTTCTGGGATGATATATAGGTATATCTAATAATGAAGTTTAATTCGGTCAGCAAACTTATTAAAATTCAGATAATCAAGTTTGCCCAATACCTTACAGCCGTACATTCTCTCAGGCATAAGCACAGAACGAACCATAAACATGCGCGTGGAGAGTGTGGTAAAATAGCTGGAAGCCAACAAAGAACGACGTTCGCCGTATATTTTATGTATTATGTGATGTGGTCTGATCATCCCAAGTGATCATGTTCTTGATAATTACATCTTAATTACGGGCGGACTTTACCTAAGGTACGACTGTGTCATTAAAGATAACGGCGGAATAAATAGAGGTATCAAGTTTATATATAGATATAGAGTAATACAACACGATTTTCCAGGTTTTAGTATTAAACCATTATCGACCGTTCATCGATGTATCGAATTTAGGTCTCCCTTGATGCAACTAATTTAATCTTAAGTCCCAAGGGTGCCGATCGGAAAATTTGAGGATCATAAGCTAAGAGATGCATTTCACTGTATGCAAGAGAGTCGAACAAATCATTAATAATCATGCAAAAAACAACGAACCAAGAGCTGAACCTTGCGGTAGTTAATTCTAAGGAAGGTAGTGTAATCACCAATTGAATATACTGTTAGATTACTAAAAAAAAAACTTCGTTGTACTTATGGAAAAACTAAATTTAGTAATGAGTTTTCTACATAGAATTGCGTGATCTACAGAATCGAATAATTTAGAAAGTTAACGAGCACCAGTAGCATTAATTTATACAAATCTAATGTATCCCTAATAACATCGACTACCTCCTATAAGGCAGTGGTGTGATTATGCTTGGGACGAAAGCCAGGTTGGGGGTACTGAAGGAGACTATTGATGCGTAGATAATTAGAAGTATGCAAGAAAATTAATTTTTCAAAAACCCTAGATAGGAATAGTACAATGCTGATGGGGTGGTAGGAGCAATAATTTGCAGGCTTTTTGGACACAGGTATAACTTTAGAGAACTGCCAGCTTTGTGAGAATGATGAGATGGTGAAACAGGTATTAAAGATTTGAGAAAGTGACAATTCCGAACTGGACTTGGACTTTGCATCAATCCATCAAAAAACCGATCTATGCCTCTTTGCTGAGAAAATGTAACATTCGCAGGTTGAACCAGCCATGTAGAACTGAAGTAGAGGATAATATTTCTAGATATCATATTAGATAAAAAAAACTTGACTCGAGACTGCACCTTGCGGACAGAGGGAAAAACTGGGCACCAAAACCATGGATAGTCCTGTCGATCTACACTAACGACATCCGACCCATGTTAACCTAGCGTTTTGTGGTGTGACCGAAGGCAATGGAGTTTGCCAATCATCATATTGGAAAAGATTCAAAGATTTTGCTTCTTTAATGTAAGTAGCTCTGGGGCTCTTGAGTTAATCGTCAACATACACCTCGTGCATATACACATCAAGAAGGGTAAGTCAATCGCTGCGCTGTGGCTGCATCACAATCAGAGATGGATTGCCTCTGTTACATGAGTTCCACAATTCGTGCAGTCCATCGCACTTGGTATAGACCGGGCAGCGACTGCCTCCTCGAGGCTATGCGAAAAGCAACTTTAAATCAAAGATTCCAAATAAAGGAGAATGAAAATCACATTCCATGCTTCAATCATTGAGAACCCTATCATATACACAAATCGGGAGAATACACCGGAGCAGGCGTTTTTTGCGAGGGGCCTCACATGGAAATTACCATGCATCTTGAGAGCTATGTCACGATTTTCCTGGTGGAAATCAAGGCCATCCTTGAAGCGGGAAGTTAACTCCTTAACTCAGGCTTAGTCAAATCCCCTTACAACCTCCAAACTTGTATTGGAGGAAAAACAGTTTCAGCTCCCTCTCTTAGAGGGTACTCTTGCTTTGGGTGCCAGGTCATAGAGATATTCGCGGGAATGAAAAGACGTATTCACTTGCTCGTCTCGGTCTGGCATCTCCTTTACAACTGGGATCGCTCCAAAGCACCTGGACCCTAATATTTCGCTTTGGGTCGACTGCCAACACAGTCGTATTCGGTTAGATGACCCTTGAGGAAGAACAACAAAAACAACCAAACCGAACAAGCTGTTGGGACAAGCCAACCTTTAGAACGCTTGTGTCAATTCGCACTGGACACTCTCTTGGGAGTCACCTGCACAAGCTGATGACGATCTGGTATGCTGAGGATACAGAGAGGGGAGTCCGGAACGGTGCCTTATTTTATTTGTCACTGTCCGGATGTCTCAGGAAAGCGTTACAGATTCCTTGGATCACAACTCTTGGAAGAACTGCATGAAGCCGGCTAGAAGGGGTAAGAGCCGATTGTGAATTTTGTTAGAGCGTTCAGTTTGGACTTATAAGCAATTACTCATAAGTATGGAGGGTGAACAATGCGCCTTTATTGTGGCCTACGTTCCAGGAACCACTCGGTCGCCAACCTCGTCTCAACCCAATACAATCTCATCCAAGTGCCAGAACCAAGTAAGTTACAACAATTTCGGGCAACCTTGGAGAGATCCCATTCATACCTAAAGAAATAGACTAAATACCACACAAAGCCATATATTCTTAATTCGTAGAATATCAATTAGGAAAATTACTGCTATTAGCAGGGTTAGACCTTTGAGAGAAAATCTCGGGATTTAGCACATCAAGATCCAAAGTTTATCCGGAGTTCACAGCAGCAATAACGCCCATCTTTTTGAGATTTCTTAGGTCGCAAGCCAGTGCTGAGATACCATCAAAAAGCTCGTTTTTTTACTTCCCGAATTGCATGAATGAATAGTACAGTTACTAAGCATTCTGTATTTTTCTTTGAAACTAGTTGTTTTAAATCACTCTCAGCTTTCGTATAAAATACTACGAGCTGATCGAGGTGATCGAGCTGATATTAGGCCTTGAGGGTATCTATTAAACCACGCTCAACTCTGATTAGGTAATCTCCTGCGACTGAGATGAACGTTTTCTGCTGTAAGTGGATCAAAACATTATTTATGAATTCTATTTGGTCATCAACACTAGGTATAGCTTGTACCGAGTTCAAATCGGAAAAGAGTCTTAGTATTTTATAAGATTGTAGTTATAGTCAAAAACTGTGTTGAGTTGATGTTTCGAAAGTTCGTTAAAATTTTAAAAAATCATAATTTTATCACGATCAGATACGCCCGGTAGCGATTGAATGGATTATAATGAAAAAACTATGAATTATGCTTGCGTCATCTAATCAAATTTAGCTTACTCATGAATTGAATATTGGGAGTTGTATCTTGGATGTTTCAAAAGCTGCTGCATGCAAGTGAGTAGGTATAGTATTCCTAATATTCTTAGTACTAACTAGATCAAAGTAAGAACGTTCTAAGACACCATGTTTACGATTCAGAAGAATCCTGATATTAGCAAAACCAACCAAAACTTGCATCACAACACATGTATATACTGACCTAAAATACAAATATACCAACGGTCTAAATTGTGAATTATGCCATTAAAATGATATAACATAAAAGTACTGTTACAGTTCCTGTTGCTGCATATAAAAAAAAAATTAAATATGAAGTCCAAATAATAGGTAAACTGATTCAATAGAAATCTACCTGCTTTTAATACGTTTATTAAATATTCTTATATACTAACAATACACTCAAAATCATTAAAATGTAAAAATACTAATTTAAAAGAACAAAAGAACAATGTTTCAAATGAAAACCAACTAAAACGAAAATTCTATAAAATTAAATTAAAGTTAAATATAAGAAAAAAAAAGACAATATCCAAGAACTTAACTACTGAACTTAAGTATAATTAACTAATTTCTACTTATTACTATCAGTCTGCAACAAGAGAAAAAGGTAACACTAATAGTGTGAAATCGCAATTTTGTTTTTGTTTAGTATAATTCAATATAATCAATGGTTGCTTAGTATATCTCTTAAATAGGTTAATAAATCTTATACTTCTCTAAATTCCCTGGTATACTCAACCGTGAATGATTGTGGCTGATCCGTTTCCCGTGTCTCCTTACTTAATCCTGGAATCCAATCCAAGCTAACAATAAAGCCTTGAAAATATCCCTAAATGTTTTACTACCAACTCGGTTTAAACTTCGACTGGGATTTCAATATATTATGTAAGTCGCTCAATAATATTTGTGCCTGACTAACCAGACGGTTGACTAGAGTTCCCTACAACATTTCACTTGGATATGCTCCGAAAGAAAATATTATGTGAATCCCAATATATGAAAAAGCTATCCAGTTTTGAAATATAATACTACCATAAGTGAAATGAGGTAAAATTAAACCTTTAATTAATCATAGCCGATTTTCAGTAGATAAGATACCCGCTGAGGACCAGAGACTCCGAAGTTCTGCAAAAAATTTTCTATTGTGTTGTTAACGAAGTCGGAAAAAATCATTTTGTTCAACACCTATATCAACCTGATTTCCTTCTTGCATTATTTTAATATTTAATTTTTTATTATAATCGCATGTTTCATACTCACAACATTATTTCCAGATGCATAATTGTGATGACTCAGATGCACTTCAAAAATACATAATCAGATCAGATATATTGAAAATTCTTAGTTCAAATAAACGAAATATAAATTATTGATTTTTTTAATTCGACATATCTGGGGTAAATGTCTGTACGTTGTACATACCTACATACCTTTTCTGAAAATTTTCAGTTCAACAAATAATCAAAATCGCAGGATGAAATTTTCAAAAATGATTTCCCGAAGAGTATAAGCTTTATGTACGATATAGACTCGATTTTTACGCTCTAAATATGACTGGGTTAATTGAATCTACTTTTCCATAAAAATCTGTAGAGAAAATATTAACACTCTGTGGACGATGAGATAAATATTAAAATTTGAAACTGAATTCTACATAGGTACGCAACTGATAACGTAAAATGTTCGAATGAAACAGGTATGCTCAAAACTCAGTTAAATAAAATTGTGTGGTACTCAGAATCAATTTATTTTACAATATTATTTGCTATGCCCATATACAAGTATATGATGCGATATATAACTATTATTCTTTGATATGATGATCACGTGCAGTATAATCAGTTAAGTAGACGTCTAACATTATAAAACTCTCAACACTCCTCGAACTCGATACTCAACAGAGTTAGAAGGAGTTCTGAGATACTTTCATAAGTATACTGTAGACCTTGTTATGGAAACTTACATAAGCTCTCCCGTCTATTCATAGAGGGTGGATAAACATCGTTGTTGGTCGACTTTGGAAAATCTTGTAGATAGGATGTCGGATACTATGTCATAAGCAGATACAGTATCATGTTACAGTATGACTAGTTTGTTGATTATTACTTTCATTTAATTAACTCAGATTATGATTTTTAATATATACAATTGTATATAAGAAACATAATACATAAAAGTAGGTATTACCATATACTGTTGAAGGTTGAACAATGAAAACAAAAGGAAAACAAAAGATTATTTTATTTTAGACAACACATACAACAAACGTCTACGTCTATCGGCATCTTAAGCATATTATATATGAAGTGAAGAAAAAGTTTTGAGACACGTATGCCGAGGTACGAATCTACTGGTGTTATGCTAAAATTCAAATTTTTGTAACAAAAAGGATAAAAATACATAAAAATACAAGAGTTTTTCGTTTTATCAATTTTATTGAGCAAAAATTATGGCCTGAATTAATTAAACATTAAAATCAAACTTATGAAAAAAGGAAAAGTAACATGATAATACTTTAGAACAAATTGTAAAGCTATATTATGTAGGAATGTATATAATAGTCGGCATAGGTATGTGTACTATGCATCGGTACCAGGAATGGTTGTCAAGAGATGTGCGCAGGGTGTGATTCCGTCCCCTCAGCTATGGTCTCTAGTTGTCAATGATTTCGTACTGTTCCTCTGATAATCAGGAATATGCAAATGATCTGGTTATAACGTTCAGGCGCATACATGACCGGGTAATCTCTGATCTAATGAACAACACCCTTAATTTAGTCCACAACTAGTACCAGGCAATGCAAATTCGTGCCAATCCTGGAAGATGTGTAATTGCTCCATTCGCGTAGAATCAGGTAACAAAGTGGAATTCTCAAGGCAGATAAAATTCCCAGGCAGCACCCTGGATAGCAGACTAACTTGGCACGCTCTCTCATAAAACGAGAGCTGGAGAAGGCTACAGCGGTAACATGGACATACCAGAAGTTTTAGCTATTATCTTATTTAACCAAAAATGATCCTGTGGTCATAGATAATATCTATTAAAAGACACATGGTCACAAGTGCATAAAAAGAGAGAGTTCAAGCTTGTTAATAAAAATTATAATGTGTTGCAGGTCTAGAAGTCAATGGTGCCATGCGTATCTGACCAACTTCAGCCTTAGAGGCTATACTTGAACTGCTTCGTTTGCATCTACATGTAAAGAAGGTAGTCATCTTCAGTACAATAACCTTCTGAGCACTCAGCACAGGTAATATTGTCGGCCGCCTGAAAGTCCAGAAATTTCTAGAAGACCCGATGACCAACTCAATCTCAGACGTTATGCCGAATTGCCAAAATTTTGAAACAGCATTCAAAAGGTGATTAACACTGGCATTCTCGAAACTTACCCTTTAAAAATGGATCACTTAAATGGTACACGGATGGAACCAATATGGAAAGCAGAGCAGGCCATCACCTACCATTTTGCATGTATTCGCAGAGTATTTACGTGCCCAGTTATTAGTGAATAGCCCGAGCTGGTGCTAACTGCAGTTTACGATTTTTAAAGGTATATGACAATCTAAAAAACTTCTTCGTCTAGTCTGGAAAGGAGGTTGTGCCATTGTACCTGCTGAGTCTTTTCAGATTTGAACATTTGTTAATACCGCAGAGTGGCTCGGGTCCGATAAATGGACATTTCGCTGCTTTGCTATCAGCAGTCTACATTTTTATTCCACTTGTATTCCCTGATACCCATCTATGCTTTACTTTTTATCCTTTTATAGTAAATCTGGGACATCCGTACAGCCCAAACTGAAGGCATGCAGGCATTGGAGTTTTGTGCATTTATCGCGGCTTGGCTGTCTGAGTTTATATACATATATGTTTGTGTTTTGATTCTGATGCATACCCCATACCTACCATACCCTTCAATCTTCGATCGATCTGCATTTGGTAATAGAAACATTGTCGTTTGCTATAGTAAAGTACTGTAGAAGTTAACCCTTCAATGTCGTCTACACAGTAGTTTTTTTGATCACTAATGTAAAAAAAAATATCTAAAAATCTACAACAGATTGTTTTAAACCAACTTAATATGTCTACCGTCATTCAAATTATTGTGGTGTGGAATTGTTTCCTAATTGTTTGCAATGATATAGGGTAAGCTGTGGCCTATGATCTGAAAAGGAGCAGCTAGAATTTAGAAAGGCTGTAAAAGCTTTTATTAGAACTTTTCTTATTTCATAAAAGGCAAGTTTGCTTTTCTTGTGAAATGCTTAGAATGTTATGTCATCCTTCTCATAAGTGCTTCATTACCTTTCGGGAATATCTTGGAGAACAACTGTTCATGAGAATTAATATATGTTTTCAGTAACTCTGATAGGACGTGGTTATAGTAGATCTTAACCATTGCCCTCTTAGATATAGATCTATTTATTAATCACTTATCACAGACATCTATCTACAAAGCATACACTATGCCAATACTATGGATGATTGTACGAAACCCAAATTCAACCTGCTGACGGGTCACTGTATTTCCAGAACAGCAAAGCTTACGAATCTGGTGACTCTTCTTACTGTAGAGGTGCAAGAAAGATTTTTAAAAAATTCGGCATGAAATTGGCCTAATGCCTAAACCCATTTATTAATTTACTTCTAGGGTAACCAGGAACGGAGCGCTGAAATTGCAGATTGGGGTACATCTTATATGTTCAATGTAAACTCAGAAAGGGTTTTCCAAAATTCAGATTCTATGAGAGGCAGAAGTGGCCTAAGCCCGACATACGTGTATTCCTTCAGAAGCATGGTTAAGTACCAGACGCACATTTCTCTCCGCTTCACATACGCCAAAAGCTAAAGCTACGACTTTGTTAGATAACGAAAAGATAGCACATTCACAGATCAAGTTGGCTCTGAACTTGAATTGCTCTGAAACTCCTCTGTTGAATATTTCAAAACAGAGCAATACTGCCAAGGTTAAAGGATTGCAAATCGATCGTTTGGGATAGGCGTAATATGACTTATATAAAGGGAGAAATAGAAGGTTTGAACGCAAATCTCCAGGACGTTCGTAGTAAATTTCTAGTGAGTGAAATGACTGTACTGCTTCGATACACACATACTGATAAAGTTAACACCTGCTTCAATTTACCCTATGACCTTAAGTCCAAGTCCTATCCAAGTCCTATCGCGTCAACATGAAGGTTCATCTCAAAACCAATTTGAAGGCAGTAGAGTTTTCGAGCCGCGACTTCAACAAACTGTTGATAATGGGCTTCAGGAAGAAGATAACAAAGCCCGTATTCCGAAGAATATCTGTGAAGTTGTTAGAGATTTGAAGGCTTTAAGAGTCATAAATCCTGATTTGAGCTATTTACACATTAAAACTCGAACTGGCTGTAGCAGCGACCTATCTTCTCACGCTTATGGACAAAACAGCAGGAAACATTTATAAATCCTTATTGGACCTACTTCCGACTAAGTTGGTGAGATATTTGTGGGCTCGGTAGTAGACATAGTGGACATAGTCCACACTACCATATGATGTAGAATTCGTGCACACTTTAAATCCACCAGGGATTTCACCTTAAAATCTCTGTCTGAAAGTTGGAACACCAATAGTGCGATGGACCATGTTAAAAGCTTGTTCTTTAAGTGTAAGCTTTCCCTACAAACTAATGAGCCTGCAACAAGAGGGGCTAAGGAGAAATGTAGTTTACAAGAGGGTTTTATATAAAATGTTTAACCAAATTTACAATGTTGTCAATTTTCGTCATTTTCCTTTCCATTACATAAATCGAACAAGTTCATTGCGATATCTTACTATACAAAAAAGAAATTTTCTGTAATGATCTTTAAGACTTCCCCGCAGTAAAGCACTGGTATTTAGATAGTTATTCATGTATATATATTTTCCTTACCGCTTATTACTGCCTTGTCGACTCCTGGATCTCTTCAGAACATTTCATGTACGTAAACCATGCAAAAAATCTAAATATGAGTGCACCACTGTTCATACATAACATATGTATGTACCTCCAGATGTACATAAATAAATCCAATATAAATAGTTCACGAAAATGTTTATCCTTTTTAAAACTTAAAGATTAGCGCTACAAGAGGAAACCCATTACAAGATAATTATCTATATGTATATATATTTCCACGTTAAAAATGTTTCCGCGCTGCATGTTTATTTCTAATTGCGCGGAAAAACTCGTTTAAAACTGACGTTGTTGAATGTCTACTTCCCGATTTATACGCGTAGATTGTCTGAAAAGCGTATTTAGGCGAAAAATGGAAATTTACGGCAATGTTTCCAGCTTACAAGCAAGGCATATGTAGTAAGGAATTTGAAGCGAAATGTTTCTACATTATTTGAGTTCCCTGCAGTAAAAAACTCAAATTTCAAATCCACAACTACATACACAAGTTCTTCCTTGACAGAATTTGTTTCATCTAAGACAATGTAAAAGCTTTAAGAAGAATACGAGCTTTCTTCTACATATCTTCACCGGTATAAGATATATATACATATACCATAGGAGAAGAAAGAAACGTAGGTTGTTGCTGCCATGTGTTTCTATTTATTCCTCTCGAGTGCATGCATTGATAGTGGTTGGATTCAAGAAATGACATCGCTTCAATGAATATTTGCCTCAAGGAAAAACTTGAAGCTTTCAGTCTTTGTTCTTTTAACTTAAATTTGTTTTTTAATTTCCCGCGGACGGGAATCGAACCTACACTTGTTAGAATCGGTCAATGATGGAGAAAGAAATTTTAGAACATTTATTTTTAACCATTCTAAATCAAATTTATAAATACAAGAAGTAAAAACAACCGCCTCGTCCGGGGATTGAAATCGGGACCTTCCGCTTGCCGGGCGACTGCTTTTACCACTGAGATTGGGTTTTAATCGATTTTTAAGGAAATTTCATTATCATGAAAATATGCGCGTTTGTATCAATATAAGTCATGTGAAATTGATAAGGACTACCTATATCGAGTTGAAATAGTCACCGCACTCTTTGCGGAAATTATTGTGATGGCCGCAGTCGAGAGTCCATTAAAAGACGCTTATTAGGTTATTATTACATCGAAAGCGTTTTCAAAAATTCTAGACCTACGGAATTGTTTATTAGTTAAATATCATCTGGAAAAAAAATTAAAATTACAGTTGGATAGAACAACGGAATTAAATAAAAAAATAAATGAAAAAGTAATGGAGCAAGAATAGAGCTTTTCGGGATTCCATTAAAAATTCTGAATTCAAACCGTAATTCGAATTTATTGATATTATAGCAGAAAAAGACCTCAACATCTCTAGGTGGAATAAAAGGAAAGCCTTTATAAACACTATATCCACGCGCCTTGTAAATATTGACATTCCGTCGATCTATTCAGATCATTTGAATATTCAGTTATGATTAATTTAGCTTCTGGGCTTCCCTGTTCGCCTACAAAATACTGGCGATAAATTATTCCAAAAACATTTAAGAGGGCAAAAGTGTTCTATATAATTGAAAATCGCTACTATGCCACTTTAAGATGTAATTGATATTGAATGTCATACCCTTTTTGTGAAACTTGGGCATTTGGAATTGAAAATACATCGCCTTTTCATGGTTATCATACAGATGAAAAATTACGGTTGGCTAAGAAATCATGGTTTTCAAAATACTGAAAATTATAATGCCGGAAAAAATATCCGGGATATATCGCTTCAATTATTTGGAAAAGGGTTGGAGTCGGAATGCTAAATTTACGAATATTAGGTACTTGGAATTCATAATCCCACAATTTTGAATACCCGAACTAATTATCTCGGAACTATAAATCGTGCACCTCGAAGTGCTAGAATTATAAATCCCTGTACTCGAAATTTCGCACCGCAAAATCTCAAAGTCAAATATCCCTGAATGCTGTAAAATTTAAAACAAAAATAGCGGCCGCAATTTTTATTTCCATTTTCTTCAGGATTCCGGGATTTTGTCTTTTGCGAATCTGACTTTCGAATTTTAAAATCTAAAGCCGCCATATTCGTACTGGGATAAAGGCTTTCTCACTTAAATCAGAGCCTTAGAGTACGTGCGTACAATATATTCTATCCTATATCGAATGATTATTTTCCCTGTGAAACCTGGGAAATATGGACACAGTTAGAATCACTGAAGATAAGTCGTTTTTATGTACAATATTATTAGATATTAGTACATACTAGCTGCATAATCTAAAGGGAGTCCTTTTCTTCTCAATGATCACCGTGATACTGGTATTAAGCTTTTTAGTGGAAATATATTTTCCGGTATCTTACAATTTCAAAATTTTGAGTTACAGGCTTATGAGCTAATATTTTCTGAAAAAACGGTAGAGTAGGGTTGGATATAAAATTCCAGAATTCAGAATCGCGAAAGAAAAAACGAATTCAAAATAATACTGCTGTTTCAGAAGCTATGGGCTCAAGACTAGGATGAAACTCTCCCACCTATGTTAATGGTGATCAATGGTACAAACTACGAGAAAACTTATATAATATCAGCTCATTGAAAATACCTTGTTGGATATAGTGTGATAATAGAAATTGCACAGTTGCTCACGGGTTTTCTGATGCTTCAGAGAAAGCCTGTGCTGCTGCAACCTATTAGAGAACAGATATGGTATGTCATTGTTTGACAGATGCCACGGATATTCTGGCTTGGTTGTCAAATCTGCGAAGATGTTGGAAAACGGTTATTGGAAATCGGACAACTGAAATCCTGGAAAGTTGGCACTCTACAGTTAATTCCAGATGCCGTCAGAATTGATTAATAATTATCAGTTCTAGTGAAACGGTCTAACCGTTCTCTTAGTACATTTGTAATTAGACCATAAATTGATGATGATCTTAAAAATACAATTAACGCCGAAATCAGAACAATTGCATTACCAGCAATTATTCTTGGTGTATCAGACAACTTTATTGACCGGTTTCATTCCTAACACAGCTCATCAGAATCACAGCATGGTGTAGATGCTTCGTTTTGAATTTCGTAACACCGAAAGCAGATCGCAATTTAGGGTTACTCTCAGTTGAAGGACCATCAGCGGCACCCTTTGATTCTGGATAAATTTCACCGACTCAGCGAGTTGATAGTATTGGATCTACACATACGTTATTTTTATTATAGTCAGCAATAACTACTATACTTACTGTCCACTTAGTACTGTAATTGGGGCACGTCAACTTGCTCGGCGTAATATGAATAAATGTGTAACTTACGCAAAACATCGAGGCCACACCTATCCCCAAAAAGCAGGCAATAAAAGAGGTCTTTACTGCAACATATTTAGCGACAATGGGACTAACTTTTGTGGTACAGATCGACAGCTACAAGAACTTCAAAATTACTTCAATCAGCAAAACACAATAAACGAGTAAATGAGGTTTTTAGTGAATACAGCATTTGGTGACACATCTCACCTTCTCAGGCTCCGCATTTTTGGGGTTTGCGGCAGGCCCCACTTAAAATAACATGGATGTTCAGTCCACGTACTGAACATTATTCCCTCGATGAATCCAACTAGTTGTTCCCTAAAAATAAACAAAAGGGAATCCACAAAGAATCAAATTCTAGTGGAAAGAATTCAGTATACAAACCTAATTAATCAGCTAAATTACTCCGCAACTTTTCTCCAACAATCTAAAAATCCCACGATGACATCTACAAGCTAAAAAGAACAAAATATTATTGAAAAGTTAAATAAATTCAATAAAATAATGCAAACTTACCCGAAAATACATGATTTCCATGTATCTACACAGCTGACATGTCATCACTTTGACATTACGTCAACCAGATGCTCTCGTAGCAGCAACTGGTATAAACGTCGCTATGGGAACGCCATGAGGAGTACAACACATGACCCTCTTCAGCAGCTATAAAAAAGCGGCGAACGATAGCAAAAGCACCCATTTCCAAATCAGAGTTGATCTGATTAAGTCCTAAGCCTTGGAGTCTGTTCTGAGCAAAATCCTTATCCTAACCAGAAGTTAATTCTGAAATTCCTTACAGAAGTTAATTCTATGCCAATAACTTGAGGTTGACTCAAATCCTAATACAGAAGTTAATTCTGGCCGTCATAAATATTTGAGGTTGACTCAATCCCAAAAACAGAAATTGATTCTGGTTAAACAAATAATTGAGGTTAACTCAATCCTACACACAGAAGTTAATTCTGGCCGTCCTACATAATTGAGGTTGACTCAATCTATAACACAGAAGTTAATTCTGGCTATCACAAATATTTGAGGTTAACTCAATTCTGAAACAGAAGTTAATTCTGTCCAAATAAATATTTGAGGTTAACTCAAGTACGTCGGCTAGGAGTTGATCCTAAGGATTGCAAAGTGAGGTTAACTCAAGCAATCTCACAAAGGAGTTAATCCGAAGGTCTAAACAGCGTCATACAAACGTTAATTTAGATCTGTTTTCAGAGGCTAACTCTGCACAAAATATTCAGAAGCTAATTCTGAACAAGGTAGAAGGAAGTTCTTTCCCACACGTAGCAGTACTCACATTGCTGCACACATAAAAAGCGCACAAGACTCAACGTCGCAAGTGCCATCATTACAATCTCAGACGCAGCAATATTCCAAGTTTACTGCACTCAAAAAGGTACGCACGTGATAAACGTCATCAGTGCTGCCTTCATGCCCTCACGTACCAGCACGACAAAAACTGCACAATAAAGGCAGAATAATTGGATACGTTCATCAACTTCATTTATAACAGCCTTACAAGCTGTTATAATCGTAAAATAATAATTCATTCCGTATTATATCTCAACTGCTCTCACGCAGTAACTCAAGCAAAGAGTTCCACCACCGCCCTCTCATAGCAGTTCGAGTGAAAAAAGTTTAAAATCTGACATATTTATTTGCTCTCACTTCAACTGTCTCGTGCCTGCTCATCTACCAAAATTCTTCTTCATTACAGGAGTAGGAACAGGGGAGCAACACAATGCGCCACTACCACACCGATATTTGTGTTTCCTTTACAGAGCAACGCGGCAACTACAAGTACGCCGACATCATTTTTAATTTTAATGAATTGTTTTATTTTGTTTGAAGTTTATATTAAGTTTTATTGAATTATTGAATTTTAAATTATTATTAAGTCTGAATTGAATTGTGATATTGAGTGTAAGAACTGAAATATGCCCTAAATAAAAACTAAAATTTTATACTTTGAATATAAAACTGAGTTATCCATAAAACCGGCACCCTACCCACATACAGTCCACTATAAAGAGAATTTTCAATGCAGTTTCATTTATGGAGAATAATGGGAAACGCAATGCTTACCTTGCAGTAGCTTTCAACGCTTCATGTCAAATAGAAGTGCGTGTATGAATTCCCGACCACTTTCACCAAAATCAGCAGATATGGATTAGTTGAAATCTCTTACTCCTGTGATGTTAATTCGCACAACAATTTTCTAATCAATTGAAAATACAAGAATGCACATTCTGAATTCTTGCATTATTGAATTGATCCAAAATCCATCGTTCAATTGATAAATCACAATAAATGCGATTGATTGATTAATTGCAATTAAGCAAATACATACGCTAAACAAAATATATGTCACAACCTGAAGAAGTGACTGTAATTGTTTACATGCGTTTGTTTACCTTTTTGCAACCAGCGTAATGCGGGTCAATTATATTGCATCACATCTTTCTGCCGGAGTTAAACACATAAATGCAAATATGCAATTGCGTCATGACCTAAGTATAATAATAATTGTAAACAAAATGCAAGTATGCATTTTGTATTAAGAAAGAAGAATTGTGTTAACTGTAAAAAAAATTGGTGTATAAATTAAGTAGAAATACCCGAATAAAGGACAATATGTTTTCGCTAGTCATAGATACAACAAGTAGTCGTTTTATTTAACAGTTGGCATCTGCTGTTTACAGCTGCGCCAACATAGTATCATTCATTTTCGAGACTACTACCGGGCATCTGCTGTTTACAGCTGCGCCCGTCTTAGTAGCGGAGGTCTGCTTTTAACAAAGCTTCTCCTGCCTCATCATTTAGAGCTCTGCATCTTAAATTACTACATGGCGACCGAACATATACAACATCTATAGTATTATTACTTGGCGTACCTCTCTACATCAATAATATTATTACACGGCGACCGTGATAATTAACTTGTAATCTTCGGACCGTAATAAGGAAAATGAAATCTTTGGACCGCGACAATAACGAACAATGTTTTGACCGTAATAAAGAAGAAAGCAATCTTCGGACCGTGACGATAAGAACCCAGGTAAAGCAAACATCAGGCAGAGGCGTTCAAAAGGAAATATTCAGTACCTCAGATAACTAGAAACAGCGAATTTACCAGTTCAACCAATACGTCAGTGCCATCGAATAAATCAATTAATCAAGACGTTTTTCAAGAAGTAAAAAAAAAAGTACATCTTGCTGAATTATCATGAGATCATAACACGTCATAACGTCACTACTGTTTACTGTTCAGTTCACGATGATAGAAATGCAGTTAAAGAACATTTCATTTTTTTTGTCGCATTTAAATAAAATTTATCGATATAAAAGTATCTCCCTTCGAATAAATAACGTTAGAGCATCCAGCTTAAGTAAAAATAAAAAATAAATAAATCATAATATCTTCTTTCTATAAGCAATAAGTATTAATTAACGTAAAGTAATGATAATTTTTTTGTTATATATACAAAATAAAGTAAATTGACAGTAAAAGAATATTGTACGGTAAAAAAAATGTTTTTGTAATTTCTTGTTTGTTTTTTTTCTTTTCAATTACTATAAACATAAACGGAATATTTTTATTGCACCCACAATGGGAAAACATTCAAAAGACCACCAGGAGGGCACACTGCGTTGTCATTACGACTGCCGTTTCTCTGACGATACTACGAATACAGTAGAGGATAATTCAGACCACATCAAACCAAATCGCACACTTAAGAAACATAGTACAAATGGTATAAAGTGGTTTAAATTAAACCAAAAATTGCAGCAATGCCTGCAATGCCGGTTCATGACGGACTCAACGGAATCAGTTCAAGAACACGTGAAAATTAATCACGAAAATAACGATCAACAAAATTCATGTTCGACCATCCCTGCTGGGCCAAAAATTACAACCCTAACGAAAAACACTGGGCATAAATGTAGCAAATGCATGCACATCGTAGAGTCTATAGACGACGTAAAAGATCATTTCCTTATAAATCACGTAAATGATGAAATTCCAAAATATTAAGAAAATCATAAAAAATGTGGCAAGCTACACGTAAAAAAAAATCTTTAATTGGTAGTTGAGATACGATATACGAATGTACGAATATTCCTGTAACCATTAGATGAAAACAAGATAAAAAGAGGTCTAAAATGGGCGTGTAATAATAAAGCAAAATAAAGAACAAATAAGCGCGTATCTGAAACCTAGGCAGATTGATCACCTGCGTAGCACTGAGGTATTAGCAGTACGAAAAGTCATAATGTGATTAAAGCGAAAACTTGAAAATAAGGAAAGTTAAATCACAATAAGTGGTACATTAATAAAAAAGATACGCCATAAAGATTGAAGCCATGAGGAAGCATATTAAAGTAACTATATGTAGAAAGGTAATCCAACAAGTAGAGCCTGCACTAGATCAGGTATCCGAAAGGTTCGAAAGGATGGATATCAACTCATGAGCAGTAAATAGAGATACAAGAATCTATTAGTAGAATTCGCACTAGAGCGAAATTCGAAATTTAAAAAAGGAATAATATAAATAAAAAGCATTGATGCTAGCGCTAATAAAAGAAATTATGAATAAATGAATATATATACCCAATCAGTAGAACTCGCATTAGAGCAAGTTTCGAAGTATTGGATGAGAGAAAAAAAAGCGTCTAATGTAATAAATATAACCGCAAATAAAATATCACGCAAATTACATGAACCTATAACTGAAGACAGAAAGTACATAAATAAATAAATAAATAAATCAACTACCACACAGCTACCACTCAACTCTCACACAACCTCCATGTGAATCAAAAACTAAATTAAATAAAAATAAAGGAATAACAAAATAAATTGATTAATAAAACATATTAAGTAAAAAAGATTTAAAAGAAAAAACAAAAACAAACAAATGTAATAGATTCATATCCATTATTGTTAAAAATTGTTAATAGACTACTAGAAATTAAACCCCAAAAATATGTGTTGCTGATGTTAGTAATTATTGGAATAATTTATAGCATAATAAGTTAACATAAGCATAACTAATCACAAAAATTAATATGTAAATATAAATGTAATAATGAGCAATTAGATTACTCATTAATAAGCATGTAACAAAAAAAAAATAATAATAACAAAGATTGTTATTATAATTTTTTTTCCGTAAAGGGAAAGGTGTGATTTTAATTCGCACAACAATTTCCTAATCAATTGAAAATACAAGAATGCACATTCTGCATTCTTGCATTATTCAATTGATCCAAAATCCATCGCTCAATTGATCAATCACAATAAATGTGATCAATTGATTAATTGAAATTAAGGAAAAACATACGCTAAACAAAATATATGTCACAACCTTAAGAAGTGACTGTAATTGTTTACATGCGTTTGTTTACCTGTTTACAACCAGCGTAATGCGGGTCAATTATATTGCGTCACATCATTCTGCCGGAGTTAAACACATAAATGCAAATATGCAATTGCGTCATGACCTATGTATAATAATAATTGTAAACAAAATGCGAGTATGCATTTTGTACTAAGAAAGAAGAATTGTGTTAACGGTAAGAAACAATTGGTGTATAAATTAAGTAGCAATAACCGAATAAAGAACAATTGGTTTTCACTAGTCATAGATACAACAAGTAGTCGTTTTATTTAACACTTGGCGTCTGCTGTTTACAGCTGCGCCAACATAGTATCATTCATTTTCGAGACTACTACCGGGCATCTGCTGTTTACAGCTGCGCCTGCCTTAGTAGCGGAGGTCTGCTTATCACAAAGCTTCTCCTGCCTCATCATTTAGAGCTCTGCATCTTAAATTACTACGTGGCGACCGAACATATAGATATATACAACATCTATATTATTAATACTTGGCGAACCTCTATACATCAATACTGTTATTACACTCCTGACAACGTTTTTGTTAGCCGAGCCATATGCTATCAGACAGATTTCAATTGAAGGATGTGAAGGTCAACATGGTAAAACTCTGGCAATACACACAACGCTTTCATTAAGACTTTTGGCAGCGATAGAGCAAAGAATATGTAAATCATACTCATCTGCAGCAGTGAGTCATAAATGGCGAATTGAGGAGAAGAACTCTTCGGTATGGGAATTTGTGTTAATCAAGAAGAGATCTTCCACCAGTTTGTCAGTGGTCCTTGGGATGCATCACCGAAGTGCATCCTGGAAAGGATAAAATTATGGGCACATCTAATAGCCATCAAAATCGCTAACGGAATTGAGAAGAGGACTATCGTAAAGGTTTATCCATTACCAGTTGTTGAATCCTTTGGAGCGCGTTGATTCAACAGCGCCGGAATGCTCAATACTCTCATGAACTTGACCAAACTTTTCTACCCGGATGTATTATCTGTTTTGCTTTCACTCATTATTTATAACTTGTACAATGTTATATATGGTAGTGGCTTCTAGTTTACAGTAGCCCACAGAGTTTACCGAAGTCTTTCGGAATAAGCGGAACAACCTGAAATGCCATGCCAATATTGTAAGCCTTCTCAATAAGAGTTGCTTCTTAATTCAATGTTTTATTTTTTACGCACTAACAGGACCCAGCCCTGTCCACAATAATTTAGTTTCAGCATCTATTACGAATAACTAGGATTGCCATGATATCCTAACCAAGCGCTTCATGAATATCGGTGGCAACCCTTATAGTAGAACGTTCTTCAACATACTCAAACATCTGAGTTGATTAGAAGAGTTTCTGCAGGGCTTGCTCTAAAAGATATTAGATTGTTACATTTTTCTGCTAATTAATTCAAAAATTACTTGGATAATACAAATTTAGAAAATTACAGCAGACAAAACTAAAAAATTTGTAAAACGGAAATTAGTCAAACACTAAAGATCAACCCATATATAGTGAATTTAATCCTTTTTTTCCAGGCAGCGTCCTTTTACTCTAGACTAGTGTAATTTTTTTTGACTATATTGTAAGTTAGACTAATCACCAACTTGAGGTTAGGTTAAGCAATTCTTACACATTTAAGTTATAGGGAGAAAAAAAACTATTCTTTATAAAATCGTAGTAAAACTGGTCCAAATAAATCGTTTTGGCTAAAGTTTCTTTTTTGAGAATAACACGTTTTGGTATGTACATTTTAATGATATTTAATAATATTTATAAGATTTTTTCGGATATGGGTGACCTTCAGAAAAAATTTTAATAATAAAGTAAGTTAATAAAAATATTTTTTGAGAACAAAAAGCACTGAATTTTTTAAACAAAATTTAAACTTCATCAAAAAATAAAGAATTCATGGAAAGTATAAATAGTAAAATTAATAATAATTTTAATGCGTCCTAAATGAAGATATTATATTTAAATAAAAAAATAAGGGGTCAATGACTTTTGTTTATCTATAGTTATCCATGAAAAGCCTCGAGGCAATTTCTCTCCTTCGTAATGCATAAGTGCTCATTACATTTTCAGCAATAAAGTGAGTTCTTCCTCCCAGATCATCGAGCTTCATAATTCATTTTGCTTCGCTTGCCTTCTGTTTTGCCATCATGAAAGGGTAAAGTTGCACATCCCTTGTTGGCCTTTGTTCGCTTGGTATCCTTACCTTTTTTGCGGACGGACCCGCTGAATTATTGCTACTATATGGTCGACCTGTAAAATAAATAATTTCCATATTATAATTGTTTACCCCGTTTTACATAGCACCTGGTCCAATGTCTCATTATTTCTTAATTTCTGTACTCTATCCAACTGGAGGCGAGCGCAAAGCCCAGAAAATGTGTGAACATCCGCAGTGTCTATTTGATGAATTTAATAAAAATTCGATAATATGATATCAATTCATCGACAAGATTTGCTACTCCTCATATTCCCATGTTATACAGCTGGACTATTTCGGGTCTGCTAATATATTCATATTGCTTACTTTTTTTTTTCTTATATATTTCTTTGCGCAAATTTTCGCTTCGAACACCAACAAAATTCGATGCTATGTACTGGTTTATTATCCTGCCATTTCACAACTACGTTTACACCGTTTCTGCTGACAACCTGATCTCATGGAAACCTATTCTTATCATCAAGTAATGGCGGATATGCAAATGGATAAACACGTATTGTACCAGCTGCATTAATTCCCTTTTGTTTCAAATGCTCTAATAAGTGATAAGTTGTAAAGAAATTATCAAAAAATAACGTATGTCCTTCAGTAGACAAAGTTTGATGACGGCTGGTGCTCAAAAACCATAATTGTCCAACGTACTTGATAGCAGCCCAGTTGATGGTCCCTGGTATAGGAGAAAGTCGTATTGAATAACCGATTTGCCGGCGAACACATAAAAATTGATACCCCATGGATTTAGCTTCCCTTTGATATATTGTTTTGTTGACAATTGGCCGGTATATGGTATAATTTTCTCGTCAACAGATAGCACCTCTTCAACTCGAAGTTGTAGACATTGATTTCTCATAGTTTCTATGACAGGCCGAACTTTGAAAAGATTGTCTTTATTTTCAACTGAAATTTCCAAATTATTTACGCAATGTAAATTTTTTCGCGACTGACAAAATCGCTTCATTGTCATGTTGTTTCTAAAGGCTTGAATGCCTAGAGCGATGTCCCAATATAGACGTAGTTATGACAGCTACAAAGATCCTATTCCAATGTGCAAGATAAACATTTTTTTTTATTTTTTTTTGTAAGGGGGATTGATGTTGATAATATTGCCTGCCTGTGTAATAGCGGTTTGAATGAAAAGCAAAGGTTTGATAAAGTTCATCACCAAAATTCTGCGCAAAATACTCAGACGGTGATTTCTTTTTTATATTGTAACAGAACATCTTTGCCTTGTTTCACTTTCGTTTCACGAAGTCTGCAGTACCTCCGAAAAGAGTTATAGCCAAGTGCTTTACGCAGGAAATCGAGTGGAATTGTACTTATTTACGGCGGGATGTATGCTTCCCGAAAATACCCCGTATAGAGTCGGCGCCCTACCCAAAGGTACTACGAATAGCCGTGTGGAATTTCGAGACAATTACTAAGAGTGCTCCCTATCCACAAGATCGGATGAAACGCGTTGAAGTACACCAGCCACAAGCAAATGCGTAGGATTAGACACTGTATGCAAACACTTCAAGAAACTGCTGCTAGACATCCTAAGAGGAAAACTTTCTCATAGGCACCACGGATAACAAACAAAATACCAAACCAAACTCTTGACATTTCAGTCAGCTGACTTGTCAGAGGTAGACAGCGGGAAGCGTAGGAACCTCAAACTCAAGTGAGGGCTCAACCCAACGTCAACCCAAGTTCAGTAGTACAATGCTGCCCAAATATGTAGAAATGCGATTGAATTTTAAAATAGAATCGAGTTTGAAATGCAAACCAAGTCCGCAAATATAGGAAAGTTAAAAACCAATAAATAAACTGTCACTAATCACATTTTAAGACAAAGCAAACTAGCAAAGATAGGAAAAAATAAAAAATTAAATAAGCTGACACCAAATTTTTAAAATAAAGCGTCAATAAGTCAATAAATGAGCTGCCATACATGAAAATTTTTTATTTGTAAAGGAAAAACAAAAGATAATACGAACCACGTTGGCAAGTATAAACGAATAAACGCCCAGAAATAAACCGACACTTAACGACTCATAAAAGGAAATCTAAAGTAAATGTCAACTAGTACCTACTTACTTCAAACTTTGTCAAAATTAAAAATTATTAAAATGAGATCTAAAGTAAATGTCAACTAGTACTTGGTTCAAGAATTGTTCAAATTAAAAAACTATTAAAATGAAATCTAAAGTAAATCAAAGTAATTTAAAATTAGGATAAAATTATATCAGAACTGTACCACGGAAAACTTTTAAGCTAGGGGCAACGAGAGGTCGCTAGATAAGTTTAGGTCAGATTAGAGAAGCACATGAAGGTAGGGTTAGGTAAAGTAAAGATGTAAAAGGCGCCATGATTGTAAAACTGAGTCTTGTCGAAAGAGGTCTGCTAAAAAACTAAAAGCCGAAAATTTAGAAAAAATAAAAAAGGCAGAAGTTTTATTAAAAGTCAAAATTAAGAAGTTTTTTTTTTTTTGTTTTACAAGAAGAAAGAAGAAAAAGGGGCAAAGAATAAAACAAACTGGAAAAAGCAGCGAAAATAAAGTTCTATAAAAGAACCCGACGGCTCATCCTATTTTTCTTTTGGAGAGGAAGGAAGCACATTAAGTGAAATAGAAGCTGGAAACCCAGGTAAAAGTCTCTCTTCTCTTCTTGTCCATTAAGTTTGCACTGGTGTAATATTGGGGCACCCGAACTCCACGGTGACCGCTCGGCCAGGTGGTAGAGAAAACGGGCACCCATAACGGAAGGCGTTTGTTTGTCACGACGAAAATCCTGTAACATTTGCAAAAATCCTGTAACATTTGGAAAAAATCCTTCAACATTTGGTGCCAAGTGTGGGGTACGCACAAATCCCGTAATAGGGCGTTCAGCGGAGTTCCAGATTTTATTTGCTGTATTGGATTGCATTTTATTGACTGCTCCAGAGGAATTAATAATTATTAATAATTTACCATTGAGCGTGTTTCTATCGCTGGATTGTCCACAAAAGGTGACGTCATCGGAGCCGCCATGTGCTGTATAAATTGCGCCAATAATTAGTAGCGTTAGGTAAAAAAAAATATTTTTATTTATTTTATTTTTTCCTTGTTTCACATATTTGTCAATCTACCAGAAGTGACTTGTAAATTCTCCGTACTTGCCAACGGTAGGTTTGTGAAAAGCAAAGTGTTTCAAAATTGCCAACGACGAGATAAAGGGCGAAAAATTATTTCTCGATTATTCCCTAGAAATTCATTGGAACAACAGTAAACTTTAAAAATATCTATAAGTTACCTCAAGAAAAATACCAATAGAAATTACAATTAAAATCATAAAAAATTAAACATGATATGAAGAGCATCACAAAAAATCTACAAACATTTTTTACGGCTGTCAGATAGCATCCGAGATAAAAATAGAGAAATTCTGGTACTAGTAACACAAAGTGGGAGTAATTCTCAAAACTAAAAAAATATATCAATTTCTGTTATCATCACTCATTAAAGTGTTTTTGTAAGAGTTAATAAGAGTCATATAGACTGGATTTATGTTAACTGATTGTAGTTAGTGGTGGTTAGTTGATGGTAAAATAAAGTCACGGATACTATGTACCAATTGTATGTAATTAGTTACATTAAACTCAAATGTCTTAATGTAACAGTGATGTAAAATATTGCCAAGTTATAAGCTGGTGTGTTAATAGAAGAAACCACAGGTCTCATAGCTAGTACTGGTTTGTGAGTTTTTCTCATCCCAGATATTTTAGGATGCACAGAATTTAATTTTTTCATTCTATTCCGTTGTTCCTGTGAAATATATTGATGTGTGTGTAATTTATTAATTAACACTGTAGCTCTGTTCTGAAACTTAGTTGTCGGATCTTTTTCAATTATTTTGTAAAGATTCATATCTTCTAATAATCTGTTCATAGATGTGATATATTCTTGTTTATATATGATTACTCTAGAATTGCCCTTATCACTTTTAAGTATATAGATATCATCATTGTTTTTCACAAAACTGTTTGCTCTATTATAGTCTTTTATTGTGTTGGTCAAAATGATTTATGTTATTATAAAAATTGGTATTAATATTCACAGTTTTATTTCTCATATTTCCTTTATCTTGGTATGAGTTATCTGTTACCGATATATTGTATTCTATGTCTTTGATGATATTAGGTGTCGAAACTTCTTTTTTAGTTAGAGGAATAGACATTTGTGGTCCTGCTGCTAAAATTCTCTTAGCTTGTATAGGTATTTCAACATCGGTGTAATTGTGTATAAATTTTTCAAAGACTTTAAAATCCATCTTGCCATATTTATTTTCTAGTATTTTTATTTTCCTGATTTTTACCTTTTTTATTTGATCAAAAATGTAATTATATCTGTTATTTACTCGGTCTTTAAAATTACTAAATAACTGGGTTTCAACTTGTATACACAATTGTTCAAAAAGAGCGTATAAATCTCTTTTAAGTTGTTGTCTTCTATTGATAGTAATTTTTATTTCTAAATTTATGATAGATCTTCTAAATTTAGACAAAATCTTAGTCACTTCATTATTGAACTTATGTTCTGCTTCTTGCAATGAATATACACACTTAATATTATTAATAATATGATTAGCAAATACCCTTTTCATCCTGCATTGAAGTAAGAAGATTCTTCTATTATTGATAGAGGCTAATTTATTAGAAACGTCTAGAATTCGTTTCATTATCATTACTACGTTGTCTCCATGTGAATTCTTAAAATTTTCTATACCTAGTGGTGCGGTCGCGGAACAGCACGAAACCCTCGAAAATTTTATATTTGAGGGAAGCTCTAGACCTTTGGTATACATGTTCATCAGCAGGTTTATAAGCTGCAAAACACATTCTACATTAGCTTGTTACGAATAATACAGCTCGATGAGGTTAATAAATTTTCGATATTCGGTGATAACGTCATAGAAAGCACAAAGATCCCCTTAAAGTTTTTGTATTTGCTAGTGAGAAACCTTAAAATACAAAATCGTTTTTAGGTTTTTCTTTTCGTATTACCTAATTGACAAATATCTTCAATATCATCTATATTTGCCAATAAGGAGTTCTAAGGCACAGAATAATTCCCGCATTCCTTATAGTTGGATGCTAACGACTTTCAAAACATAAAACACCTATAAGAGATTTTTTCTCATCCGCGATAGTGGACTATTTAGGAAGCCTAAAGCTTCTTTATAAGTTTTATATTGGCAAACCAGCGATTTGGAAAATAACTATCCTATTCTCGTCTATACTGGCTAACCAATAATTTAGAAAGCCTAAAACCTAGTCCAGATTCCCTATACGTAATGATGAACGACTGATACAAAACACAATAATCAATCAAATTTGATACTCTGGTGTTAAAGCCTTCGAGCATACCGAATAATTTCCGCAAAGTTTTTGATCTTGGTCGTGAGTAGAGGGAAATACACGGAACAAGTTTGGAATCGTTCGTAAATTAATAAAGTTTCCATATTTGATTATTGGACATTGGACTACAGAAATCTCAATTAGTTTATGAAAAGTTTTGTACTGGGTTGTAAACATTTAAGAATACGCAAATGGAGTTCGACATCCTTTTAAGTTTAAATAAAATTTCTGCGTCTGGGTCTGGAAGTATTGAAAACAAATTCGAAATCTTTCGCAATCTTGATAAACTTTCAAAGATCCTCTGAGAAGGTCGTACTGTTGGTCGTGAACAATCGAACATACACACGGGGCACAAATTTTATAGGTTCCTTAATTGTGAAAATTTCCTATGTGTAATATCGGTGAACTACAACTGCGAGAATTTTGTAAAGCAAACTTTTATATTTACGAGGGTTAACTTTTGCGACAGGACAAACTGAGCGCACAATTTTCGATCCTTGGAACAACGAGGAGATAAGCAACGGAATATTCTTTATGGCCTGCAGTTTTCCATTGGTGATAGTCAACGGTAAAGATAAAATATTTTCAATAACTTCTTCTGATTCTCGGGTCAACGACTGGTGAAACCCAAGGTAATTCCTACGTTTCTTTTGCTGGACAACCGATTTGGTGCCGAATGCAAATTACTTATTGGGAGACAGTAGTTAACGAATTGGAGGGCACTAAATAATTAACAGATTTTCGCCAGTTGGTGTCGACGACTTCAGGAATACCAAATTATTTCTTCAAAGTTTTATTTTGGCCGTAGATGGTGGGAAATGTACAGCATCAAGTCTAAATCGTTTTAAAATTGATAAATTTTCAATCTTTCGGTGAAACTATTTCTGAGACACAGAATAATTTGGAGGATTCTCCAGATCTTAAAGCGATCGAGTAATGCAAGGCAGAACAACTATAAAACTTTCGACATTCTGGTGCCAACGGTTTATGAGAGCCAAATACTTTCCAACAAGTTGTACTTCTGCTAGTGGGCAACTCTTAATCCAGAATAATTACAAGGTTCCTATCACATCTGTTAACAAACGAGTTATGAAATACAGTTCTTACTAACGTGTCATATTTGCCAGTAAGCCATCTAAAGTCTTCACACAAAATTAAACCATATTCCTCGAACTTTGTTCTCTCGCATAGAGCCACACGGAAGAGATCTTCAATATTTCTCTTCCTTTGTACACACTGAAGCAGAAATCCTTTTAGAGGCTTGATCGAAGTTTAAAGAACAAGTTAGGAATATTTCCGCTATTTCTTCTGTGGGCTTTTTTAACTACGTGCGTTCATCAAACTTGAGCCCGAGGGCCCAGTACTTCGGTTAAAATCTCAGCGTAAAGGCTACAGATATTTCCGCGACTGTTGGATCTGGACGTTTGCTCGTGCGTCAATAACATTGCCAATCTGGGCGATCAATAATTCAATTGAACTCTCACTTAAGTGGGGAGGAGTATCTCCGACACTTGATCTTCGGAAGTTTAATCACGCCCACGCTCCAAATCAAGTAATACAAATCAAGTAAAATGACAGACGAACAGCTTGAAAAAATTCTTCAGAGACTCGAAGAATTAACCGACAAGTTTGGGGCAAGCAAGTGTGATAACGGAAGTCCGTGATGAAGTAAAAGCCCTAAAGAGGCAACAGTCATCCTTTAGGGCAGAGCTAAGTACCTTACAGAAGCAGAAGGCCGATATTTCGGTTCTCAGTCCATCGGCGTTCGGGCATAAGGTAATGGACGATACTGATGTTCAATCAAATGCAAAACCTGCTGACCAAACAATTGACCCCCCGCCACCGAGTAACCAATCCACACCGTCCTCAACTAGACTTCCTAGAGAAAATTCCGACCGCGGCAAGAATAAATCTGCTGAAACCAATGAGCACGCGGATACTTTTTCTAACCCAGCGGGTCGGAAACCATCAAGAGGGGCACCTTCGTCATCACCTCATCGACCGCAGCATACAGCTGCAGACCAGCCTATAAGAAGACCAATGCTTTCTCCCACGGAATACGACGGCAAGGCCTCGTGGAGTCATTATGAATTGCACTTCGAAGCAATCGCGGAAACGAACGGGTAGGATAACAGAACAAAAGCGCTTTATTTAGCTGCATCCTTGCGCGGCGCGGCTTCTGGTTTTTACGAGACCTTAAGTCAGGAAGCTAGAAGGTCATATACTAAGGCGATAAATGCTCTTTCTATCCAATTTGGTGCTGAGTATAAACAGTCATTTAGTCACGTCCAGCTCAGCACAAGAGTGCAGAAGAATGGAGACTAGTTTTCGGAATTTGCCAGGGATCTTTTACGGCTGACTAGGCTCAAGATCCCGTACGGTCCGTAGGATTCCAGAGATCAAATAGCCTTGGAACATTTTCTAGAAGTAATTTTTAACCTAGATGTTCATGAAAGAGTGCGTGATTTCAATCCATCTACTCTGCAAGATGCTGTCCAAACAGCTTTCCGAATTGAAGCTACTCATCGAGCAACCCGATCCGCGAGGCGAAATATACGAGTCACTGTGGCAACGAGTAATAATAGACCTCCACCAAGAGAACAGCCGGACTTCAGAAGAGAATCGGTAGAAAGAAATTCAGCATGGATGTTGTCGGGAAACGCAAGCGAGCTAGCGTGAGGGAGCCGCAGCTAGCTCAGCCAGAATCAACAACTCGTATATCAACCAACATCCCTCCTAAACCAAATTTGTTAGCCCGAAACGTCACAGGAACTATTCGCCGGTGCGACTTGCGACAAAGGTATCGTTTTATCGTAAGTTATGAGACACAAGTAGATGTCTTCTTCCATTTCGCCAATGTTCAGGACCATATTGCAAATCCGGAAACAGAGTTAGCTCCTGGAAATCGTGTAGAACTCGACCTGATTGAAGGGCGTCCTACTACCAGAGCTATTAATATAAGTCTGATACCTGTTGAGCCGGGAAAGAATATAGTAAGACCTCCTGAAACAGCTCAGTTATCACGAGGTTTACCGCACTCGAAATCGCAGCAAACACAAATACAACAGCCCTCTGGGAACGAGAGAAATAGCACGAACATTAGTCCATCTAGCTCCAACAGAAATTTAATCGCAAGTCAGCTGATCTCGGCGAGCAGAGACCAGCATACTTCACAAAAGCTCCAGGTATAGTCCGCAAGCACGTCCTTGGCTGGCATACGTACCAACTGTGCCCTGACATCCAGCCTGCTGGAATTAACAAACCTTACCAAAATAGTCACAAATACCACTAAACGCAATAAACCTATAACCACATCTAGATCCAGTACCAACACACTTAAAATCAAACACTAACACACGTTCCAAACATCTTACACCTCTCCTCTCCTACTAATTCACTAAAACACCGTCAACCTCCCACTAACACACAAACAAACAACCTTACGCCAAACACCCTCACCTCAATCACCCATCATACACCAACAAGTGGTACCCCAATTCCTGCCACACCGATAACCCTATGTAACGTAGAAACGCTGGACACCACAAGATCATCAGCTTTGAGGCTACCACCTCCACCCATAATAACTGTGAGCCAAGGTATGATTTGTAGTACGATCAAGATAAAAGGAAAAATTGAAGGACTTGTCTGCCACATGATTGTGGATCGCCCGTTTACCGAACCATTCTCGTCTCAAACCCTCCTTTATGCAAATTCGGAATGTCACAGGAGAAACCAGCATCGTACATGGAATCGTTGAGTTGCGCATAGCTATCAAAAATTTGTCCACTCCACATATTTTCTACGTAGCAGATGTCTTCGACGACTGCATTATTGGAATGGATCTTATCGCGGGTCACCATTCTTCAATTAATTTATAGAAACGCTTTGTTCAGATTGCCCACGAGATCACTGCAATAATGGAAGAAAGGAGCGACCTCTTTGTCAGAACCATACAGGATTTTACATTACCAGCTGAATCAACCTGCTTCGTAGCACTTTTCAACCCGATGGTCGGTGAACAAGAAAAAGTTTTCCTATCTTTAAATAATGTTCCCCATTCTCTCTGTATGGAACCGGCGGTCTGCCTTTCGCATAATGGAAGTATGATAGTTCGGGTAACTAACATCACGGAAAGCCCAATCGAGCTCAAAGATAACACTTCTTTAGCAGATGTGGAGGTGAGTGCAAACATTGTCAGTTCGTGGGAGGAGGTACCAGCTAATTGGAATAGTTTACCAACCGTATTATACTCATTGCTGGAACCCACAACTGTGCACCTTGATAACCAACAGAAAATAACACTGGAAAAGCTACCCATGGAACATCAAGATGTCTTTGCGCAAACAAAAAACGACCTCTGCCGAACCACAATAATGCGGCATCAGATCGACGTAGGCAGGAACAAACCAATTAAATAGCCTCCAAGGCGGCTTCCACTAGCCAAACGCCAGGAAGCGGAAGATCTAGTACACAAGATGAAAGCCCAAGGTGTTATCAATCCATCCAGTAGTTCTTGGACTTCTACAGTCGTGGTGGTGAAGAAAAGGGATGGCTCGACTAGATTTTGCGTCGACTACAGGCGGCTAAATGAGGAACGAGGTCACAAAAAGGATTCATATCCGCTGCCGCGTATCGATCTGACTCTTGATGGACTCGCCGGCTCTACTTGGTTTTCGACACTAGACCTATAGTCGGGCTACTGGCAAGTTGAAGTGGAAGAAGAAGACCGCGAAAAGACCGCGTTCACTACAGGCAGTGGATTGTGGGAGTTTTCAGTTCTGCCATTCGGACTAACTAATGCCCCTGCAAACTTTCAGAGGCTCATGGAAATCGTCCTCCAATGAATTTGACCTCAGGCGTGCCTAGTATATTTGGACGATGTTATCGCACATGGCCCCACGTTCGAACAAATGGTAGAAAATCTTCGCCTTGTCTTAGCACGACTCAGAATAGCAAATCTAAAAGTTTCACCGAAGAAGTGTCAGTTGTATCAGAAGGAGGTGAAATTCCTAAGACACGTCACCAGTGACTCCGGCTTGTCGACAGATCCCGACAAAACGAAGGCGGTCAAGAATTGGCCGCGACCACAAACACGAAGGGATATCCAGACATTTCTTGATCTGTGCGCTTACAACCGGCGATTTGTAAAAAATTTCGCAGCTGTTGCGAAACCACTAACGGAGCTCACGGAAAAAGTTCGGAAGTTCCTCTGGTCGGTCACCTGTCAGGAAGCATTCGAAGAATTGAAACACCGCTTAACCACTGCACCTATACTTATGCAGCCTGACGAAAATCTTCCTTTTATCTTGGACACAGACGCCAGCCAGCACGCTTGGGGAGCTATTCTCTTACAGGTTAGAGACGGGATGGTACACGTGGTGGAATACCATAGCAAAACATTCAGTCGGCCTGAGCGAAACTACTATGTCACCAGGAAAGAGTTGGTTGCGATAGTCAAGGCCTGCGCACATTTTCAGCCCTACTTACTGGGGAAAAAGTTCATCATTCGAACAGACCATGCATCTTTGAGATGGTTGATGAACTTTCGGTGTCCCGAAGGATAGGTAGCAAGATGGATAGAGCGCATGCAGGCCTATGATTATGAAATTGTGCATCGTTCAGGTAAAAGTCACAGTAACGCAGATGCAATGTCGCGTCGTCCTTGTTCACCGACTTAGTGTCAATATTTTTAGCGGCTCGAAGAGAAAGACACCATCACTATTCGACTAGTTATGGCAGAAGAGGATATAGCTCAACACCAGGAGGATGACCTCACATTACGACATATTCGGAGTTGGCTGACTACGGGTTAGCGCACAGATAAAGACAGCGTCAAAGACCTCAGCCCAGACACTAAAGCGTATTGGTCAATGTGGTCTGTTCTGAAATTAGAAAATAACATCGTGGTCAGACTAATCAGTCAAGGGACCGAGACTATAAAGCAAATCCTCGTAGCAAAATCTCTTCCAAAAATTGTCCTCAATCAGGTACACGATTCTCTAGCTGGTGGACACTTCAGCATTGACAAGACTCTATGTAAGCGTCGACAGAAATATTATTGGGTGGGTAATAGTACGGATGTAAAGGATTAGTGTGCTGGATGTCTACAGTGTCAAGCGCGAAAAGGGCGGCAGCCAAGACGGTGAGCTCCTCTGCAGGTATGCAACGTTGGTGCACCTTTCGAAAGAGTTGTTGTAGACATATTGGGACCAATTCCAAAAACCAATAAAGGTAAGCGCTACCTAGTAGTCCGTACGGACTATTTCACTAAGTGGACCGAAGCAATTCCAGCACCAGATCAGACAGCCGAGACTGTATCGGATGCACTCATCTAAGCCGTATTCAGCCGACATGGAGCCCCACTGCAGCTCCATTCAGATGAAGGCAGAAATTTTGAGATTGCTGTATTTCAAGAGGTATTGCAGAAGTTCGGAGTAGAGAAAATGCGCACAACCGCCTTAAATCCACAGTCAGATGGTTTAGCTGAAAGATTTAACCGAACAATTCTAGACTATCTGGCGAAATTTCTAAATTCACACCAGAGAGACTGGGACCAATACGTTCCGTATCTACTACTATCATATCGCGCAAGTGTGCAGGATAGCACTAAACAGACACCAGCTAAGCTCCTCTTGAGACGAGAACTTCGCTTACCACTGGAGATGGTCTTGGGGAGCCCACCTACTGAAATTACGTCAATCAATGAGTACCAGGATAATCTGAGCACGACACTGAATGAGATCCACGAGAATAATCGAGTTATGCTGAACACTGCGAGCTGGCGAATGAAGACGTACTATGACTTGCGGACGAAGAAACCCAGCTTTCAAGTAGGGCAACTAGTGTGGTTATATTTCCCAAGACCCGTAATTGGGCGGTGCCCAAAGCTGCAGTGCGACTGGGATCGGCCGTAGAAGATCACCGACGCTGTAACCGAAGTGGTGTTCAGGATAAAAAAGTGTCAGGGTGGAAAGGTGCGAACTGTTCACATCGATAGACTAGCCCCATACCGCGAAAGAAACGACCTCCTCACATAACCACTAATACTTCCTGGTAGCCCTAAGAAGTTATCCAGCCAGTTTATCTGGTAACTGCAGGATATCAATGTTCCGCTTAAGACCTACCAAACCTAGCGGCCGGTATACTTCTTGTAAATTATCCACTTTTTCACACTCCCTCGCTTGACGTTGAGTCAAAACCCCTCCCACATGTTACCCTACGTAGGCCGCGCTGTAGTAGGAATTCCACATTAAAGACTGTCTTCGAAATTTAAACCCCTGCTGGGGACTTTGGAGCACACCCTCGAATGAATGTCGATCTGCGGTCAGAGGGAGATGCCCGTGCGGAAGAGGTCCTGCAATCAGTTGGTTAGGTTACTGGTTGCAGAGGCTTCTCCGACTGGTCTTGGGGTTGAGGGTCGGAGGTGTACTGGTAGACCAGATTTTTTGGGTTGCTGGGCTGCGAGTTCACCTTTCGTTTTCGATACCGAGACCGATATTGAGCTCTGACCAAGGACCGGAGTGACGCTGTGGATGTGCTTATGCTCGCCATGCACAGATCAAGTCCGACAAAGCCTTGGAGGCATCTATCTCCATTCTTTCTACAATCCGTGGTGGCTAATGAAAAATTTAAAAGGACACTATCCTAGTAGAACCCATCTCTACTTTAAATGAGTAGATGAATTTTGCCTGACCGTCAATTGCTCTAACCCCTTCTGGGTTATCTTTCAGTGGGCGTTTTTACTTTCCTATCCTCTCTTCATTACTTCCATAATACGTGGTAGCTGAATAAAATTTAAAAGGACACGATCCTAGTAGAACCCATCTCTACCTTAAATGGGTAGATGAATTTTGCTTGACCGTCTATAGCTCTAACCCCTTCTGGGTTATCTTTCAGTGGACATTTTAACTTTCCTATCCTCTCTTCATTCTTTCTACAATCCGTGGTGGCTAATGAAAAATTTATAAGGACACGACCCTTGTTTAACCTGCCTCTGCCTTAAATGAGCAGATTTTTTCTCACTAATTCCTTCTGAGTTAGCCTTCTTTAGAAGTTCTTAATTTTCCTATCTCTACTTCATTAATTTCATATTCCGCGGTTCGTATGAGTGTCAAGCCTGCAAGCTCCCACAAGAGAGAAAGCAGCTTGGTCGGAGCTACAAGCCTGCGAGGGGGAGGTAGTGTAACGGAAAATCCTTACGTCGTTTCACTTTTGTTTCATGAAGTGTGCAGTACCTCCGAAAACAGTTATAGCTAAGTTCTTTACGCTGGAAATCGAGTGGAATTGCATTTATTTACGGTGGAATGTAAGCTTCCCGAAAATACCCCGTATAGAGTTGGCGCCCTATCCAATGGTACTACGCATAGCCGTGTGGAATTTCGAGACAATTCTAAGAGTGCTCCCTATCCACAAGATCGGATGAAACGGGTTGAAGTACACCAGCCACAAGCAATTACGTAGGATTAGACACTGTATGCAAACACTTAAAGAAACTGCTGCTAGACACCCTAAGATGAAAGCTTTCCGCAGGCACCACGAATAACAAACAAAATAGCAAACCAAACTCTTGACATTTCAGTAAGCTGATTTGTCAGAGGTGGACAGCGGGAAGCGTAGGAACCTCAAACTCAAGTGAGGGCTCAACCCAACGTCAACTCAAATTCAGTAGTACAATGCTGCCCAAAAATGTAGAAATGCGATTGAATTTTAAAATAGAATCGAATTGAAATATAGAAAATTTAAAAGTAATTAGTAAGTACAAGCTTATTGCACATTTGAAATGCAAACCAAGTCCGCAAATATAGGAAAGTTAAAAACCAATAAATAAACTGTCACTAATCATATTTTTAGCAAAGATAGAAAATAAAAAATCAAATAAGCTGACAACATATTTTTAAAATAAAGCGTCAATAAGTCAATAAATGAGCTGGCAAACATGAAAATTTTTCATTTGTAAAGGAAAAACAAAAGAAAATACGAACCACGTTGGTAAGTATAAACGAATAAACGCGCAGAAATAAACCGACACTTAACGAGTCCAAAAACGAAATCTAAAGTAAATGTCAACTAGTACTCAGTTAATAAATTGTCGAAAGTGAAAACTATTGAATTGAAATCTAAAGTAAATGTCAACTAGTACTTAGTTCAAACTTTGTCAAAATTAAAAATTATTAAAATGAGATCTAAATTAAATGTCACCTAGTACTTGGTTCAAGAATTGGTGGAATTAAAAAATTATTAAAATGATATCTAAAGTAAATGTCAACTAGTACTTGGTTCAAGAAATGTTAAAATTAAAAAAACTATTAAAATGAAATCTAAAGTAAATCAAAGTAATTTAATAATACTGTACCACGGAAAAATTGTAAGCTAGGGGCAACGAGTGGTCGCTAGATAAGTTTAGGTCAGATTAGAGAAGCAGATGAAGGTACGGTTAGGTAAAGTAAAGATGTAAATGGCGCCATGATTGTAAAAATGAGTCTTGTCGAAAGAGGTCTGCTAAAAAACTAAAAGCCGAAAAATTAGAGAAAAAAAAAGGCAGAAGTTTTATTAAAAGTCAAAATTAAAAAGTTGTTTTTTTTTGTTTTGTTTTACAAGAAGAAAGAAGAAAAAGGGGCAAAGAATAAAACGGCCAGGTGGTAGAGCCAACGGGCCCCCATAACGGAAGGGGTTTGTTTGTCACGACGAAAATCCTGTAACATTTGCAAAAAACATCCTGTAACACTATTTATTTGCCCTGTTCAGTGCCTTCGGAAAAAGCTTTTGGTCCGCACTGTATTGGGGTCTACGCCACAGAGTATTAGCTTTTGATGTAAGTTCTATTGGTGCTTCAGTAATAACTTCCAAAGCAACATTTTGATGGACGATTATATGGTAAAATAGCATCCTCACAGTTTTCACATTTATAGTCCATTTTTACACATTGAGCTATATTAGTACCGGCAAAAATATCGTCTAAATCAAACCACATACTTGCACAGAAATCTCATCTTCGCACTCAAAATCTGAATCGTTTAGCAATTGACACATTTCTTTACTCTTCAGAGTTCTTGAGGAAGCCATTTTTACGGTGAAACTGTAAATGTAAATAATAATAATAAAAATTCAACTAAAAAAATATATATACAGGTACTTATCAGCTACTTTTTAACACGATGTGAACCGCGTGAGGTTATCGTAAAAACCGAAATGGATCCGTCAAATTTGTCGTCCAAACGGACATGCAAGCAATTTAAGTAGTAATCTGGAATGCAACGTTGTATAATTTACATTTGTGAGATAACACACAATTAAGTTATAAGTTTCTAAAATTGATGTACATTACAATGAGCATTTGGTACGAATGGGTTAAGTATGCAGCTGTGGAATTATTATGAGTATGGGAATTCCCATTTAATTTTTCCAAGCCTACAGTAAGCACTTGCTTGGATACATTTATGGTTTATTGGTTTATTATCTCTACATTCTCTTAAATTTGAACCCAATCCGCCAAACATGCTCCAAGTAAATGCTAGATACTTCAAATAATTTCGCTCAAGCAAAACTCAATATGCATAAATCAAATATAAGAGGCAACAGTTTATCAACTACTTAAAGAATTGCTAAACTAAGTTAATTATTAATTATATGCAAACCACGTTTACAAAGCAACAAGTTTACAAACTCAAATTATGGAAACAATTAACATTGAAAATTGAGGAAATTGTCGAATCACTACACTACACTACTATGGAAGTCATCCTACAAAACCAAAACTCTGTTATTTATTTTATACAGTAGCTAATGTATGCCTCATTCTGATCGAAGAGATATAAATGGCAGTAAAAGTGCTTTAATCTGTAAACGAGTTTAAATGGGTAGTTGATCCGAATTGGGGCTAAATAAAAGGAAAAATCCTGGAAAATCATGAGGTTTGTCAGTCAAATCAATGGACAGAACAAGAACCACCATCTCCAGAAAAACTATAATAACAGGACCTACAGATATCCTGTGGCATTGTCGGCGGTATATAGTATTCCATTCTGTAGGAAAGTCCAGAAAATTTGGCTTTTGTCGTGTTATGTGGTTTTACGCATCGGCAAGTGGGATGGGAAGAGCAAATTTAACTTTTCCAAAAGGGGAAAGTTGTTACATGCAGTTGCATTTGTAGTGCATCCTCCGACATACATATATAAATCTAATGGGACTCCTCGTTTCGTTTCACTTTAGAGATAAAATTGAAATTCCATTTAGATGAGAATTTCGAGACTAGGTTTAAATTTTTGTTCGTTCGTCCGTCCATTCATTTTCTCCCATTCTAAGCCTTTTAAAGAACTTAGTCTATTGGAAAATTGCAAGCTTTTTAAAGAACTTAGTCTGTTGGAAAATTGCAGTTTACATACATGCCACACATATACAAGTATCACATACATATGTGGAAATGTGTAATCCGATTGAAAAGTAAAAAAAGGTGAAATTTAAACAAATTGTGAACTCTTTAAACTCCTTAATAATGGCAAGGTTAGATCTTTAACCAACCGCTTAATTTTAGTATCACACGTGTCTTTACCTTCTCCTTCTTCTTTTAAGTAAGAATACCTTTTACAGATCTTAGCGTGCTCCAGTTCTATCTATGTGCTGAATTATAGGGGACGAGGAACAGGTGTAATTTGATCTAATTAAAAAAAAAGGATTGCTTTTAAAAGTTACACATAATTTTTTTTCTGTGTATTCCAATTATAAATAGGCACTAAGTATGCAGGATAATGACGAGAAAAACAGATAAAGAATATCTGGGGTTTTTCCTGTAATGAAAATGCTTTATGCAGCTATGAAAGTTAAGATAGATTAAGGAAGAGCATAAGGACTATACCTGGATATACAGGATCCTGTACAGAACAGCTCGGGTGCGTGGGTGTGAGGAATATTGATCAGCAGTCAGTCATCAGTGAGGCGCGCATCCGAGTTGATTAATTCTGTTTCAGTTTAAAGTTCAGAAGTTCGATTATCCATGTGCTTGGCAAGTGCCATCATTTAGTGTGAAATTAAAATCTGTTTTGAGTGGTAATTACGAAAAAGTGATTCTTGAAGTAGTTGGAAGATATTCTTAATAAATACATACTTATATGCATGCGTTGCAAAATTTGTTGAAAAAAAATTTTTTTTTGCGTATTATCTTGACGAAATTATTCGAAACCCGGTTTCTGTTGTTTTTCATCAGAAAAACACATAAACATCACGTTAAAGTAGAATAGTGTCGTGGTGTGAAGAGAGATCACTATATTTTCATATTTTCTAAGAAGTGTGTGGTGACCAATTGAATGAGTGAATATAAGTTGGAAAGGGTAAACCGAGCTGGGGCAAGAACTACCAAAACAAGGTCTGAAAAAGTGAAAGAAAAACTTGAAAGTGAAAGGAACTGCGAGAAGGCGATTGAGCTTTGCAACGAGAAAATGCTCTCCTTAGGATAGAAAAAGAGCTCCAAGAGAGAGAAGCTGCTTTAAATCAACAGGTGACATTAGGAAGGAATGAGGTAAGTCAAAATGTCTGTTCCAATTCCAATATTCAAATGCGACTCGCAATCGACGAAATGAGAATATTGGTCCCAGAATTCAATGCTGGAAAGTGAATGTCTATGACAGTTGTGCAATGGGTTGAAGCTGTGGATAAGATAGGAGCTGTTCATAATTGGGACGATACTACTACCTTATTTTATGATTCGCTACGTTTCGAGGAAGCCGCTAGGCACTCGCTGAATGAAATGCAAAAAAAGTACAAATAAGTGGAAATAATTTAAGGATGATTTGCTTGCGGTTTTTCCAACGGTAATAGATGAGTCATCCATACATTGCCAGCTTATGTATAGGAATAGAAAAGATGGAGAGAGCATAGAGAACTATTGCTACGAGGTTGTTTCTTTGGCTTCAAAAGCAAAATTAAATGAGCTTACTGCGATGATGTATGTTATTTCTGGGCTTCGAGAAAAACCCTTATAACGTTTTAAAGGCAGCGAATTGCGTTAACGTAAGAGAAGTAATTGAGAAAATAAAGGAGTACGAGTCGATAAAAGTTCAGGAAAAAACCAGCAACCTCTTTTCTCAACAAACACATATGAGAACGTTTACCGGGGAACGGAATAAGACCGTTTATAAGTCGCCATATGTGGTATCACAACATGGTAGCTCCTCTCATGGTTTCGTACTACGGGGCTCAAACAAGGATTGCAAAAACCAGAGGAAGCAATTTCGACAAACTTCACGAGATGCGAGTAAGTTCGAACCACCCAGAAAGATAACTGCAATCGAAGAAGAGAGTAGGTTAGTTAAAATAGTCTCCCTTGAGGGGGTGGATGTTAGAGCTTTTTTAGATATGGGCAGTGATTTTACTACTATCGCACTTAGCGAACTGAATAAGCAAGGCTGGCCGTATAAAATATGCAAAACAAGGTTATATGGATTCGCCGGAGGGAATGCGATCGCAAAGGGCAGTCTAATTAAAAGTGTTAAAATTGAAGATGTGTCTCAGCGTATACAAATACTAGTGGTTGACGACAACACTCAGGATATTTCGATGATAATTGTCCGCGACTTTTTAGATCAGCCTGGCGTATGTGTTATAAAAAGGTTCCGAAGTTTGGAGGTAAAAAGGGTGAGTGAGGAGACCAGTGATCGGTCATGACTGTATAATGTGCGAGCAGATATTTTAGAAATTAAGTATTTTCAATTCGGTAGTGCAGCAAATGAATCTGATAAAGTGCGAATAATAAATATAATAAATAAATTCCGGGAATGCTGGTCGAAAAATTTGTCAGAATTAGGAAGGACGCATTTACTAGTAATGGACATAACCCTTAACTCGGATCGGGTAATTCGACGTAAGCCCTAAAAAACACCTTATCATTTACAAAACGAGGTAGAAAATATAATTAAAGATTTATTGAAAAATAATATGATCGAGGATTCAAAGTAGGAATATGCGAGTCCGACGATTTTAGTAAAAAAAAAGAGTGGCACCTATAGACTTTGCGTAGACAATTAAATGAAATAACAGTGCGTGAAAAATTTCCAATTCCGAACATTGAAAAGCAGTTGAATTTCATGGCGGGTAGTCGTGTGTTAATAATCTTAGAACTAATAAGTGGATATTACCAAGTTCCTATTGAAAGGACACTATCAGTTCAAAAGGGTTCCATTTAGACTGACTAATGCTCCAGCTGTTTTCTTAAGGTTGATGGGACAAGTTCTACGCCGCATAAATAGCGAAAACGTTTTTATATATATGGACGATATCGTTTTGTTTGGTGAAACGATTGAAGAAGTATTAATATCATTAGAAAAGTTACTCCGAGTCATTAATGATGTTGGAATTACTCTTAATGTTGGAAAATGTGAATTCTTTGCGAACCGAATTACCTATCTAGGACATGAAGTAAGTGGTGAAGGAATAACACCCAGTGACGTCAAAAAAGAAGTCATTAGGACTTTCGCGATTCCAACAAGACCAAGGGAGGTAAAACAGTTTTTGGGTCTAACGGGATACTTCCGTAGGTTCATTCGTGAGTATGGATTGTTAGCAGGTCCCTTAAATCAACTTCTACGGAAAAATATCGAATGGAAATAGAGCAAAAAGCCTTCGAGGAATTAAAACAAAAATTATGCTTAGCACCAATATTAGAAATTTATGACCCCCGTTGCCAGCAGGAACTTCATACGGATGCATTTTCATTGGGGTTAACTGGAATACTTATGCAGATGGCGGAAAACGGTGAATATCGGGCAGTTTTATATTTCAGTCGGACTACGACAATTCTTGAACAGAAGTATCACAGTTATGAACTAGAAACCTTAGCTGTAGTTGAAAGCGTACAAAGATTTCGATAGTATTTGCTGGGAAAACGATTAAAATTATAACAGATTGTAATTCTTTAAAACTGACTCAGAGTAAACGAGAATTAATACCACGAATCGCTAGATGGTGGCTGGATGGTCTATGTGGACGCTTCAAGTAGGAATCCCAACGAAAAGCGAGTTGATACCGAAGAAATTGGTCAATACAGCATGATCGTCAGAATCGAGAAAGATGACTGGGTGTCAACATTGCAAATACAAGACCCCATTCTAAAAGATATAAAGGAAACACTTAGTGATTTCGATAAAAACAGCAAGAAAAGGAAAAGTTTAGAAAAGCAGTATGCCGTACAGGGAGTGCGTATTTTCAAGAAGACACCAGAAGGTTTGCGATTCGCTGTATCACCCGGAGCGAGATGGAGAATTATTAAAACATCTCAAGATGATATCGGTCATTGCGGTCTAGAACGTACCATTGAGCAGGTAAAAAAAAAATCTTTTGGTTCCAAAAATGAGAGCTATTGTGAGGAAATACCTGAGTAGTTGCCTGCCACGTTTGTACGATTAACGTGGAAAAGACGAAAGTAGATACCAACTGCATCCAATAGAGAAAAAAGCCGTGCCTTTTCACACTATACATATTGACCATATGGGGCCATTCCCTAAAAGCTCAAAGGGAAATATGCATATTTTGGGGGCTATAGATACATTTATGAAATTCATCATATTAAAAGCGGTGAAAACAACTACTACGAATATCGTGCTAAAAGCCCTACACAAGTTTACACAATTCTTCGGAATTCCAGCACAAATAATCAGTGACCATGGATCGGCATTTACAGCAAAAAACTGCAGGCTCTATTGAAGGTATTAACCACTAATAACAGCACAAACCCCAAGGCGACATTACAGAATTACTTAGAACCACCACACACCTCAATATGTGTGCAAAGAATATAACGACATTTTCTTTAAAGACGGTCAAGACCTCACATTCACTAACCAGATAAAACATAAAATTAGGACATCGGATGATGTATCTATATACACCAAATCATATCGATACCCATATATCCACAAAGACGAAGTTCGCCGCCAGATTAATGAAATGCCTAATCAAGGCATAATACGCCCGAGTTATTCCACTTGGAGCTCTCCCGTCTGGATCGTCCCGAGGAAAGAGGCTGCCAGCGGGAAAATAAAACGGAGGCTTGTTGACTATCGCAAGTTTAACGAAAAAACTGTAAGCGATAGATGCCCTATCCCAAACAGTAATGCAATCCTAGATAATCTGGGCAAATGTGTGTACTTTTCAACATTAGATTTAGCCAGCGGGTTTCACCAAATTGAAATGGATTCTCGCGACATACAAAAGACTGCTTTTACCATAGACGAAGGACACAAGAGTATGTTCGCATGCGTGTTGGGCTGAAAAGCGGCCCAACGACCTTTCAAAGTGATGGAAAACGTATTGAAAGAATTACACGGAACTGTGATGATATAATAATATTCTCCACGTCGCTTCAAGAGCACACTGAAAGTTTAAAGAAAGTTTTCCAGAAGTTACGAGAAGCCAACTTAAAGGTCCAGCTCGACAAATGGGAATTTCTCCATAGGGAGATAGACTTTTTAGGACATGTCGTCACTGCGGAATGTGTTAAACCAAATCCAAGGAAGATTAAAGCCATTACGGAGTTTCCAATTCCCCAAACACAAAAGAAGATTAGACCATTCCTTGGCCTCTTAGGCTATTATCGCAAATTTATCCAAGACTTCGCGAAACTCACTAAACCTCTCACGGAATGTCTCAAAAAAGGGAAAGTTATTGAACTCAACGATCGATACGTAAAAACATTCGAACTTTGTAAACACGTTTTAACTAACGACCCGATCCTCCAATATCCAGACTTCACGAAGCCCTTCATCCTGACAACAGATGCCAGCAATTATGCTATTGGGGCTGTTCTATCCCAAGGAACTATTGGGAGTGATAAGCCTATTTGCTACGGAAGTAGAATACTCACCGGTTCCGAAGTCAACTATTCCACAATAGAAAAGGAAGTACTGGCCGTAGTGTGAGCCACAAAATAGTTTCGCCCATGTCTATTTGGAAGAAGATTCAAGATCGTAACCGACCACAAACCGTTGACTTGGATAATGAGCTTGAGGGACCCAAACTCTAATCTAGTTCGATGGCAACTTAAGGTAGAAGAGTACGATTACGAAATTGTATACAAAAAAAGAACTCAAAACTCCCTAACGCTGACGCTTTGAGTAGAATCAGACTCAAAGAATCTACAAGGCCCAATAGGACCGAAATTCACGTAACAGAATCCATAGTAAAAAGCATCAATACCTCCCGACAAGGTACTTATGGATCTACTGTACACTCTGCTAAAGAAAATATGGACGACAACATTCCAATCTCTGAGAGACCCTTGAACGAATTTCCACTTCAACTTATATTAGATCAATCAAATAAGAAACCACTAGTATCATTAATCATGCCTTTTAAGAGTAAACAAAGGAGAAAGATAAATATAAACGAACCATCTGAAGATGTTCTCATAGATATCCTAAAAAAATTCCTACGACCCAATCGCTTAACAGCAATACATACTACTGACCAGATTTTTAAAACCATTCAAAGTGTATATTCCAAATATTTTTCCCAATCAAAAATCTTTAAATTAATTAGATGTACAGAGTTGCTTACCGACATTACTGATAATAAAGAGCAAGACAAGATCATTAGCAATTATCATATCAATAACAACCACAGAGGTATTAATGAGACCCTCCACTAGACATACTACACATAGATAAATACACTATACATAATTACCAAGTTCTTACTATAGTGGAGAAATTTCTCTGAAACATTATATGAGCCTTCACGGCATCCCTAAAAAACTAGTATGTGACCAAGGTAGTGAATTCACAGCTACAATATTTAAAGATTTCTGTCAGCAATACGAGATAAACCTCCATATAACCTCCTATCAGCAAAGTAGTAGTAACTCTTCTGTTGAAAGGCTTCTCTCCACACTAACGAAAATTTACAGAATTGTGCACAATAAACTTAAAGATAAAAATCATGAAGAGATCCTTAGCGAAACACTTATTACTTACGACAACGCTATTCATTCATCTACTAAACTTACTTCATATGAGGTTTTCTATGGACCAACCTAGAAGTTTAACAACACCTTGCAAAGCCAAAATATACGCGAGTATCTCGAAAAATTAAATGAGTTTCAAACAAAGATTTATCCCGCCATTAAAGATCAAATAGAACAACAAATTACTAAAACCATAGAAAATTTGAACAAGACCAGAGTAAGCCTCGAACAATATAAAGAGGGCACCGTCACATACCCCCATACCCCCAAGGCGACATTACAGAATTACTTAGAACCACCACACACCTCAATATGTGTGCAAAGAATATAACGACATTTTCTTTAAAGACGGTCAAGACCTCACATTCACTAACCAGATAAAACATAAAATTAGGACATCGGATGATGTATCTATATACACCAAATCATATCGATACCCATATATCCACAAAGACGAAGTTCGCCGCCAGATTAATGAAATGCCTAATCAAGGCATAATACGCCCGAGTTATTCCACTTGGAGCTCTCCCGTCTGGATCGTCCCGAGGAAAGAGGCTGCCAGCGGGAAAATAAAACGGAGGCTTGTTGACTATCGCAAGTTTAACGAAAAAACTGTAAGCGATAGATGCCCTATCCCAAACAGTAATGCAATCCTAGATAATCTGGGCAAATGTGTGTACTTTTCAACATTAGATTTAGCCAGCGGGTTTCACCAAATTGAAATGGATTCTCGCGACATACAAAAGACTGCTTTTACCATAGACGAAGGACACAAGAGTATGTTCGCATGCGTGTTGGGCTGAAAAGCGGCCCAACGACCTTTCAAAGTGATGGAAAACGTATTGAAAGAATTACACGGAACTGTGATGATATAATAATATTCTCCACGTCGCTTCAAGAGCACACTGAAAGTTTAAAGAAAGTTTTCCAGAAGTTACGAGAAGCCAACTTAAAGGTCCAGCTCGACAAATGGGAATTTCTCCATAGGGAGATAGACTTTTTAGGACATGTCGTCACTGCGGAATGTGTTAAACCAAATCCAAGGAAGATTAAAGCCATTACGGAGTTTCCAATTCCCCAAACACAAAAGAAGATTAGACCATTCCTTGGCCTCTTAGGCTATTATCGCAAATTTATCCAAGACTTCGCGAAACTCACTAAACCTCTCACGGAATGTCTCAAAAAAGGGAAAGTTATTGAACTCAACGATCGATACGTAAAAACATTCGAACTTTGTAAACACGTTTTAACTAACGACCCGATCCTCCAATATCCAGACTTCACGAAGCCCTTCATCCTGACAACAGATGCCAGCAATTATGCTATTGGGGCTGTTCTATCCCAAGGAACTATTGGGAGTGATAAGCCTATTTGCTACGGAAGTAGAATACTCACCGGTTCCGAAGTCAACTATTCCACAATAGAAAAGGAAGTACTGGCCGTAGTGTGAGCCACAAAATAGTTTCGCCCATGTCTATTTGGAAGAAGATTCAAGATCGTAACCGACCACACAAACCGTTGACTTGGATAATGAGCTTGAGGGACCCAAACTCTAATCTAGTTCGATGGCAACTTAAGGTAGAAGAGTACGATTACGAAATTGTATACAAAAAAAGAACTCAAAACTCCCTAACGCTGACGCTTTGAGTAGAATCAGACTCAAAGAATCTACAAGGCCCAATAGGACCGAAATTCACGTAACAGAATCCATAGTAAAAAGCATCAATACCTCCCGACAAGGTACTTATGGATCTACTGTACACTCTGCTAAAGAAAATATGGACGACAACATTCCAATCTCTGAGAGACCCTTGAACGAATTTCCACTTCAACTTATATTAGATCAATCAAATAAGAAACCACTAGTATCATTAATCATGCCTTTTAAGAGTAAACAAAGGAGAAAGATAAATATAAACGAACCATCTGAAGATGTTCTCATAGATATCCTAAAAAAATTCCTACGACCCAATCGCTTAACAGCAATACATACTACTGACCAGATTTTTAAAACCATTCAAAGTGTATATTCCAAATATTTTTCCCAATCAAAAATCTTTAAATTAATTAGATGTACAGAGTTGCTTACCGACATTACTGATAATAAAGAGCAAGACAAGATCATTAGCAATTATCATATCAATAACAACCACAGAGGTATTAATGAGACCCTCCACTAGACATACTACACATAGATAAATACACTATACATAATTACCAAGTTCTTACTATAGTGGAGAAATTTCTCTGAAACATTATATGAGCCTTCACGGCATCCCTAAAAAACTAGTATGTGACCAAGGTAGTGAATTCACAGCTACAATATTTAAAGATTTCTGTCAGCAATACGAGATAAACCTCCATATAACCTCCTATCAGCAAAGTAGTAGTAACTCTTCTGTTGAAAGGCTTCTCTCCACACTAACGAAAATTTACAGAATTGTGCACAATAAACTTAAAGATAAAAATCATGAAGAGATCCTTAGCGAAACACTTATTACTTACGACAACGCTATTCATTCATCTACTAAACTTACTTCATATGAGGTTTTCTATGGACCAACCTAGAAGTTTAACAACACCTTGCAAAGCCAAAATATACGCGAGTATCTCGAAAAATTAAATGAGTTTCAAACAAAGATTTATCCCGCCATTAAAGATCAAATAGAACAACAAATTACTAAAACCATAGAAAATTTGAACAAGACCAGAGTAAGCCTCGAACAATATAAAGAGGGCACCGTCACATACAGAAAAGAATGTAGGAGAAATAAGTTAGCTCGTAGGTATACAAAACAAACAGTTAAGAAAAATAAGAGCGTGACTTTAGTAACTAATTAGAATAAAAAACGTCATAAATCCAAAATTAAGAAAAAACGGAAATTTCAGGTTAATACCACTCATACTGGGACAGAAACTGGAAATACAGGACCTGACTAATACTAAAGGACTCCTACCAATGCAACTAGGAATAGCAAGAACCACGAAAGGCAACAATAATCTACTCCACATAATAAGACTAAACCAATACGAACGAAATATAGACAAAATAACCGACTCACTATCAGCTTTTGACAACATTAATGAAATATCCAAATCCCTAAAAATAACGAAAGTTAAACTATCAGATTAAAACATAAGTTAGATACGTGGAAACCCAGATTTAAAACCAAGGGAGGACTGATCAATGGATTAGGTACACTCATCAAAGGTATAGCAATAATGATTAATGAAGGTATACTAAAAAATGAAATCAATGAACAAACTAGAATAAATAACCAAATGATAGAACGGTTTAACAATGTTACAAATCATGTAAATCACCAACAAATAGCAATAGCAAACTACCTAAAAAGCGTACAGGACCAATTTGAAAATATATGTAATTATATCAGAAGATGCAACGCTCAGATAAATTCAATACATAAATCAAATCAATTATAATATAGATGTTCTTAATAATCATTTAACTAATATTGCTGAAGCTGTCATTCTGGCACGGCTAAACATCATATCAAAACAGATCTCAAGTAGAACAGAGTTTTCAGAAATATATTCAGTTTTTGAAAATCAAAATGTTACCATAAAGTCAGACGTACATGTATATGAACTCTTATGACTTCAAGCATATTACAATGACACTAACATTATCTTTAGCATTCAGATACCTATTATCTCCAAGGAAATGTATCACTTATTCCACATCATTCTCTATCAATAGAAAACAGTAAAACGATCCTTACGAAACTCTACCTTATCCTAAACACAGACAATATTCAATATCTCGATAAGAAATGAAGGAACCTATTACTGCCTAGAAACAACTCCTAGAGAAAGAACGACTAATTCTCAATGCATCGGAAACCTCATAAACAACAAGCCAGCTAACTGCGAACTACATGAGAAGACTACAAACACCGAAATCTTCCAGGCAGAGGCAAATTATATCCTGTTAATAGACGTTCCAGAAGCAGTCATCTCTACCACTTGCGGCCCAAAGAAGCAAAAGGTTAAAGGATCAATACTCATCCACTTTACCGATTGTGAAATCCAGATCAACGACATTATATACAGTTCAGAAGGAATTCTTACTGGGACGAAATAAATATTTATCCAGTTATCTTTAATGAAATAAACGCCACATTTTTCAATAGCAGCATCTACTTGAAAAAAATAGAAAACCATCAGTGTAAAGAAAGGGAACTAATAGAACTTCTGAAACCATATGCACGGCAACAGGACCTCAATTTTACAACAGTTATACTCACTTCTATCATGATCATAAGTGTAGCAGTCATCCTCATCACATACCTCACCACCTCACCACAAGGATCCAGTTCCTTTGGCCGTCGCTCACCTCTAAGGGGGGAGGAGTTACATGCGTAGCATAATTACGCTTAGCTTAATAAGTCATTCACCATAGTCATAGTTACCAAATCTTAATCGCAGAAACTTTTCAATATTGTATTTTAGTAAAGTTCATTGTAGTAAATTTTCTTGCACACCTTAGTTAAATTCCCTGAAAAATGCTTCGGTAATATCTGCAAATAAAATAAGGTCTTATTTCAGAACGCTAGAAAATAATTGTATTGCTAGCAGAGTTCAGTCTTTTCCCGTTCGCTGATTGTATAAAACGTTTTAGTTCAATAAAGTTAAATTTTTAAAAGTAAAAGTTGATTTTTTTTATTATACCATTTATTAACAAACGGAACTCGCGCGAGTTAAATGATTATTATGTTTTCATAATAAAAAAAAATTAAATAAAGAAAACACGAAATTTATATTATGATATTAACTTTATTTAACCGAGGGTGAGCTTCAGCTCAACCCTTTCCGTTCAGATTTTAGAATTTGACTAACTTATTTAATTTTCCAGAAATTATTCTTCAGCTTACTTTAATACAAATATGCTTAAATCTTCTTTTTATAGCAAATTGCATTTGTCTTATCGTAATTTGCTTTTGTACAAAAAATGCTGACACTGTGTGATTTAGTTCAACGTTCTGTGGGAACGTTGAATTTGATGAATTGTGATATTTTGGTTTTCCGGTTTTATCGGAATTTAAAGCGTTTGAGTTTGAAAATGAAATTTTAATGTAAGTCTGCATTATTTACAAAGGCAAATATTACTTTTAATTATTGTGAGAATATTTCTCTATATGTTTTCTATTCAGTTTATTTTTATGATGTTAGGGTTGGATTTTGATCTAACTCGCGCATGTGTGTCGTGTGCGTTTGTGTGTGTTGTGCACGCGAGGGTGTGTATGTGCGGATGTGCGACTGAGCGAGTGTGTGCGTGCATGACAACAAATCGGTGTGAAAAATTTCAGCAGATTGGATACCGGAAAGTGGGTCAATTTTTACTTTCTAAGTTTGCGGACACGGCGGTGAAGTTAATATAAAGGATTTAAAAAGGCGATGCAAATTTAAAAACGAGTTCAGTCTCTCGTCTGGATTACAAGAGGTATTGAGAAATACAACAGTAGCCACAAGCAATTGAAGTTCAAAAGCCAAAAGTTGATTCACCAATTTTTTTTCTACGTTTTTCAGTTCTTCGTTTTTGTAAACCATTCTCATTTTGTTTCAAGTGATAAATTACTTACAATAACCTGCACACAGTATTAGGAACACAGAAAGGCTTAACGATAGGTAAGATTTTAATTTTGTAGAATCATTGAAAAGGAAATTGTAAATAGATTTCCAACTTCAGAAAAATAAATAAATAAAAATAAGGAAAGAAAGAAAAGAAAAATACTTACTGCACTACAAGCCAACTAAGGATTTTTATTGAATGCCGCGAAACATAAAAGCTTATTTCAGCCTTAATTGAGGTTATTGGCATCTGAATTGTGCATCACCCTCGGCTTCAGCCAGCTATCTTCAAGATCGTCGGCTCTCAGCAATCCTGGTATTGCAAACTTAAGACCGACTGTTATTGGGTGGGACAGTATGAATACAAGCTGTTGCATGCAGTATCCTGTCCCCATTGCCGTAGAGCAAGCTAATTAGGCTGGTGATAATCGGGACGACGTGGCCCCCAAATCCATCTGGATGCTTGAACCCAAAGTGAATCAGTCTAATTACTTTTCAAATCAGCACAAAATCTTGTAAATACTGCACCGTTGGAGGTGAATATCCCCTTTTGGTACGGTGGTAGATTTGTATGGAACGTCGACAGTGTAATCAAACCTGGCTACACCTGTGAAGTTACTCTGCGTTAGGATTACTACTATCGCTCCTGCCGAAGCCCACACTGAAGGTGTACGTTGGACACTGATCTACCACCATTGGCCACCACAAATCTTCACTTGCCGCAAAACGCTCATTACAATAAGAAACTATATGGGCTGAATGATGTGAGGCCTCAGAAACGATGAAATAATCACCACAGAGTAGAGAACTCTACCAAAATAATTTAGAACAAAATTTAAGCCTTTATGCTCCCTAGGATTGAGGCTACCAATACAGATAGACAAATTTTTAGAAACAATAAGTCTCAATTTTGAACAGTAATAAAAACATAGTTTTCCATGTGTTGCTACGTTGTTGATTACAGATCTGAAAACGTTCCTTCCAAGTATAAATAAATACTCAGAGCTTAGAAGATTTTTGCTTTTCATAGCATGGTAGAATCAAGTCGTACATTTTTATCTTTCATAGCTTGGACAACCAAGTCGTACTAAAAGCCATCGAGTAGGTATTGAAAGCTTAATACAGAAGAAGTGTTGTTATGTTCGCAAACCTTTTACGTTTTCGTTGTAGGACTTTCTAGGTGAGGGAAATCAGGGACTACTTCAGTTAAAACGAGGGATCCGTACGAGAAAAATAGAGCTAAAGAAATATTACTCTGATTGCGTCAATTTTAATACGGGTGAAGATACATATGTTTGGGATTCATGAATGCTTCTAACCTGAATGAAAAAATACAATAACTTTCTGCATTATAATAACTTTTAGTTCCTGAGGACAGTAGACCAAATTATGAGTTTTGTAGTATTTTCTGTTGCTTTTTTGCTCTTGACTCAGCTGTTGATGATATTATTGTAATTCGAGATAAAGTTGCTTTTGGAACTTTTGTTTTTTCGCTCTTAAAATTGCAGCTCCTATTTCGGTTGTAGCAGCTGCAGAAGTTCTGTTATTGCTGAGCTTGTTGATGTTGTCACTGGTGCTCTTCCTTATCATGGAATTTGTTCTGGAGATGTGAGCAGTGATTTATAGAAGTCTTAATTCCAGCGATAGTCAGAGTTTTCTGCTTATAATATTTACAGACTGAGTACAAACTACATACAGAAACTGAAATAATTATGCAAAGATGTGTAAGTATTCAGCAAATGAATTTATCTGTCCTGAAAAAGCCTTAAGCCTCAGGAAATATGAATACATTTACCGCAAAACTACTGTAAGCTCTTTTATTTAATATAACAACCACGTTTGCGATAAGTCCGGAAAGATCAACGATATCTAGATGAACGATTCTATCGCATGAACCACAACTTTTCATAGAACGTCTATGCAAACCATCATATCTAGTAAAATGACTCAAATTGATGTAAGATGGTTCGTTCAAAAATTGTCTAGATTAGGTTAGATAAAGTTAGAGTGGCGATCATTGTAAAAGCATGTTCGAACAACCACACTTAGACCATCAAATTGTCTAAGATAATGCGATAAGCTTACTATGAAAATGTATTTCATGTTCCAAAGTTCACCTAATTTCGACAGCGAAAAAATTGCCCAGAAGCAAAATGTTTCCATAATACTTATATTGATTTTAATGCACTTAGCTATCATCGCTATCACATCATATCAGTCAGAACTGAATTCACACTGGAATAAGAGCTCCACACAAATCCATCTTCGAACTCGTACAGACTATAGCACCTGATATCGATAGGGACAGCGAGAATCACCTCTAGATTATGCAAGTTTAAATCGAAAATATCATCTAGAGCATTTTGAGAATCACAGTCTGTGCTTCAGCTATTGTCAAATTATTTACACAGATGGTTCCAAATCTGAAGAAAACATCGCAGCAGGCGTTTTCTTTGATGTGCCTTATATAGAAATTGCCGCACACCTTGAAAGCCATGTCATGGCTTTCCAAGCGGAAGGCAGGACCATTCTTGAAGCAAGAAGTTATCTTCGTAACTCAGACACTGAGAATAAAGAGATTGCCATCTACTGGGATAGCCAAGCAGCTGCCAAGGACTAACCAAGACTCTTTGAAACCTCCAAACTAGTTTTAATCGATTGTAAAGCCACCCAGAATTCCATCTTTCGGATAACTAGGATGCTCCTTCATTGGGTCCAGGTCACAGCTATATCAGCGGAAAAGAAGAGGTAGACAAGCTTGCTCATTTTGATGCATTTTCCTCCACAATCGGGATTACAACAAAACACCTTGCCTGTATGTTGTAAATTATGTAATTTATGGGTAAAGAAAAGACCGATCTTCATATATCCAGGATTCCACTTTATTATACTATAATTCAATAGACGGCTATTCTGCTACGTCCGTACGCCACGACAACTAGGAGGAGGAGAGAGTTCTTACAGAATGTATTGTGATCTAATCTGTCATTTACTTAAAGGTGTTACCATACCTAATATACATTATAAGTACAAAAGTATTCTTAAATTAAGTATTGCCAAACCTAACACTGTAATATTTCGGCTTGGGCCAACCGCCAACACAGTCGTCTTTAGATGGAAAACCCTTTGCGTAGAACTACAAAGCAAATATGGGGTACACCTAACCCATGTTAACGATAGAGCTATTGGGACTAAACACCACGAAAACTCCAATGTCAATTCTCACTGAGCACAGGAGTCACCTACAAAGGACGGGACTTGTTGATGATGCTGTGAGGAAAGGATGCGGAGAGGAATCCAAATCCCCGCCCCACCTCTAATTCGCTTCTTGCAACTAGTCTTTGTTAGGGTTGGCTTGTCAGGCTTTTTTCAGGTTATAGAAAAATCAAGCTACGAAAATTCAAGATAGTGAACAGTTTTAAGAGACAAAAAATGGCTTAGAGCTTCTGCCAAATGAATAATTCAAACTGTATACAAATTCATCTTTAAGACCTGAACTGAACTGAATTTGAGCTTTTTTTTTCAAATTAATTTATTGGCGCTGAATTTGTAAAACATAAGCCAAAAAGCAAAAAAAAAATCTTACGTATTTGTCACTGTTTGGCTCTCTCAGCAAACAGATTCTTTGGCTAACACCTCCTACAAAAACTGCATGAGGGAGGGTGAAAATGGCACTTGTTGTAGCCTAGGCTCTAGAGACCCCGCTTGTGGCCACAACCTTTTTTCAATCCATCCATCCGTCCACCATCACTATAACAAAGTTACGTACCAAATTTTTTTGTATAAAACCACAATAAAATTCACAGAAAGAAAAATTAATACAACTTATGCATTGAGAATGAAGTGCTGCCATCTATCATAGTTCTAGTGTTACTGCCCTACTTTCTGCAACCTTGTGACGAAAGTTTTCCGAATTAAGTTCATGTTTTGTACTACATAATTCCACGACCAAAATTTCACTTTCACCATTTATAATCATCATCATCATTTACAATCATTAACAACGAAATAAATTTTATGCAGCAAATAAGATAAACAAGGTACGATTTATTTCTACTTCTATATTTATTTTTCTACTCCGGAATTAATACTAATTATAATTATAATAAAAAAAACGAATATTCTAAGATTGTTTCGATGTATTTTTTTAAACATAAATGTTTAAATGTGGGCAAACTATAATAATCGTTTTAAATATTCTTCTAAATAAATTGCGGAGAACTCATCTATATATTACAAAAAGTAAAGGTTCTAGAATGAATCCCTGCGATAGACCACATATAATCAGAAGAATAGTAGGGAACGTATAGCAATAGTGGAAATCTTTTACAAAAATCAGTGCGATACATATAATAAAATCAGTTTAACGTCGAAAAACATAACTTACAACAAATAATAACATTGTCAACATAACGCTTGATCGATCTTTTGGTTTGTCCAGTTTTTGTAATAACTACATATCGTCGAGTATTTTACAGAGTGTGCCTCTGGTGGAATCAGCAAGTATATTAAAGGTATACACGAAGTCGAAGATGCTACCAAAATTTTGGCGCATATTGGAACAATGAATTTTTCATTCTATTTGTTTAAGTTCCAGAAAAAGCTAGAAATTAGCTTTGCAAATATATACAAATCCTGAGTAAAGAATTATATCATCTGAAGCTGCATTACACCAACCGAAAGTAAGATAATATCGGATAGGAACAAAGCCTTTATATATAATACTACATAAAATTTAGCACAAAAAAATCCTTCAACAACGAGGATCACCTGACTCTAAACCAGCGGAATAACATCATTTGCAAACGATCAACGAACCATAGTTTTTCTAAGGGCTAACAAGGCAGACATTACCAACCCGTTTAGGAGTAAATCCTATATATTCAATTACTAGATACTTCTTTCCAAGGAACACCTAACAGTGCAGGAAGCTGCATATTATATAAGTTTTTTTCTCAACTTGCAAGTCCCGGGTTTTAGCTTTACCTTGAATTTGAAATTCTTTCCAGATGGTAACAGGAATATTTATGAACATTGTACGAAGTTATAGTTCAACATAATTCACTGCAGGTATAGTACGATTTGGGTTATAATTAGTTGGAATTTAACAAGTGAAATTTACTGCTGTAATTCTCCAAGGTGTTAGTAGTATACTTAAAGTTTTTATTTTTTTTATTTTTGAAATTGTGGTAGAAATGCAGTCATACATGTAGGTATGTACCCAGTAGGAAAGAAAGTTACAATGAATTTTGTTATAATAAATATCTCTTCAAATTTATTGCCGGTATTTGCAAGTATTTAAATTTTGGTTTTGTTTTTATAGATTTTGATTATTATGATGTTTTTATTAGACATTTTTGTTATTCAAAAAAATTCTGACATCAAAACTGCAAAGTCAATAAGACATCGAGTACCTAATCATAATACTGAAAGATGAATAGACAAAAGACTCAACACGCACGAAACGGACGCGAAATGAAAAAGTCAATATACAATTCCGTTGCTGTGATTATCTAAAAACGGTCAGAGATCAACTGAAACTGAAAGGAGTTCGACAGATTTATATACTTACATTCCGAGTTAGAGCCTTGTTGTGTGCATAGTGAGAAGACTTCCCCAAATTTTGTTACCCAAATTCGACGTCCTCTCTTTTAATTTCATTTCATTTCTGCTTTATCGAGTGCGGATACAATGGTTATTAGGAAAATAATAATTATATAATGTAGTTTTTAAACTGCACCATAATATTAACACTGACAGGTAACAATTATCAAAGATCTAATATGGAGACCAAACATACATTTCATGGGTATATTTTAGATACTTACTTTTTTCGTATAGTATCTATCCATAAACCGCACTGTTTTAATTGCTGAGACAAAAGTCTATTGACGTGTGGACTTTTTCGAGATTTTAGTTTCTGTAAACCGGAGACTGCAGAACATAGTTCTCTCATCGTGTTTATTTACCAAAGACTCCCATTTTTAGCCAGAACCTACCATAAGTATTACTACATCCGGTAGTCGGAATCATGATATAATTCCTCAATGCGTTCTTACAAGCATATATACGTCAAATGAGTGTCATTCATTATCCCCAATTCTTACAGGATACATCTACGTTGGACACTTTCGAATCACCTCTTTTGCTTGATGCTGTTCTTTGCTCCGATCTCTTCTTGTTTAAAATAAGTTAATATTGTACAAATTATTCTGCTATTTTTAAAAATAGTGCAAGATAATTTCGAACCATCATTAAAATATTAATTTTTTAATACAGCAATTTAAACATTAAAATACCTTTTGTTTTAAAAATTCAATCATTTTCTTCTAAATTCTGACCAATATTGAATCAACGTAATTAACATTGTTGCGATTGTAGACAAAAATCCTAAAATGAATCCATTATTTAATTGAAAAAATCCACAAATACAAATTCTAGGTTTCTTCAAGATAGCCCCAATATACAAAATTTCAAACCGTAAAAAAAAAAAAAAAACAAGTATTCAACATCATCTTGAATTATTAATAAATCTTACATTTTGTTAAGATCTTTTGTTAAATCAAAATTGATGAACCACTTGAAGTTCAGAATGAAATCTCGATTTTTTCAACAATACTTCTGCCAAAAAACAAACATAACAACTTCCAGCAATGCTAGAAATACGCCAGCAAATAGCATAATCGACCTTTCCTTAATTAAAATCCAAAACAGATTAAGCACAGTATTGTAGAATCTTGTAGTAAGTACAAAAAATAATGGAACTTTAAGAAAATATTGAAAATCATCAATAATTTGACAAAGTTTCGAATAAAATCTATCAATATTTCTAATTTTGCTGCTTTACGCTTTCCAGGTGATTACCGAATGGATTCATTTCATTAGAAATCGTTATCACATAGATGCCGAAATGTTCAAAATGTAAAGCTACCAAGACAAGGCCTACAAAACAAAGGTCAAACAAAATAAGTTCTAGCAGTCGAATGAATAGAACTATTAAGGCGGCACAATAACATAAAACTGAAGGTGTAACCCTTCTCTGAACAACGAATAGTGTTGACATTGAAATATTTAAAACCCTTAAAATAAGTTTCAATGCGACGGCAATTAAATATTTCAAATCGATGTTGTCTTGCACTTCTAGAAATGTACGAGTTTCTCTAAAATTTCTAATCATCCGATTTAATCGGAGTACGTTAGATTTGTGAACGATAATTTGTTGTGTTAAACTTGTTATTATGTTGATCAAACCTTCGGTTAATGTCATATAAGTGAAAAATTTGAGAAAGTTTTTAGGAATCTTCTCTCCAATTGGTCCAACATGAATTATATGAACGGTGGACACTTGAGATTATGAGAAACGCACACACGAAACCACTGTACACAATAGATGCCGAGTAATATTCAATTAAATTTCCATCCGTATTCAAATTAAAAATCGTCAGACCTGAATATTTCGAGCAATAATAAAAAAATGAAATTAGAAATGAGAATATTGAGCTAGCGCGAATCGACATGATTTTTAGAACTCAATTGTAGTGCTAATACACAAAAAGTGAGAAAATATGTGAAATGTTTAGATTACTATCATCTAGGAAAATACATTTCTTGATGAATTGTGGAATTATTTTTTTTAAGTTGATGCAATCTTTCCTGTTAAATTAATTGAATTTTGATTTTCTTTTTGCCATGCTATGTCCTTAGCTATTTTGAAGCTATGCTGTAGGCGCGCTTTTAACTCGTTTGCATAATTGTCGTAATTACAGCAAACGGTTGGAGACGATTTTAAATTATTTGAGATTTTGGGCCGGGAATCCGTATAGGAGTTCGCGTGGAGTATAATTAGTACTCGAATGAGGGGTGGTATTGTATACAAACATGGTATTAGGAATCCAAGTTAGTGAGCCGAGGTAGAAAGACATGAGTCGCCAAGTGTTTTTTTTTGTAACTAAAAAGCTGTTAATTAAAAAGTCCTAAAAGTAGAAAAGAAAAAAGAAAGTACTTGTTTTTATTTTACCCCTGAACTCCGGAACGAAGTACGGAACCAGGTAAAAGATAAACTTGTAGAACACAGATTATACGAACTCTAATACCACCTCGAGTGATACTCGCCTTAAAAATAAATTGAATGCTGCTACATTGAAAGCCATACAAACTGGAACAACACCTATGCAATCTACTACCACATCCAGCGGAACACCAACGACAACAAAAACGGCAACTAAAATCACTTCATCAATTTCTTTAGACAATGTTCACCTTGGAATACCTGTGCCACAGTCTGATACTAATAACGCATTACTATCTCTCCTTAAGGAATTTAATGAAAAAATTGATCGAATTAGAACCGATTTTCAACGTCAGATTACAGATTTGCATGCAATACTACAACAACTAGTAAAAAACACCATCACCAAAAATAATCATCATATAGAACCAGTATCTCAGTTAGGGAGAAGAATCGACACTCTTGAACGTCAATCTCTTGTTAATGATGTAATTATTGACTGAGTACCTGAAGTGCATAATGAAGATCTTGGTTATCTTTTAAATAAAGTTTGCACTTCCTTGAATGTGCCCCGATCTCAGCTAAAGAAATTTTTCGTGTCAAGATGAGGATTTTGTTGGGAACAAAAACAACAACGACACGAACACTAGTAATTCTGCTCTTATTAAATCAGCTGATGGGTCCATTGTAGTTAAATTACATAACACACGTGACAAAATCCTACTGTTGAAAGCCGTTGCTGCTAAAATTAAGCAATCACAGCAGCCACTATCACTTTTTGGTATTGGTTTCGACTCTGATAAAAGGTTCTATATACATGAAAGTTTAACTAACCAAATACAACTATCGCATATATCGTGAAGCGCTTAAGCTGAAACGGCTCAAACATTTTTCATCTGTTCTTACTATCAATGGATGCATCCACGTTTGACGCAATATTGGAGACAGACCCAGGCTTATTACCTCTCTTACTGACCTTGCGGATGTAATGAAAGATGATAAACTGCAATCGAAACCATGACCTTTCACAATTTTTGGCGACAACACCCATCCACTTGTTTTGCTGCACTTCAACCTATGGCTATGACATATTTTACTGGTAGGCTAGCTCTAACGAATTTTGTTATTTTAAATTTAGTTTTTGAAATTCTTTTGCATTTTTCTGAGTTAACTTTTAGGATTGAATTTTATGAATATGTCTCTGAATTTTCTTCTAGTAATATGAACTTTTTTTTTATTTTGTTTTACGTTCTATCGATATTGATGTTAATCATGATTGCATACATTCTTGAGCCTTGCCTCATGCTAGAGTATTTCTTTGGTTTATTTTGTTTCGTCACTGAATAATGCAACCTGCTAATTCCGCTATATCTGACAGTTTGGGGTTTATCATTTTAATGCCCAGAGTATCTTGCCCAAGATCGATGAGCTCCGGCAAATCTTCTGCGGATTATCTTTATATGTAATATGTTTATCGGAAACGTGGTTGAAGTCAAGCATCGGCGATCAAATGATATCTCTTCCTGATTATACTGTATATAGAAACGATCGAGCTTCCCGTGGAGGAGGTGTAGCATTATACATTCGCAGTTCTATACATGCCCGTTTCGTTGCTCAACCGGCAAATAATGCTGAGGTTGAGTTTATTTTTGTGGCAATTTGCAATGGCTCTGAAAAGTGTCTTGTTGGTGTTGTGTACAAGCCACCCCATATATCAAATGTTAACTCATTTGAACCTCACCTGCTTGATGTTAGTCAGTCCTATCAGCATATGGTGATTGCGGGAGATTTAAATTCAAGTTTTCTTGCGCGTAATAGGTCACCAAGCCAATTCCTCAGTTTAATTGATATATTCGGTTTATCTGTTGTAAATAGACTTTATCCTACGCACTTACTTCTGCGACCTTGATAGATATGTTTTTGACTGCTAACAATGAAATGGTTATCTTTAATGATCAAATATCTTTTCCGGCATTTTCCAAACATGACCTAATATTCCTAACGTATGACTTTAAACCGTCACGCGATCCTCGTGTGTCTACCATCAGCTTCCGAGTTTTAAAGGTATTAACATTTATGCTCTATTTAGTGATGCTTACGCCTGTAATTGGGAAATGATCTATTCCATGAAAAGCGTTGATGAACAAATTAATTACTTCATGCACTTACTGCAATACCTTTTTGAGACACATGTTCCCCTCACAACGAAAAGTATTTTAACTTCCGGTAGTCAATGGTTTACCGCACGAATTCAAACATTGATGTCAATGCGCAATAATGCATATCGTAGATGGAAGCGTTTCAGAACTTCTGAAATTGGCAAAATTTTCGTATTCTACGCAATGTTGTGACTAATGAAATAAGAAAATCTAAGAAGAACTACTTGAGATCGAAATTTGATACGAAGCTACCCTCAAAGGAGCTGTGGCGCAATTTGAAAGTGATTAGAGTTGGGCGAACTTTGGAATGCAAGAGTTACGTTGACCCTTATGAAGTAAAGTTAAATTTCGTCACTTGCAGTTAAAGTCGACCCTCTCCACCCACTGTCGCGGGATAAAGTACGACGGCAGCTACCAATAATATATTTTCTTTTGCGTGCGTCACGCAAAAGGAAGTGTTTAAAGCAATTTTCTCAATAAAGTCAAATTCGTTAGATATTGGTGACGTACATCCTAAGTTTATAAAACTACTTATACCTATAATCTTGCCATCTTTAACGCATGTTCTAAATTATGTCATTTTTCGTTCGTATTTTCCATCCTCCTGGAAGTTGGCTAAGGTTATTCCCATACCAAAAAAGGCTCAAGCGAACGCCACTGAATACCGACCTATTGCGATACTGCCGTTCCTGTCCAAGGTTCTTGAAAAACTCCTTCATTTGCAAATTGTGGACTATTGTGAACGTCATAGCTACTTAAATAAGTTTCAGTCTGGTTTCCCGTGCAAGCATAGCTGTACAACTGCTCTACTGAAGGTCACTAATGACTTACGTTTGGCATTAAATAGTGACATGATAAACATTCTCGTTCTCTTGGACTTTTCAAAAGCATTTGATTCCATAGATCATGCCCTACTTATCTACAAACTAGTAACTAATTTTAGTTTTTCAAGCTCGGCATCCAATCTCATTCAGTCTTATCTTTTTTTGATCGGTATCAACAAGTCACATGTAATGGAAATTCCTCTACCTTTTTACCAAATACTAGTGGCGTTCCTCAAGGTTCAATACTAGGCCCACTACTATTTTCCCTATTCATGAATGATCTTCCGATTGTTATTCTTAATGCTCAATATCACCTATTGGCTGATGACTTACAAATTTATATATCAAGGCCAGTTGGCTTAATTGAAGATTCTGTCGATCGCCTTAATAATGACCTTTGCTTTATACATGAGTGGTGTATTCCAAATAAGCTTCATTTGAATCCAATCAAGTCAAATGAAATTTTAATCTGTAGGTACAGACTGGATATGTCGTCACTGCCTTGTGTTGTACTCAATAGTGTCATTTTACCTTATCGTGAAAAAGTAGTGAAATCTAGGAATCATTATTGACAATACACTTTCGTTGTCCAATCAGATTTCTAGTGTTATCTCTAAGGTGTATGGATGTCTGCGTAAGCTGTCACTCTCGGCCTCCTACACTCCACTTTCCACTAGGATGATGCTGGCTAAGTCACTCATAGTACCACTTTTTACTAATGCCAGCGAAATTTGGTCCAAATCTGATTCTGCTTCCCTACGTAAATTGAATATTGCATATAACTCTGTTGCTCGGTATATTTATAACTTAAGGCGTTTTGACCATGTTTCAGAATTTGCTAGGGACCTATCCTTGGATGTCCCCTTCAATCATATCTTCTGTTTAAGGATTTGATATTTCTCAATTGTGTTATCTCCTCTGGCAGACCTACTTATTTATATGAAAAAGTTTGTTTGTCCCAATCGTCACGTAGTGTTAGTCTGTCTGTATCTGGTGCTAATTTCTCGGTCACTGAGAAGCAATATATTGCTCGGACTGTCAGAACCTGGAATAGCCTATCTTTTATGTTGCGTAGAGAAAGAGGCGTTGGTATAAGGTTCAAGAATGTATTGTTTGAACATTGTCGTAGAAGCTAAATTGTTTCTTTTTCCTATTTTTTCTTATTTTATTATTTCTTTTGCTCTTAAATATAAATTCAGAATTTATTTTTTATTTTTATTTTTTTTCTCTTTTTTTTCGTACAATTTTACTTACTAATTGTTTTTATAGTACATTATTAGTAGTAGAGTATACGTAAGTTAGACTAAGCTATTTTTGTTTACACTATTTTTACATCTACCTACATATAGTTGTAAGACCTCTGGCCTTAATTATGTTGAGCATTATAATAATAATAATACATAATACGGCCCCCGAAAGAAACTCTATCATATCGCGACAGGTGCCCACCTGGAGAGAGGGAAGAAAACTGTCTTTTATCTTGCAAGTTGAATGACGAATTGATAGACAGTTTGGGGCGCCCACCCTCATTGCCAGGAGAATTTGCAGTATAAGTATCCGCTGGTGCCTACACCCACATTCCATCAAATTCCACTGGTAATCGCTCGGCCAGGTGGTACCGCTATAGTCACGAGCCAATTGAACACGCCTTCTATTCAGCACGTTTGGAATGACGACGAGAACGAGGTATTTGTAACATCTTGTGGATCTTTTGCTACATAAGATCGGAGATATTCTGCTAAGGTCCTGTGATTTCTTTCCACTGCACCATTCGTTTAAGGGTGGTAGGGAGTAGTTTTAAGTCGTTTTATTCTTAGTAATTTAGATATCTCGGCGAACATGCCACTTATGAGGTTAGAATCCTGATCTGTGAGGATACTTTCTGGAATACCATATCGACAAACTATTGTTGTCGTGAAGGCTTCCGATAATCTCTTAGAATCAATGTCGACTATGGGAATAGCCTCAGAAAATGTTGAGAGGTCGTCTTGAAATGTAAGGATGAATTTGTTTCCAGAATGAGAAATTGGGAGAGGTCCTACAATATCTAGGTACACTCTTTCGAAAGGTTTGGAGCTAATACTTGAGATTTTCATAGGAATTTTTGGGTTCCTGGATACTTTGTTCACCTGACAAAGTTTACATTTGCTTACATGCTTTACGACGTAGTGTAACATGCTAGGCCAGTAGAATTACTTTTTAATTCTTTTAATTGTGCGGGAAACGCCATGAAGGCCTCCCGTCGATAATGAATGAAAATCTTTTAGAACTTGTTCGATGTTATTAATGTCGGATAAATATTTAATAGAACCTTGATGTTATTAATGTTTATTTGTTTAGTAGCGAAGATCTGGATAAAAGCGTATTTAATAATTATTAGATTCTGCGGATCTAATATGGGGAAGGAGATACTTATTTGTTTTAACTGATGTGCTGCTGTGTATGAGCAGATCTCAGTTAAAATCTTATCGAGGTCTGATCTATCTCGTTAGGATGGACAAGGTTAATTCATTTTTGATATGATTATTGTGGAGTTTTTTTTCTTGAAGACGTTCAGCTCATTTGCTGAAAGTGGAGATTTATCTGAAAGTTTTAGTTTCGAATCCAGCACTCTCTCAAGTTCCGTATCTTGGATTGGCAAGATGACAAATTTAGGATTCGCATTTATGGTTAATAATAATGGGAAATTTGTCTCAGTTATTATAACTGAGGAATTGTTCACTTGTGATGGAGTTGGGTTTGGAGTAATAATACTCGTTTTGGGAATGTTCTGATTAGTTTGATTCCTAGTTACCACATTTACGAAGGTGGTAGGTTCTGCGAAATTTTCGCTACTATTTGGAATAGCTCTACTGAGAGCGTCTGGATTTGTGTTGAGCTTGCCTGATTTGTGAACTATTATGTTGTCATATTCCTCAAGACGTATTCTCCATCTCATTAGTCTTGAGGAGTGATCTTTCAGATTCATGAGCCATACTAATGATTTATGGTCAGTTATAATTGTAAATTGTCTACCATAAACGTATGGTCTGAATTGCTCAACTGCGAAAACGATAGCAAAAAGCTCTCTTCTATTGTTGAGTAACGAGTCTCTGCACCATTGAGAACTCGACTCACATAGGCGATTGGGTGATCTCCTTGATTGTGTGAAGGTCTGATGGTGTCTGACTCAAGCATTTCTTGTATTTGCCTACTTATTTCAGTTCGGTTTGCTTCAGGGTCTCGATTTTGTGGGTAATCACATCTGTATATGAAAGGAAATCCCCTTCTATGAAGAAGATACCGTTGAATTACCTATAGATATTGCGAAAACTTCCTCTGAATTGCAGGGATCCAATTAGGTAAGGTTTTGGAGATGACCATAAAGTCTTTCAAGTCTTGGTAAATTGGGTTCACCTCGTAAGGGCCCAAATCGGCGTCCTCCTTATTAGTATTGAGGATTAGGACTTTTTCCATACCATTGTCTGGTTTGACTATCGAATTTCCAAGAAACAAACCTGGCCTTATTTCCTTCTTGAAACAGACCGATTGATGTTGAATAGAAGGAGTTGGAAGTTCAATGATGAACTCTGATCGAGCCGGAATTTTAATATTATTTAATTTATCCGATTCTTTCGAATTTTTAATAGGAAGGAGATATGACTATAACTTTTGTGGAATTTGGAACGAGTTATTCGATGATTCCGACTCGATTGGATTTGAAGGAGATAAAACTTCATTGAAATTCCTTACATTCTTTTCTGATTTATTGCTGGACCACATCTTTTGTGAACTGTATGTTTTGAATTTAAATGCAAAGAAAATTTTTAATCCACTACATGTCAATTTCTGCAATTGACATATAGTGATCTACGTTTATAAATCACAATTTTCTTCAATTCCGATAATCGACATGGACATGTGTGGTGTTCTGAAAAATTCAAAATGGTGGTGGGTAGTGTAGCGATGGAAAGAGATATCATTGGTTATCATTCATCTTTAATCATCAAATTCACTAATTTAACAAAGTTTAATAATTCTACGCCTAAAATTTAAATTTAGCACAATTCAAATTTCAATCACTTTAATAAATGTAAAACAAACAAAAAATGATACTCAAATATACTCTTACTAATTGACACACGCATGCATTTTTTAATTCATTCCTTATCTATGTAATTATTTCAAAAAAAAATTTCACTCTTAACTAAATTACTTAAATTAGTTGCAATAATTTATTTCAGCTAAACAGTTTAAACATGTCTTGTAAAAGATACCATATAGGCTTTGCTTCAAAATAGCCCTTTGAGTGTGTTTCGAGTAATGTTCGTTTTCCATTCTCGATCGTTTTTCGTAGACGACTTCTCAATGCCTGTTCCCTTGCCGATCTGTGCAATCCACAAATTAAAATGACTACAAATTTTAGAGCCAGAATTTTCACTCAAATTCTTAAGTAAAACTGATGAACAATTTTATGAAAAAATCTCTAAGTCCAGAAAATAACCGAAGAACTAATTGATACCCAAAAAAACTTGCATATAAAGTAAATTATGACCAGTTTGGCATATTTTAACTGAATGACAACTCGACAGAAAAAGAGATCGAATGAAGGAATGACACGCCTTTTATAGACAGATTTGTTTCAATTTCACTATCCATAATGTGAAATTATCAAAATATTGCCCTTTTGTAGATAAATTAAGATTTTTGATTATTATTGGTATATGCCAAAATGAATTTTACATTTTTTGGCATGTTTTCCATAAGGATTTAATCTTAATTTTCTTGATTTCCATTAATTTTTACGAATAAAAAAATAAAAAAATAATTCCTCTAATGACTTTTGCTGTTTTGTCTTGTTCGCACGGTACTTCTCTGTCGCACTCGTTAGTGCAAATTGTAATTGTAAATATGAAATAGATGAACGTTCGGGAACTAAAACACGACCCTTTCGAGTCATTAATCCGGCACTGGAATAGTAATCTATCTGGGAAGACCGAAGTGAAAGTAAGAGTCGAATTGGGTGCGGGTCCATCACGAATCCACACATAAACATTACCAGTGCGTGTGCATGCGTGATGGATCACCGAACCTTGAGATTCAATAAAGCATAGAACAAATAAAGCCAAACCATCTTATGATGCGCTCATCCAGAGAAAGGATGTGGAAAACAGGTACCATCCTGATCACACGCAGTCAGTCCCATCATCTCATCGAGCTGCATAATTACATAAATACACGCTATACCCCCCAAGAGATCTCGTTCATAAGGGCACTATCTATCGAATAAATAGGAGATGCCCTTCCCATACTATACGTATAAACCCTACGCACACATACTCCATACTAGTACTACGACCCTACTAACGCAAACCATTTCCATCTTTTTCTCTATCACCACAGATACACCACCATACCACAATGACACTGAGACGGATTACAGGAGGATTCAGAAACCTCACAACCTGTGAGATGGATCAAGACATGGAAGCCATTCTGTCCTACGGACCCAAATTCGTGCCACCCACGGACGCTGTTAACATAACCGAAACACTCACCACCCTGAATAACATAGCAGACATTACCCAAGAGGTCGACCCAATTAGCTACAGACAGAAAATTAGCATCCTCGCGAAACACACCAACAAATACATTAAAGCCAACGCAAACCGCAAGCAAACCAAAATAGATCGCAAAATAAACATGGCATTAGGACGAATCAGGATCATGCTCGTTAATAGACCAGATATAACCATAATGGAGGCCGATAAAGGCAAAGTCACCGTTACCCTATACACGGAGCAATACAACACCCTGTTAAATGAAATGATAGAGGAAGGAATTCAGAAGGGCATATACAAAACAATCAACAAGGACAGCAAAGACAGAATCTTACGAAGCATCGAACTTTCATATAAGCACAAAATAAAACTCATCAGAGACAAGGGATTGTATATCAAAAGAAGCAGACCAACACTGCTAGGACGCACTCACGAAGACACAATCATGTTGAGAGAACTCACTGATTATGTCAACGAGATTGCCATTATGCACCCACTAATAAAAATCCACAAACCCCAACCTAAAATGAGACCCATTGTCGATAAGACACGATCTATCAATACAATACTAGGTAAATATATTAATAAAGCACTAGATGACATGCGGCACCAACAGTTCTTTAAATTCGACCCCAATGTAAAAGATAGAGCCACGCTTAGGGAAGAATTGATAGACCTAGAAATAATAGGAAATAAAAGGATATGAGCCATATACCATGGATGTCAGAAACATGCTCAATAATCTAATCTTAAAGAAACTCACATATCTAATCAAGGAAACTATAGGTCCTCGAATAGAAGATAACTATAATATCCAAAATCTGATGAACCTAATCGAATTCGGCCTATACCAATCAAACTATTTCAAAATAGACGGAAACATTTATAAGCAGGCCAAAGGTACACCAATGGGAGGTAAAACATCCAGCAAATATGCCAGCATATTCATTGACTATACAGTCAACAAGATCCTCCCTGCCCTCCAAGCAATGGGCGTAGCATTTATTAGGATATATGTCGACGACTTCTTGCTATATGCCAGAAAGAGCAGTACACACAACACTAAAAAACTACTTCAGCACAACCTAGACATGGAGCTAACCATGGAGGAAGAAAACATCGATAAACAAATATACTACTTGGACTTGACCATAATTAGAACCCCAACATCCTTAAAAACAAAATGGTACAGGAAAGAAATCTCATCGAACAGACTGATCAATTTCTACTCCGATCAGCCAACCATATATAAAACAAACACGATAATACATAGGTTAACATATGTACTTGAGGTAACCGATCCGGAATACCAAATGGAGATAGTGCACAAACTCACACAGGAACTGATTGACAACAATTACCCCGCAGCCATCATCAACAGCAGCTATCGACAAGCTTGCCAAAAGGCTGCGTTGCCAAGACACAAACAGGAGAGAATCCTAGCAGCAGTTAATGTACCCCATCCCAGCCAAATAGAACCCATCATATACAACCCCCAAAGACAAGCCACTTTCATTAGGATACCATTTAGCGATCACACGACCGAAAAACTTATAGTTGAGATATACAATACCATAGATACAGTTAGACTAGTACCCTATAACCCCCCCCCCCCCCAAAAGCAAGACTTAGAAGTAAATATAGAAGAAATAATAAGAACTGCGACTATGACACCAAATACTGCTCTGGAAACCCCACATCACACAAGGTAAAACCAGAGGAATGGGGCAACATCATAGAACTCAAATGTGCGAATTGTGAATTGCACTATCTATGCCATACAAAGCAGAAGAATGTAACCGAGCAAATAGAAACACACAAAGCCAATCCGAAGAGCTCAATGTCAAGACACCTCAGAACCGCAGGCCACACCATTCGCCCAGAGATAAAGATCCTTGACAGAATAAGAGGGAACAGGAAAGCCTCAAAGTTTATAGCAGCCTATATAGACACAAACGAGAGTAACACCAGGAAATACATCTCGCTTGAAGAGATCTCAACAGGAAGATACTTCTAATATACACGAGAATACAACCATCGCAGCATTAATAGGGCAGGCAGGTTTAAGCCTAAATATATCTAACGTGATTAACGACTATCGATAGCCACCTAGGCACAAAATACTTGTATTCATTTTTCTTTTCCTCCACGATATAATAGCCCATACCCCAACCCGCAGACATGCTACTTAATGCATTGCTTCGCTAAGAGACATGACTGATGGGAAAGTAACGAACTAAGGAGCCACCCCCGACACCAACTGGACCACCATACGACGAACGATGACACAGACCTATATATGCGTCTGAACGGATATATAGCAGTACGCCATATTGAGCCCATGCGATTCACCAAACAGAGCTACAGACATGAAACAGATGACACAGTTGGGAGTTACTTTACTTGTGGCCAATAGCTCTGCGCTGACCCTCGAATTGTTTGCTCCGCTAAGAAACCCCATACACATGTAATCATTCAATAGGAGTAATAAACACCCACATCCAGACAAACCCATTCTGAAACCTGAGGATCATATTAAGCCACCACAATCGGCACTAAACCAGAATAAATTTAACCAAATGAAAGATACCACAACCTTCGCACGGAAACTTGCTACCAGAAAGGAGGGAAACCAGGAAGCCACCCCCAGGTTCCAGCTGAGACATCAAGCGGGCGGCGGTCTAGACCACACATATGCGTACTCGAATGTGCATACATAATGCGGATACTATCAAACGTTTATCGTGTTGGTCAGACCACACCGGACCAATTGCTTTCGGCTGGAGGCATTTTACACGTGGCCAATGGTTCCGCTCCCGATCTTTAGCATTTACACTGTGCAAACAACACCCCCCCCCCCACAAGGACACCAAAAAGCTGAAGAACCCAGCACTTTTAAAGCACCCTCATACATCAACAACTCCATTCACAATTCCCCATGTAACAGAGCCAGGACCTACATAACCTTCAGCATAGAAAGGACAAAATGAAGGTCAAACATGCAAACAAAATAAATTAAAATAACCCTAGCTAGGAGACTGTACCTCTATATTATTTTTAAGCATAACTACGATGCCGGCAGATCCCAACAACAGAAAACAGTACAGCACAAAGCAATGCAGCAGTTTCCGAGAAAAACCCATACCCAAACTGAGAATCAAAAAATTCATAATAATGAAAAAATTTTACCCATTCATAGATAGCTAAAAATTATAAACAAGAAAACGTAGGCATCAATAAATCTACTCTCCCTTAAAATGCACTAATAAACCACCTCGGTACCCATAATAAAAACTCTATATATAAAGATGAACCCATGAACACAAGACCAATTGAGCGAACCAATCACGATATGTACCCAAGCCATCAGAAGGATATTATCCGCACCAACAAGTAGTAACCCATGATCCATAAGATTACTCAGGCAGGAACTACACATAATAAGTACTCATAATTATAAATAAGGAGGGATACACTCTGCATCCTCTCATTACCACCAAAGAAAACTAGAAGCCAGAATATTAATCGCCGCCGAGTAGTTCAGACACGCATAGAAATTAAAATTAAAATCTTGAAAGTGTTTTCTCGAAAATATAAATCGATATAAATTCACAGTTAAAACATCAAATAGGCACCATATATTTCTATCACAGTGCTTAGTGGTATATATTTAAACGATAAACCGCATACAGTAGCTTAGGATACACACGCGATAACAAGTGATAGCTGCATCATAGTGATAGTGACACAAAACCAATAAACGCCATAGTCGTAACCAATAGTGAGCAATTAACGTATTTCTATATACATAAAAAGTTTTAATAAATCAAGTGCTATTAATTAACAATTAATCCTCGCTAGTCCTATATAGACACCACAATCGCCATCATATATATAATCAGCTTCCACCAAGGTACCACTTCTAGGCAACCTCCATACCTCCACTGTAACAACAGTATCTATCGATACCTTCAATCGGTCAACCAGTTGACTTCCCTCAACCATAACACTAGAGGCTATATATATATGCAGCAGCAAGACATAAACCACTCACCTTACGATTTTGAAGATCCACATAGAAATCACACTCCACATTTTCAGGCAGTTAGCCAACACAAAATTTAAACAGGCCAGCTCAACCTGAAAGAAAATTTTGCTAACGGTCACGAGCTCACAGGCCCCATAGTATAACATCAATTCACAAACCACTTGCTCTCACCATAAAATCACACCCCCTCTGAAATAATAATAAAAAATATACTTATTGATTGGATTAAGATCCTTTTCGAAAACAGCCTGAACGGCAAACACCCGACTCTATTCAAACTCCGGAACATAATTAGCACACCCATTTTTACTTGCATAACAAATAATAATAAATCATACCGCGCCGCGAACAACAACATTAAGTGAATAGACACAGAAAGAAAAGTGATTATATAGTGAAATAAAGTGCGGCATATATCAGTACTGTTAAGACATCCCACAACAAACAGCACAACAACTCTAGAACACATTACTTGGTAAGTCTATACCTCCAGTATACCTTATAAATCATCCACAGCAATCCCATACAACAATAATAGAAAAGGCCCCCATGACAATGAGGTCCATTAGAATCGGTTGTATTCGTAATTATCCAATCTCGACAACAATAGTAATCACACACAAGTGCAGCCAAAAATGCGCATATAAAATTGAATTGTAGGACCACGAAAGCCTCCCCACGCGCAGCACCCCAAGAACTGGCACCACAAGATTTACACACGCACCTTCGAAAATTGAATAGGAGATTTTTTATTAATCAGAATAATTACACTTTAAAAACATAAACAATAAAAACAGGAAACTATAGAATATAAGTAAATGAAAAAGCAAAATAAAATAAATTAAAAAAATAAATTGAAAATGATCAAAATCACGGCACTTTTTGACACTTCAGAAATAATTATTTTGAAAAACAGCAAACTCAAGGCAAGCTAAATTAGAAAGAATTTTTGGTCAGAAACAACCTGTGAGCATATTCTGAACGAATATCCACAGTATTGAACTCTAAATACAATAGTACATTTCATTTGATTTTTATAAGATATTATAAGATTTTTAATACTTAAGCATACTTACCGAGATACCACACACTACTACCCCTCAGAAACATCTGTGAATCCGTATGATACACATTCGCATATTTTTAACATTCCAACCATAATGCAAGATCGGCACTATGATCTATTATAGGAAATACTCGCACAAAATTAACTACTATAACCCAATTAAATAGCTTAAAAATAAGGAAATTTACACAGCACAAACTTCGTGTTCTAGAACACAAAACGGGCTCACAAGCCCACTCCACATATAGTATTACGAACACCGCTGAAGATTTCCGTGGCTGGAATGAAACGACGTACGGTATAGCCAATAGTTAGCCTGCACGGCATCCCCAATCATCCCCCTTATCTATACTAACACTAACAAGCATCGGGCCTTCCTAGTACCGTCTAAGAATGGCCCACTACCCAAAAATGTTATATTTTCCGGGACGTAACATACCGAAATCATCTTCTCAAGCACAGATCATTTATATTCCAAGAATATATAATTTCTATACGACGTACATAGTCATATACCCATATATGTACCAAAGAAAGAACCCCCTGATCTCGCCAGGATCAATGAAGACGGTTCATAAGCTTTAGTGATATAGCACACCAGATCTCTTCCCAAAATCCTTCTCTGGACTGTTGCGTACCATCAGGGGTTATAGAGTAACGGAAGTACAGGCGTTTTACGAATTACCGCCGCGTTGCACACATTGAATTTAATACTGTTCAACCTATATATATATATTTTTTTGCATACATATTTTAATAAAATTCACCACATCTCGATTCCGGCGGACATCCATCAGAAGTCCGACCCCACATATTAGCAACTTTCTAAACAAAATAGACCCACCTACAATTCGTACTGAATGAAATCCTTTAGTACCAGACCTGACAGACGTCCCGTGGATAAACTAACAGGGCGTGGGGTGGATAAAATTGCTGCACCACGACTCCGTCGCAACGATTCGTAGCTAGTCTCCCATTTGGACACATAGCTGCACCGGTTTATTTTATTTTAATTATTTTAATTTTTTTTTGCATAATTTAATTTTGTGTTTTTTTTTGCATTTTTTTTGCATTTTTTTTTTAATTTTTTTTGCATAATTTAATGCATCTAGACATTTCTCATAATCAGATTTAAATTCAGAGTTTTTTGAGAATTGCCTCTGTAGGCTCTCAAAACGCCTGATTTCCTGCTGTCTAGAGTTACCTAAAATTGGTATCGTGTTATCTGTGAAAGGTAATTTCACTTGATACCTTCCTGTGTCTAACCTAATGCATGTGTTTTCACATATGGTTTGACATAGCTGTTCGTCCTTTGTTAGGATGCGATTTGTGCAAACTTCCTCTGTTTCCCAGAATTGTCTGAGCTGTTTGTCTAGCTCTTTAGTCGTAGCCATGAATGTTTTAACATGGTTTTCACTCGTTATCTTCTCTGCAGTCCCGAGGAGTATCCAACCGAAAATTGTCCTTATTGCTGTTGGACTAGTGTACGTGCCTTGTACAACTCCTTCCTGTATAATTTTAGCATATACCTTGGCACCTAGTAGAGCGTCTATTCTGCCAGGCTTCCAATAGGTGGGATCTGCTAATTCTAGCTTATCTAGATGTTGATAATTTCCCTTGTCAATTGATTTGGTTGGCAAATTATCAGTTATGTTGTTAATCACTAAGAAAGTTTCCTCGATTTTTGTCTTGTTTGGACCACAGGATTGTAACCATAGTTTGTTTGTTTATCCAGGTTGCTCCTTGAAATTTTATTTAGTCCTGTTACAATTACCGCTGTAGATCTGCAGTCGGCCTGTAATTTATGGCATGCAGCCTGGGTAATAAATGAGCACTCGGACCCTTAGTCGATAAGGCATCGAAATGTTTGTGACTTTCCTGATGGAGCTTTAACCTTAACTAAAGCTGTTGATAATAAGGCATATGATCTCTCCCTATTCATATAGGTTTGAGTCACTTGTGATGATTCAGATTAGTACTTATGACTGGTCTTGTTTGCCTGGCCTCATTATCCATGTTGTTGTGAAGATTGATTGCCTCTACATTTCTGGGATGCAAATTGTTTGCTTTTACATCCTCGTGCAGTGTTATATGATGCCATTTCTTGCATTTGATACACCTATACCTGCTTGAACATTCTGTGACTGAATGCCTTTTAGAAAGACACTTGTAGCAATGTTTGTTTGTAGCAACGAATTTCTTTCTGCTTTGTACATCCATTCTTAGGAATTTGTTACATTTTTGTAAGAAATGATCTCCATTACATTCAGAACATTTTGCGCAATTAACTACATGATATGCCTTGGTTGTAGTTGGTTTGCTTATACCTTTGGCTTGACTTGGTTTGGGCACCAATTTATCTGAAATTGCCTCTAGTACTTTCAATCGAGTGTCTAAAAAATAGTTGAACTCTTGATATTTAGGAAGCTCTTGTGATGCTCCCTGATGTTCTTCCCATAACCTTAATGATATAAAGGGTAGTTTTTGTACTATTAGATATACGAGTAGAACATCCCATTTTGATGTGTCCACTTGAAGGCTCCTTAACTGCTGCATGCACTCTTCTGTAGTATTAATTAGAGATTTTAAACCAGCAGCTGTCTCTGTACTCAATGTTGGTTGATTTGTTAATAGCTTCAATAGATGATACACTAAGATCTTTTTATTTTCATACCACGCCTTTAATTTGTTCCATGCAGGTATATAATCTTCGTTCGTAATTGGAGTATGCCGTAAAAGTTTTTCTGCATCTCCGTGTAATGACCCTTTTAAATAATATAATTTTGGAACATCTTTCAAATTCGTGTTATTGGTTACTACAGCTATATACAAATCGTGGAAGGAACGCCAGCTATGATAATCGCCACCATATTTTGGTAATGTAATTTTTGGGAGAATATTCTGTTGTTGTTGTAGTTGTTCCACACGTGTTTGCTGTGCTAATAATAATGTGGAATCTGACAATTCTGTTGTGGGATGGATTGCATCATACAGTCTACCTGTATATATACAGTAATCTGTTTGTAGTTTACTAAATGTCTCCTCAAGAATGTATTTTGGCATGTCTTTTGGAGGGTTTTCAATAATGTTTTCATTGATCACCTAATCAATCTGTTCGTATTCCAACCACACTCGTGTGATTTCGGAAAGCTTTGCTTCAAAATAGAACTTTGAGTGTGTTTCGAGTAATGTTCGTTTTCCATTCTCGATCGTTTTTCGTAGACGACTTCTCAATGCCTGTTCCCTTGCCGATCTGTGCAATCAACAAATTAAAATGACTACAAATTTTAGAGCCAGAATTTTCACTCAAATTCTTAAGTAAAACTGATGAACAATTTTATGAAAAAATCTTTAAGTCCAGAAAATAACCGAAGAACTAATTGATACCCAAAAAAAACTTGCACATAAAGTAAATTATGACCAGTTTGGCATATTTTAACTGAATGACAACTCGAAAGAAAAAGTGATCGAATGAAGGAATGACACGCCTTTTATAGACAGATTTATTTCAATTTCACTATCCATAATGTGAAATTATCAAAATATTGCCCTTTTGTAGATAAATTAAGATTTTTGATTATTATTAGTATATGCCAAAATGAATTTTACATTTTTTGGCATGTTCACCATATGGATTTAATCTGAATTTTCTTGATTTCCATTAATTTTTACGAATTTCTGATCTACTTTATTTATCGACGCGCCATTTTTAGTTCATTCCAAATAATTCCTCTCATGACTTTTGCTGTTTTGTCTTGTTCGCACGGTACTTCTCTTTCGCACTCGTTAGTGCAAATTGTAATTGTAAATATCGCGAATTACGCGAATCCCGCGAAAAATACCGCGAAACGAACGCGACCATTAGAATCGCGCGAAGATTCTACCCCGGTTTAGCAAGTCAAATGTGATGGGAACATGAAGTTTCGCCGTGTTTTCAAATCGCGAAATGTCAAACGCGCGCGATTTGTTTTTATTAATTTTATTAATTTAATAGTGGTTTTGTGAGGTGTGTGCTGATTTTTCATCGCTGAATACCATAGTCTACAGGTAATGTACAACATTTATTGAATTTATTTGGTTTTTTAATATTTTTAAAATTGGTGGACACCTGTGCAGGTGAGCTTGTTATGGTGTTTTTCTCACCTGAAATGACCACCCATCTTCTACATGTACTTTTGTTTACACGGTTGATTGTCCCTTTTGTATGTTTACTTAGATATGTGCATGTTATGGCATGGATATTACACATATTTCCTGCCTTCTGTCTTGTTAAATAGCTAATTTTTATTGTTAAGTTCAGTGTTGTAGACTTATTTTATTTATATTTCATCTATTTTTTTTATTTATTTCATATATTTTAGTTCATTTCTTTCTTTCTTTCCATGTCGTCGAGGGACTTTTACACCTGTGGCACACTCCAGGTGCAGGTGAGATTTCTTGGGTTTATTTTTATTTTGCACGTGATAAATTTTCTTTTTTCCCTTTCAGGTTGGTCGAACACTGTATGATGATGGAAATATACTTTTATGTTTTTGCTTCATATCTTGTGAAGCCTTGGATGGAGATAGAATTTTATTTAATTCAGCCTCTTTTGTGGTTATATATGGAGATAGTTTTTTACCTTTATGCTTCATTTCTTATGAAGCATTGGCTGAAGATTGATTTGCATTGCTTTATTGGAGAATGTTATCTCTGTATATACCAGACTCTTTGTTTGAGACCTCTTTTCTGGGTCTTCGCTTTTCAAATAAACATATGGATAATTTGAATAGTAATCCTCATATGGATAAAATTCATTTGAATCATTAATTCCTAGAGAAATGCATTTGTTTTTGTAATTGATACTAGCATTGTATCGAGATAAAAAAATCATGGCCAAGCAGGCCATCGTAAGAGAGGATGGAGTTATTTCCCACAATTTGAAATGGGTGGTCTAGGATGGAGTTATTATGATCAGAATTTAAGTTTAACTTAGCAAAGATGAGTCCTTCTGTAGAAGTGGACTCTGTAAATAATATGTTTATATTGCAATCAGCATCTCTGTAGCAGATGCTATCTGGCTTCAATGGATGGAGTTTAATCTCTGATTTCTGCCCCAGTATCAATTAAAAATGTAAGTCTTGGAGCAGAGCAGATATCGACAGGCAAAGAAAGAGTTAGAGAATTTTTATTGGTCTGGACGGGTATTCGAATTAATTTTCTATCGCCTCTGCCGATATTGTCTCGGGAATCCAGTGAATTTGTGCTTTTGTTTGTTTTTTACCCGGTTTTTTTTGTAATTATTTTTTCTTTTCCTTTTTTAATACACTTGCTTTTTATTTTGAAATATTTATTAATTATTTTTTTATTTTAGTTACATAAAATTTGTTGTAGGCACTGATTTGCAATTTATTCACTGGTCAAACTTTTGAAAGTACACTGCGACCAAAATGCTGTGGATGGCTGATTTTATCACCAATTAGTTCAACTCGAACTAACTCAATTTTTTTTCCTGAGGCATTGATTTATTGGTACGGAATACTGCTGCCACCAAAATGTTTTGTGCCTGCTCCGTGCTTCCACGAAGAGAGCAGCCACCTTTAACACAAAACTTGCACTTTTTCCTAAAAATCTTCTAGATTTCTTTCATTTATAATTTTCTTGTTTTAATAAATTTACAATTTTCAATCGGCACTTTTATCCAATGTGTTTACAATTTCCGTTTTAGCACCTTTAGATCTTTCTCTCTCGACGAGTCGGAAACAAACTCCCCGAGGTTTGGCGATCTTGCAACCAGGTACCCACGTTATCTTGCAAAGCTTTTTTATCTTTTTATTGCTTTCTCACGACGTTAAAAATCGTACGTGAGAAAATGTACAAAAGTTTTGATGCATGCTATATGCATCTATGCAAACTGTAATCCGATATGCACCTGCGCGCCTGTCTTGAAATATTAATTTTAAGGGGGCGCGAATAATTGTGATAATTGTATGTATATATGTACATACAATTAGATTGGATTAAGTAAGTAATGTACGTATGTACAGTGAACATACTGCAAAAAAAGTAATAAGACACTATATGTAGGAAAATGCATACTGTGTGATTGGAATGTGTGTCTGATAACAAAACGCAATTTATGCTAAATTGCATTTTTTTATAATAAGGGAAGTTTTGAATAAATAATTTTATATTTTCAGGGTCATCTTGTGGTACATCAATATACTGTATAGGACAATATATTGATGTATTGACTTATGGTAGTAATTCGGGGCATTGGGCACATGAGTCACAACAGAGACCTGAAGACCAAAAATGAGGAACCTTGATAGATCAAACATGGAAACATTATGGTTTGAAGAAGTACACGATGAGAGACTAGTGTGATGTGAATTTGCACATCAATTTCCTAATCAATTGAAAATACAATAATGCACATTCTGCATTCTTGCATTATTCAATTGACCCAAAACCCATCGCTCAATTAATCAATCACAATAAATCCGATCGATTGATTAATTGCAATTAAGCAAAAACATACGCTAAACAAAATATATGTCACAACCTTAAGAAGTGACTGTAATTGTTTACATGCGTTTGTTTACATTTTTGCAACCAGCGTAATACGGGTCAATTATATTGCGTCACATCTCTCTCTCGGAGTTAAGCACATAAGTGCAAACAAGCGGTTTAGTTTTAACGTGTTTAATGTACATTAATATTAATTTAGTTTAAGCTAGCAAATTGATGATTGTATAAATTAAGTAGTGATACTCGAATAAAGACAGTTTGATTTTAACAGTAATCAATTGATTTAGTCAATCGAAAACAGCAAGTAGTCTTTTAACTTGGTGACTGCTATTTTTAGCTGCACCTTTCAAGTTGGCATCTGCTAGATTAGCTGTGCCTCAAGAGATCTGCTTTATTAAGCTTCTCTAGGAGATCTGCCTAATGGCTGCCTCCCATCATTGCTTCATCAGTGCGCAAGAAATATAATTACTACACTAGAGACCCAAAAAGTCTGCACAGATTTGGTCTCTTTAAAGATATCTGCATTTGCAAAGTGCCTCGTGTTGCTTAACCCTTAGCTGGCTAGAATATACATTCTCATTCATCGAGGACCTTTTTGTACCAAAGTACTCATAGCTAAGTTACTTAATAGTAAATATAGAGCCTATACTCTAGTGCATTCATGTTAAAATAATTTGTATATGATTATTATCACCGAATATAAATTTTCATGTAGGATTTTTATGGATTCAACTAAAATTTTTCTTCATCGATATTTGCCTCTATTACATTGCCACCAATCAGATTGATTTTCAGCGAATTTCAGAATTTGTTTTCTACAATATTTACCTTAATGGTCTACAAACTTTTGCATACTCTATATCTACAGCCAATCTTGAAACCATTTGGCTCACCGTTTACCACATATCTCAGAAAAAAGATGTTCGTAGGCTTCCACTACCAGATTTGTGATACAAAGCTGTCAATTAATTACAATAGAACGATCCAGAATAGCAGCCATAACATATGTGTAGCGCATTGCTTCCATAACATCCCATTACCTCGCTGAATACAGTACCGGTTGCAGATAATTCCGTACTTATCTCCTTTGATATTTTACAACTGAAAAATATATAACCTGAAAATGGAAATTACAAAAATATCCTACCATGTTTCACGGATTATTGGTAAATTTTTTTTCGTATCTCTGTAAATTTTAGACTCTTACTTGCCAGGGATTTGCTGAAGATCATACTGGTTTTAAAAAGCGTATAAGCCATTGCGTCACTTGAGTGAACTCAACTTAATATTAAAAATTATTAAAAATATTTTCTAATACTAAGAAAGAAATGCGAACTTTATTTTTAATGCGAGCACCTTTTTCTTGAAAAAATAAGAAGACTATTCTATAATGTAATTTTTAATTAATTCCAACATTTCTCAAAAGCAAGGAAGTCAGTTTTGGCAGCTGGGTGGGTTTAATTCTAAATGAATTAAAACTAAAATCGCAGTTTTGTTTTAATCTCAAGTCACAGTTTATACAGTAAGCAATATGAGCCTGTAGTACAAAATCATTAAGTTTTATATAATAACATAACATACTAGATAGCAGACAATTGCGTGGCACTTTTTGTTCGAACCAACTTGCTTCGAATATATATTTTAACCGATAACTTCTGAAAAGAAATTATCCTGAAAACAAAGCATCAAAATTCTTCGTAAAATTAAATCTTATTTGATTTCTCTTAAGCAAAAAAACATGTACACAACCCAACATAGCCATGTATTTGTCATCTTCATAGCATATTGCACAAATACAACATAAAAGTATAGCCTCATTGAGCAAATTAAATTAAAATTATTATCAAAAAACAATTCCTGAAAAGGGAACATATTACAACAATACCATGCTGAAATTGAGTTCTGAAAAGAAAACAAATTCAATCTAATTACAATTTTCCCAAAAATAGGTACAACATATATCAAAAGCATGTGTTGTCATGTAACATACAATGCATGGCACAAATACTATCAGATCAAGCAGATCAATCTGCAACTCTAGCATTATCATCATTATAAGTACCATCGAACAGGAATTTCTTCTCTAAGTGATACGAAATAAAAATTTTGCAAATACTTATAATTTAATTTAACACAACAGCATGGGTGGGTCTAAATTTCTTGTTGCTATGCATTTTTGTTCGTTGCTAGGCAAATTTTATCGCTAGTACCGTAAGAGCACAGCTGCATTGCCAATTCTTGTAATCATGTGTGCAAGCAAGGGCTATAGAAACGACAAGCTGACTGATCTCGATCTCTTTTTGTACTTGGCATCGCTTGGGGTAAGTTGGCTGCTTAGGAACTAACATTTATATCGGGTATCGACTGATATTTCACTTCTAACAATTAACAATCATTTCTGGTCTCGACGGAAATAAACGCATCTAATTTCGGGTCTCGACTGAAGATAAGATATTTACTAATAATCACTTCTGGTCTCGACGGAAATAAACGCATCTTATTTCGGGTCTCGACTGAAGATAAGATATTTACTAATAATCATTTCTGGTCTCGACGGAAATAAACGCATCTTATTTCGGGTCTCGACTGAAGATAAGATAACACTTTAAGCCGGGTCTCGACTGACTTAAAGAATATTATCTCGGGTCTCGACTGAGATAATCTTTTACTAACAATCATTTCTGGTCTCGACGGAAATGAACGCATCTTATTTCGGGTCTCGACTGATGACAAGATAACACTTTAAGCCGGGTCTCGACTGACTTAAAGAATATTATCTCGGGTCTCGACTGAGATGATCTTTACTAACAATCATTTCTGGTCTCGACGGAAACAAACGCATCTTATATCGGGTCTCGACTGAAGATAAGATACCACTTTAAGCCGGGTCTCGACTGACTTAGAGAATATTATCTCGGGTCTCGACTGATATAGTATCTTACTAACATTAACGCTTCATTTCTGGTCTCGACGGAAATAAAGAATTGTTCTAACCAAGAACAAAGGGCCTAACATTAGCTTACAGCCAATTCCTCAAGTGTCAAGTTTTAGATCGGTGAGTACCAGTCACTTGTAACATTTTAATACTTATTCATATATCTATTTGACTATATTTTGACTTATATACACATATATATATTATACATTTCATGTGCATATCTATTTTACATATATATTTTTATTACATTTTTGGCGATCTTATATTATAACTTGGTGCTAATAAGTGTTAGTGTAATACAAAAATCTCAGACCCAAACTTATATACAGAGTTTTGTCTCAACATATTTATTTCTGAAAATCGTACATTATAAATCGGTGTCAAATAGTGTGTTTTCTAGTGTGTGTTGATCTCTGACCCAACCATTTATATAATTCTGTCTTAATACAACTACTCGAGATATTTAAGTTAAGCACGTGTGCGAGTGTTTTGAAGTTAAATTATTCTAACTTTTGCTCTATATTAATTATATATATTGAATATCTATTTATATATCTATTACTAACAATCCTGTGAGTGTGTTTTTCCCATACTTTTGAATCCTTGACCTGAAACCTTTTTATACATAATCTGATCTAAATAGTGAGAGATTCTAAAAACTAAGTGCAGTAGTTTCTTGAGAGTCAAAGAAAGTGAACAGTGTTGATTTGTTGTTAGGAAATAGACCACTGATCTTGATCCAAATTTACCAGTGTATTCATTTCAGTCACTTAACCAAATTTGCGTCTACGTTCTATTAACGGACAGTACGCTTTTAAAAGGTGTTCTTTCGAAATTTAGCGTTCGCAAAGTCAACGATGAGTTTCAAGCTAGCCATGCTATCTGCTTTTCCTGCGTCTATGCTCAATAGTACCTATTGTAATAGGCTCTCTTGGTGATTCGAATACGGTGTCCGACCTTTTGCTACATGGTATGGAGGCTACTGTCTGCACCCTGAGTTAACTCAATTAGTTGTTCAGTAAAGAACTAAACTAAAATTACGAGATAGCTGACAACGAACTTTAACGAATTTTGTGAATGATATTTTTCGGAAATCTGATCAGATGCTCGATGAAATATGGTATATTCTAATATCAAGAGCCGCGGTGGTGGCTAGACGACAAGTATTAAAAAAAAACAGCCGAGCTAAGCTGCACTCTGATATACTCGGATATGATAGTTTTCGGACTTTTTTTTGTTTTTTTGTTTTCGAACCACTCTCCCGGAGGAACGGGTGGAGTAAAAAAGTGACTGTAGAAGACCATTCATCCTTTTTAGAACATAGGTAGGATCATAGTGCACGTGAAATCCGGTATAGTTCAAATCGCCTGTGTGGCAATTTAGGACAGTTTTTTTTTCATGCTGTTTTTTTAAACTTCTATATAGACCGTTAAAAAAGTTTCGAAATAAAAGAATCGTTTGTGGTTAATTGGGGCCTCATTGAATAAGGGGCACCTCGTGACAGCATTTGTTACGCCGCTGAATACGTTCCTTTTTCTTGTCACAGAAAAATAAATATAGAGTATATTCGCATATCTAATAATGCTCACTCATCAATTTTACCTATTAACCCTCAACAATCTATATTAATTAAGCGTATCTTGTTCTCTAGAAAAATAGTCCTTAATTTATCATTTTCTTAATAACTAATGCATATCATTAGTTTTCTTCACATGAACTAAAATAACAAATGCAAATCCTTTAATTCTCTGAATATGGACCGAAAATGTGAGCAGAAAAATTGATTGGATCCCATTTGCGAAGAAGAGAAACTATCTGTGAACTCATAATGAAGGTGGAATAGAGCTACATGGTACTTATCAGCAGGACTTGAAATTTATTACTGTTGGGAGTGTAGTAATTTAATTATTAGTTAGCCAAGTAAACGTTCCATAGTTTGACCCTAATGGAAACGGAGAGTCTTCAGAATAGAGAAATTATGAAGATTACATCCTTAGGACTAATTATAGTCCAATTTCAGACCCCACTCACAATTAATAAGACAAGGGGGAGGCATAATTTGTACCTGCTGTGTGTCATGAATGGATAAAATCATGCTTAATTATTTGTAGAAGGAATAAGATGCTTTAAAGGAGATTTTAAATGTCTTAATAGACAATGGAGGGTTTTTGTAATTGTACCCCTCCTACTGTTGAACAATATTTGCTTCCTTCGCTTTAATTAACGGTATTAGGTTTACCTTCAATTGGAAAATATTTGGAGAATTAAATAATCAGATTCAGATTTTGATAAAAATTACTTGTGTTGCTACAGTTTTTGATAATTTTAATAAAATCTGTTCTATATTTTTTATCATATTCATGAGAAACATTTGGGATATGAGTAAAATAGGGTTGAAAATAGGGTTACATTCCTATAAATATCTCAATTGGAAGAACTGATTTAAAACTCTTTAAAGGCTTATTCAAGACTATTTTAGTGCTTAATTAAAACAAATTACGGCTCCCATATTCTTTCTCAAAAATAGCTGTCTTCTAACTTTAGAAAAAGCTAGCAGAACCCAACGAAAAACAGGCATCTTAGCAAAACGAGGCCAAAAAGGAATCTATTATTAAAAACAAGTATTTATTGAACATCAGAATTAATGAAAATAGAGGCATACCGCTGGACTGTCTTAAAACAACCTTTACAATTACAACTCCTGCCTTGCTCGTGAAGATCTGCATATGTGGACATAGGCAATAATGTTGCGAGTACTATAATAGATAGCGACAACTAACCCAACGGATCAAATACCCTTCCAACATCCGAACAAATATTTCTCTTATTATAAACTCCCCGACTCATGCGCATCTAGTCGCTACTAGGCATGAACTTAATTTACCTGCTTGCGGAGGAGTCATAGGTTTACATGACAGAAGATGGAGCAGATCAGTATATATTCTAATACAAGAAAAGCTTTGAACAGAATTAAGAGGGGCACAGTTATAATAACATTATAAAATAATTCAGTTGTGCTAATACCTCTCAAAAGCTTTCAATTGCGAACATTTTTTCCAGAGTGCCCAGAGTTCGTTTCTAGGCAATTGGATAAAAGTTTATGTGTCAGATTTTTTACGTTTGAAAAAGTTAGGTGAACTCAGGTTCTCGAAGTAGATTATCCAAGTCTAAGTCGTTCCATCGAAATTTGAATAATATAATCTTTTTTTTATAGACTCGTTGTTCAACCAACAAGGCATGTTAACCTTAAAAAATCTCAACCGTTCCAGAGTTACAAGGTGAAATTTTTAATCTTGCCCAATGGTGGATTCCAAGTTAAAATTTTTAGAATCGGTCAAATGCAGTTTTAGAGAAACTTTCTATATTCGAAATCAAATTATTAAATACAAGAGAAAAAAACCGGACAAGGTGGTAGACTTTTCTCCTGTATTTAATAATTTGATTAAGAAAATATGTCAGTTTTTCACGATACACCCCGTATCGCTCCGGAGAGGGGAGGGCCAATGCCAATTTCTGTCAATGTTCAATCAATGTGCGTGTAAATGTGCGAAGCATCAAGATGGATGCTGGTTGCTTATGATTCACAGCTGAAATTAGATCTTTTATTACAGAACAAGATTCTTTATTTCGCAGATTTCAGCGGGTAAAATTCAATGAGAGCCGATTTTAGTACAAGATTACATAAAATAAAATCAGTACAACAATTTATGCAGCCTAGAAGCAGTACATTTTTGCTTAATCTTTCTACCAGAAATCTTGAACCAACCTACAAAAGGTACACCTACAACGATAGTTCTGTCAGCTATATTCATCCTCAATTATTCAACCATCATTTCTCATTTTTGCACACTTCTTCCACATCTAAAGTATCATCAAGCCCTCTGCGTATTCTGGAATATGATAATAATGATGACTTTAGTTTTTGGTTGGTTGATGAATCTGAAGTTATGAATGCAATTTTCCCTATTAAATAATAGAACAGGACCTGACGGAATCTCTCCTAGATAAGAAAAATACTTCTCCCATGAATTACCGAGCCATTTCTATGGATTTTCAACACCTGTCTAACCACCTATTAGTTCCTTTCCTTATGGAAAACTGCAACAGTTTTACCGGTACCTAAGATTAAAGCCTTCTTGGGCAAGGTACTAGAGACGTTATTGTCTCTTCAGATAATTGACTTGCTCAGTCCATATCCTTATCTGGTTTCCGCCGTTTGCATAGTCGCGAAACAGCATTGATTGTGTTGTAGCTTTACTCGATTTCTCTAAAACTTTTGACTTAGTTAATCTTCCTAAATTACAGTCTAAGTAATCACACACAGTAGCACTGGACACTGCTGGTATGCTAAGCTGCGGTGTGCCACAATGGTCCGTATTGGGTCCATTACAGCTCAGTATGTGTATGTGTAAATGATTTTCCAAATTCCATTGGAAGATGCAATATTCAAGTGTATGAGACCTTAGTTCGGATAAATTTCGACTTTGTATTTGTCTCTCGTTTGGTTGCCAATAATCATTTAAAACTGAATTCACTCAAGTCTCAATGTATTGCCTCCTATCGCAGTGATATTACGCTCTCTGATTTCCCACCTGTCACTTTAAATAGTTTTACTCTGCCTTTTTCAAGACGTTTGCAAAATCTTGGTGTATTCATTGGCATGAAAATGAAATGCCTCCGGCGGCCATTGTTATCGTCTATTATTCTTCCAGTATTGCCAGCATTGGTACTAGGTTATTGCTGGTCAGATCACTTCTTCTTCCTTATTTTATAAATGTCAGCTTAGTATATCCACACTTGGATTCTACTTGTTTAAGAAAATTGAACGTAGCATTTAATGACTGCCTTAGATTTGAGTATAGACTTAGACGATATGATCACATTTCATATTTCAGTAATAGCTTGCTGGGTTGTTTTCTCAACGAGTACATCCATAAAATCATAAATACAGGCCAACCAGAGTATCTTCGCAAGCAACTACGATTCCTTAATTCTGTACGACATTTTAATGTACTAATTCCTGATTTCCATTACTCTGTTCAATGTGACTCTCACTCTCATTGAAGCTGGACGTTTGTGGAATTATCTGCTCACAAATATTCAGCGCACTAGTTCGATTAATAAATTCAAGGATCTTGTTACGAATTTGAATGCATAATTTTAAGTATGTCAGATATACACAGTTCTTGTACTGGCCGAAGCAGCGACATCTTGGGTAAATCATTAAAATCGTTCTTAATTTCATTTCAGTTATTAATTTTGCTCATTTTCGTTTATTCTCTTGTCTTATTTTTTCATCATTTATTTGTATATTTAATTTTCTTTTCATTCTTTTCTCTCTTCTTTATTTGCATATTATTTAATTTAAATATTAGTTGCCTCCCAACTGTAAAAATTGCAACATTCTTGCGTGCATTTGAATTATTAAATTAATTGGATTTAATTAAATTGAGTAGGGGCTAGTTGAGCGGGATTCAACATAAAATGAGGGCCCTACGGATACCATACACCCTGTATTTTTAAGATACGGGATCAACCTGTAATTCCGAAAGGGTTCTGATTCGTCCCGAAACATAATTCATTATTTGTTTGCCTAGGTGAGTACTATCACCTCCTTCCCTTTATGCTTCTTGCATAATGCTGACTGAAACGGCTCTATCAAAATTTGTCATGCCTCTATTAATAACAGCACAGTATAGTTAAAGCGAAAGAAAATATAGAGAAAAATCCAAACAAAAGGAAATCAATGAAAAATTAGCCTTTGTGTACAATTTTTAACTGTTCTAAAAAGCAAGCAACTTCATTTTAGCTCTTTAACTTTTAAATAGAGCAAGATGAAGTCCTCGCTTCAAAGCACCAATTTTTTCAATTTTTGTAATCGATGCAGGAATTTGTGTTCAAGAAATGAAAGGGTTCTCAAACAAAAGTCTGCCGATAAAACTCATTTAAATTTTTTTTCTGTCTCCTCTCTCTTTTGAAGCCGCATACGTATGACAATGTATTTATATCCAAATTTTCCTAAATGAAAAAAATCAATACTAAATTTGACTTTTTTTATTTAGGCATTTAGCGTTCCTTTGCCCTTTAAAAATCACTTCAAAGAAAGACAGTGACATTATAAAAATTGTATCGAGTCTATACATATAAGTATGTACAACATGTTACAGATATTTCAGGAATTATGTCAATCCCTGCTCGAAAATTTTAATGAAAAAGAGGGAAACATAAATTAAGAATTGAATACGATGAATTTGTTGGCTGTTGGGCCTCTTTTCAGTTCATTTTGTTATTTTTTTTTCCATTATTTTTTCTCTCTTACAAGGTGGTTCCTAGATGTGTAATAAGTCATGCTGGTGACATTGTATTAAATATTTACGATAAATTGTTAATATCAACAAATATGGATTTAACAATTCATGTAAATCTTAAACTGGCTTCCAACTTATAGCTGGTAACTTAGCTACTTTAGATATGCGTTATTTCAAGTCTTCCCATTTGCTAGATTTCGTTGTCCGGAAATTGGTGTCGGTAGTCAGGAATTATAGCTCGGTAGTCAAGAACTATCCTCGGTCGTCCGAAATTAGTCTCCGTAAGATTAAGGATAATAGCTTGCCTATCGTTTATGTTATAAATCACCAAGGAACCAGTGTTAAGGTGTTCTTAATTTATATCCATATTGACCGATTCTGGAGTATGATGGTTAGGTGGCACAGAGTTTAAATTGTTATGATGACCACGTTTTTTTAGGGCAATTTTTATCAACTAAATATGTGCACTGTCATCAGTGACTGCAATTGGGTAATTCTTAACGGGTTGAAAGGTGCCCAGGGTTTAAAGATTTTTTGTTAATATTTTATTATATACCCCTTACTTTCTTAATGATAATTATTTATTACTAATTAGATAGACAATTGTGGGAGATTTTTAGTGGTCTATCATATCTTGCAATACTCTCCTCCGCTTCGAAGTTTTTGCTCAATAAATTAAACATCTGTGAATCTTATCTCAGTTTTTAGGGTTCCGTACCCAAAGGGTGTCAACGGGACCCTATTACTAAGCCCCCAATGTCCGTCTGTCTGTCAGCGAGCTGTATCTCATGAACCGTAATAGGTAGACAGTTGAAATTTTCACAGAGTGTGTATTTCTATTGCCTCTACAACAAAAAATAAAAAAAATCTATTTTTTCGGCGTTTTTTGCTCGACCTTAACAATCGCTGTATCTCTTGAACCGTAATAGGTGGACATATGAAATTTTCAAAGCGTTAGTAATACTATAGCTGCTATGTATATAATAACAAATATGCGAGGCCGCCTTGTATTTCGCCGGTTCTTTTTTTATATTTAACTACAATTTTTTATAAAAAAAAAAAACGTTTCATCAACAGTCCAGATTTTCATATTATGTACAAATCTGCAATGTAAAATGCTAGAAGCACCGGTGTGTTAATTCCGAACTAGAACTAGTAATAACCGATCTGTTGTTGGATTATAGAAGAGCTTCAAGTTTCAGTAATAAAAGCCAAATTGGAAGAACTTTTTACCCAAAACAATAATTTAAATCATTTCCATATATACATACATATACATTCAGAATTTGTTAGCAATGTAATTTTAAATTTCAGTGAATTCATTAATGTTTAGAGGTCGCTCAAATCGAAAATAGTGTTTTTTTACTGTTTTGGGCTTTCAGGAAAACTGTTTCAACATTTTCTGTCCTCTTTAATTTGACAATTTGTTTTCTTAATTTTTCTTTTTCTTAAATTAAAGGGAACTTGGTCATGAACTTATTACAGTGAAATTTGTTTTACAAAAGTAAATTCTTCTATCGTTTATAATTTTTTCAAAATGACAATTCGGACTCGGAACACCAACTTTTTGACTTGGCGTACATTTTATTTTGTAAGTAAAAGTGGCACGCGGGTGTTCTTGTTTTACTACATTGTTATCTACAATCAATTATCTTTCAAACAACTTAAGGGGGTCATGTAGTGTATGTATTGTTCTCAAAATGCGATTTTTACAAATTACAAAGAATAGTGCCGGTCCACAAAAGGATATTTGCACTTTGGGCCACCCCCAACTAACAAATTGAGCTTTATAAAGGCTAAGGAAATACCTATAAAGTTGCTTATAATGCGTAATTTTATGCATTGCAGATGCTCCATTTAGCTTTAAAAGGTTTTGTATTTTTGCTGTAAAAGCGTCTTCGGTGCATCAT